>CM068374.1:140355585-140863085 GCA_034769895.1 Magicicada septendecula | reverse complement strand
AAACGTATCTTGGTAACACAGTTAACAATGTAATTTAATTTTTTATGGAGATGAAGGAAGATCGGAAGTGTTTAACGGGATTTACTAAATGAATGAAATTAACAGCTACTCAGGGTTTCACAACTTTCCTCTTAGCAGTGTCTGTTTTGTAAGGCGTTGTAAGCATTTCCGTTCACAGCGAAATAGAGAGCGTGAACTTGATTTCAGCTGCTTCCGTTATTATTACTTAATGCGTATTACTTACACATTCTTTTTCTGTTAAAAATAAATTTTGAATTAAAACAATTTATGATCAGACCGAATCATCTATGAGATAAAAATTTTAAGCAGTTTAACAGTTTATATAATGAAAATATTTTATACAACCTATTTTATAATAGATCAGAAAAACTGATACTGATTGAAAAGGTTAACTGTACTCATATTTGATGTTAACTGTAAAAAAAGTATTGTCGATTGTAAACTTTTGTGGTTTCCGTTAATAAAAACACTTTCTAGTGTTTAAAATACGTAATTATAGTTTTATTTAAGCCAAACTTTAAACCACACTACGAAGTGCCATCCTCAGAGAAAGACAGAGCAGTAAGTCCTTACTCACTTCCATTTCTGAAGTAAGCCTCGACCTTCACAATTTACAACAAAATATTCCCCCTTCAATGAACGTTACAATAAATTATGGAAACTAAATCATAATATACAAACATAAAAATAAGGACTAAATTAAATTTCCTGAGTTAATGGTTAAATTTAACTTTTTCCAACAGAAGAGACCAAACAAAATACTTGCGGAAGAAATAAATAACAGAATTTACGAATTTCAATACATTATTAGTTACCACTAATATGAAAGTAATTGACTGTACAATAATGCTATTTAATGTATACATAATAAATCAGGTAGTACCAAATAAATGAATTATTCTTTTTCGACATACCAAAAACGTGTGACGTATTTTAACGAATTAAAACACATTTTGAAAGCGACGACACTTTCACCAGCTTTACTCTTTTCGTTTATGATGATATTCAACAGTTAGACAAACAGGCCCCATATATCATAATATCTAAACTGTTGTTGAAATTTCGCCTCAATATACGTGGAGTATCAAGGAGAAACTCAATCGGACAAATCTTTAAAAGACTCAAAAACTACCAGGAGAAGAAGGTTTGCCTGTAATGGCGAAAGAAATAAGTATTGTGTACGATCTCAGACCACTTACACAAGCCTGTGCGCATGGTACATCACAAGAGTAGGCAAATTTCTTTTGTTAAAACCATGCATTCCAAAATCGTCGTAATCTCTTTAAAAGAGAGGCTAAGTTAACACGAATTGTTAAAGTCGCTAATAATTGAATGTGACTGCAACTGCGTGACAGGAGAAATAAATGAATGGTATTCAATTAGAAGAAAAGCATACAATTAGTCATAGGGATGGAAGCTGTAGACAAAATCTATGCAGGACAGAAGGAATTTTAAATACGGAAAATTTGTCTGTTTACATGCCTTCTTCTACGACCGTATAAATCGACAGAAACAAAATGCAGACACTAACTGTAGAAATTACAATTCTGTATAACAATTTTAGAAACTTTAAAACAACACATCGAATTAGATTATAACGGATACAGTAAAGGAAATATTACTTATCTTTCAGTTGAAATAAACTCTACTTTGTTCTTTGATATAGAAAAAGATCCTCTGTCTTTTCTACTGTTCTGTACATTACGATTTATTCTTGGAAGACCTACAAAAGAGTTGTGGTAAACTTGTGGCTCGACAGACTTTAATTTTACAATTTTACTATCACGAGCTTGTCGTAAACACTGCTGACAGAGACCGGACGCTGTGAATACCGTCAGAAATTACAAACAAATTCTCATAACTTTCGGACAAAGGGGTGGAGAATCACTAAACCTCTGAAGAAGTGGTGGGGAAGTTTAATATTGAACAACAGTTGCGAATGGGTGACAAGAAAACCGAATACAATATCGTAACATTAGACAGTGACACAAATTGCAACAGTTTATCTGAAAGCATGCAAAACATTATTATCGAAATTTTGTAAAGTTATTCATAATGTCATATTTACTTATGAAAGGCACAGTTTAAATATATAAATTAAAGCGTCTCCTGTAGGTATTTTTGCTAAATCGAACACCAACAGAACCTATGAAACAACAAAAATTTCTAAATGTACTTACCTACAAAAAGCAGGATGTATCTATATGTTATTGCAATAGTTTCATGATTGAACGCCTTCAGTGCGAAATTCTGAAAAAGAAAGAGATCATTAAATGTAGAAAACTTGTAAAAGTTGCGTTTATAGGTTACGTAAAAATACTTATATTCGTATATTGTTTCACATATAGTTTTTTTGAAATCATTACTGTAATGTGATTTTAAATAAACATTATTATCTTGGTACATGTAATACGTTTTTATATATCATATCAAATACAATTTTAAAATATCTGATTATTTAATAAATAATCTTCAGATTATTTAAGTTTATCTCTTTAGATCAATGTTTAATAAATCTGATATTACCAAAAGCGTACAAGTGACATAAACGTTATTTTATTTTTATTTCTGTAATCGTTTTACCTATTCTCTGAATTGTAAACTTAATGGTTGGCAGAGGCTTCTGGTAGATAACATCTTTGATGCAGAACATTTAACGTAAACAATCGGTACTTTTAAGCGGATTATACGTTTCTTGTAGTGTTTGAGTAAATGTTCGCTTATGTTTCAATTTTTCGTTTGCAGTTAACTGTGCAATATATGATCCAGAAACGGTCTTAACATAAGACTGTGAATAAATACAGCAAAAGGTAAAACTTTTGGCTTTCTCGGTCGCCGCCATTGTTGGAATTATTATTTATCGCGCTTTTAGCCCGTGGTCTACTGCTTGTAATTAGTCAAACGTTTCGACCCCACCGTCGGAAGGCATCTTCCGTTCAGAAACAACTAAAACAATTGGCGGACACGTGTCAGCTGTTTTAATCGTTCTGACACTGAAGTTGGCCTTCGATGGTGTGACCGAAACGTCTATCTGAATACAATTATTAAACCAGTGCATAATAGCCCGGCAAATAAAACTTAAACAATAGGTAAAATGTTGGTTAAATTAGGATGCGTTTTATTTTAAAGAGGTCTACGATGTCAAATTTTCAAATTGGTACTAAGAACTAAAAAACTGAAAGTAGTATCTCCTAATCTTCTTGTAAGTCTAGCTTATTTTGTCTACGTATGTTAAAATTAGTGTAACATAATTAATTCATGTAATGTGTGAGAGTTGGTATATACATATGCACTGTAACCTCCGAAGAAGGATTGAGGTACACGGAAAGAGCAACTAAAGAGGACATGTAAGAAAACTACTTAAATTTGATGTTAAACTTATTCAAAAATAAATAGTTTATACTTTTCAAAATTCTGTGTTTGTGGTGTAAAAAGATCAGTAACTACAATATTGTCTTTACTTTGGTAAGTACGAACAGAAAATGTTAATGAATTAAGATAAGATGAATTATAAACTTTAACATCTAAGTACCACAGGGTAAATATTTAAAAGTGAAATACCCTTTTAAGCGATGTGCAATGTTCACCAGAGTTTATAGAAAGGAAACGTAACGCTCAATATATTGAGCGGTAAGCAGTTTTCTGTAATAATAATATATTAATTTGTAATGACGTTTCCGATATTGTTGATTAAAAGATTATATAAAGTGCAGACTTACTTTCAGTTAAGCGTATCTTATGATAAGTACATCCTAAAATTAAGATTTGATCACATTTAAATTTATGTATCGCATTATGCATACATAAATGTAACCCATGTATGTATAAATATACACACATAACCGTAACCATAGTGTACATAATATGCAAGCAAAACATTTTTTTGATTTTATATACACATCTGCCTTCTTATTTGTCGCCAGAACGAATAGGGAGAGGTTGACTATCAAATTCTTGAAAACAATATTCCACCTATTCTCTTCACAAAGTGTAAAATATTTCTAGTTAACGTGTGTGTGTGTGTGTGTGTGTGTGTGTGTGTGTGTGTGTGTGTGTGTGTGTGTGTGTGTGTGTGTGTGTGTGTGTGTGTGTGTGTGTGTGTGTGTGTGTGTGTGTGTGTGTGTGTGTGTGTGTGTGTGTGTGTGTGTGTGTGTGTGTGTGTGTGTGTGTGTGTGTGTGTGTGTGTGTGTGTGTGTGTGTGTGTGTGTGTGTGTGTGTGTGTGTGTGTGTGTGTGTGTGTGTGTGTGTGTGTGTGTGTGTGTGTGTGTGTGTGTGTGTGTGTGTGTGTGTGTGTGTGTGTGTGGATACTGTCAGCAACAATATATACTGCACTACATTGTGACCGTAATTGCGTAAAGATCATCAATCATTTAACAAGAGAGTACACACACACACACACACACTCAATAACCTCTACTGCTGTAACTACGTATCTCAATTTAGTGTGTCACAGATGACTCAGTCATGTCATTTATAATTTAAACAATTTAGTATAAAATGAATGATCACTTGTGATTCTGCCCTCTCTCGCATGATCCAAAATAGCTAACTCCATGGTAATTGAAGTTTATATATTAGGTAGATATTTTAACATTGAAAATGTTTATAAGGACGTGTCGCACATTTGCGGCTGATCGCTGGTGCGTGATCGAAAATGGGAACCGGGAACTTAAATGACTACCTTTAACTTATAATCTGTACATTGGTAAATGAAGAATGAATTCAGTGAATGGTGAATGAAGAATGAATTCATTGATTGGTGAATGAACATAAATATATATATATATATATATATATATATATATATATATTCAATCACTTTCTGCTACAGTCCGTTTCTTGATGTATATAATACATTTAATATTTATAACTAAATTTACTTCAAGATATACCTTTTTTTTTCCTTATTAGGAACATGTTTCGGGTACTATCTTGTACCCATCCTCAGCCTTCCGGTTTTTTTGTCTGGTGAAGTACATATGTGTTGTTGGTTGACTATTATTATTGTGGCTTCCTGTTGGCTTCTGGTATTTCAAATTGGTTTTATTGTGTGTGATTGTGGTGTATGTGTTAGTTTTTTGTGTATTTTCAATGTTGAGTGCTTTGAATATTGTGTCATGTTTTGTATTGATTTGTATTTGTTCAGGTATTTTACAAATATACAAACATAAAACAGAAAACAAACTAATAAAAAAACCGGAAGGCTGAGGATGGGTACAAGATAGTACCTGAAACATGTTCCTAATAAGGAAAAAAAAGATATATCTTGAAGTAAATTTATTTATAAATATTAAATGTAATATATATATATATATATTTTAGATTTATTGAAGCATTTTGAATGCCCTTCTCTGTGCATTGCGTTTGTGCAATGCCTGTAATTTTTTTTTTAAGCCGACGTTTGTCCACGTACGGAAGCGTGTATATACAGTATGCATTTCTGTGACTTCTAAATGAGTGCGACACTATAATTGCCTAGTGATGTGTAGGAGCAAATATTCTGTTACACGCTATTATTCGCATTGTACACAGTGTATTACAGTCTTATTACAGTCCTGGGGGACAAAACTCAGATTTGTATCTTTAAGTTCACACGATGTCATACGCTTTATCTCTTCTAACGTTGCCCACAAACGTCTTTGTATTTGGAGTCACTCTTGAATCTCTACTCTTACAGTGCCACAGTTACCTCCTGTACGCGCCGACCCCGACGTCTCGGCATAAACCACACCCTAACATAATCTACACGGAATCTTACACCAAACCGTCCTAACTTCCGCTACCGATCGTCTTGGCTTACCGGTAACACTAGGGCCCTTCGTCTATTACTGTAATTCACCGCCGCCCACCTAATACACGCACTAATAAAGCTGTCCTATCCTCCTTAAATAGAAACTCCCCAGCGTCAATCCTTGAATGATACATATCGTCACTCCCGTCTACGGCTTCTTCAGTAAATCTCAGTCTAAAGCGGTCAGTCACAAACACCAAACGTTCTTTATCAACCCTTTGATTCAGTTAGCTAACATTCCTCACTCTCGTGCACCATAACCTCACAGTCTCACTTCAGACAGAACGTTAGCCGCCTTTATAAACACAATGTAACCGAAAAATTAAAGTGATTGAATAACTTAATGTGATTTGATAGCTTCTACTACTGTATTACCCTTCTACATTGTCATTTCCCTTACTAGGCTTACCTACCGAACCCTTGACGCAGTTTCCTAATGTATAAATCATCTATAACGACCATACATCTACACGATTCATGTTTTACAAAATTATCTACAGCGATTTCATCACAAGAAACTCTCCCATTCCTTTTAATTTCTCTTTCAGTCTCTGTCTCCTTGTTCTTACCTCTCGGCCCTCTGTTGGACCCAGGTTGTCCCCAGATCAACCCCTTAACTCGGCTTAGGGAAGATTTAAATTATCGCGGGAAAGCAGATGTGCATTTCTTCTTCTCATCCCATAATGGGTTTTAGGGCGGCCAGTTCTTTACTAATTTCATATCCTTATCTACTTCCTTAATCCTTCCTTACTTCTTATCACTTGCCTTAGTTCCTCCACTGTTTCTACCCATCCCAAAAATGTTTTCGCCCTCTATGGTCGTCTCCTCCTTTGTCTTCGTCTTTTATGTTTTCTTTGACTTTCCTTTCCAGCATGATCTTGTGAAATCCATTATAATCTAGTCTTGTATTATAGCCATAATATTGCAATTGTCTGTTTTCTAATTTGTACACTACTGATTTATTATTTTCCTACTTCTATTTTATGGAACATTGACTTCTCACTAATTTCAGTCCCGATGACTTCGTTTCCGACATGACGGCCCCCCTTTTCTGCTGTTAATAATACTTTGTTTGTGCTGCTATTGATATTACCTCTTGGTTCAATTTTGATGACTGTGTTTCATTATTATACGACCAACAATATAGGAATCCAATATCATTACATTATTACTGACATTTTATTTTACATTTAAAATTCAGTTCTTGGTGTGATTTGACTTTTTATCAAACGCAACTAGTATTTAGGTAGGTAGGATCAATTCTTCCACCATTTCCAATCGCGTTTCCCAACCGTTCAAACGTTGAGACCTCTTCTCTGTTTGTCTTTTCAGTGAAAGCTAATTTTATTATCCCCAGTTTCTTGGAGGTTTAATGTCATTATCTTGGTTTCATTGGTGTTGCCCGTTGTATTCATATTGTAGGAATATGAATATTTGTAAGAATATACGGTGTTGATATATTTTACGATTTTATAGTTACACAACTGTATACGTTTCTGCAATCTTTCTCCACCTGTCTACTACAAAAAAACATTATTATGAGCAAACAATATTATGTTCAATTTTTATAAGGAACTCGGTTTTTACAAATACTGTTTGAAAAGTGTTTTTCAATTGCTTTTTCAGTCGACTCATTGTACTAATTACGAATTTCCGGGGGCTCAATATAATTTGATTTATATATCAAATATATGTGATATTTATGAGTGGGTCAATGATAATGCCTTTAAAATTAACATTCAATATTTGACATTTTTGTTAAGGACGTTATAGAGCCTACATCTTTATGAGCTTAAGCCTACGTATGTAGGCCTACTATATAATAAATTTAAAATAATCTATGTTCATCCTTTGTAAACAATCCACGTGAGGTACCTTATTAAACCTCACAACAGAAATTCTTCATGAGGAGATTCAAATCAACGTTGCTGTAATTATAGTTGATTCCGTTTTTCTGGCCTCTATCAAGAAATGTTGGAAATATTGTTATCAAGTAGTAAAATACTTCTAAAGAACTACGTTCAGTAGATGTTTGCAAGTCTCCTACAAAATGACTACTGTCTAGAATCCTGACATCGAGGTTAAACATTCCAATGCATTTGCATGTGTATATGAAACACCTAGGATAGATATTAGACGTTGGGAAAACAATTCGAGTATGAAGTAAACAGTTTGCACTACCAGTTTGTACGTGATGCCGTACTTGTCAATATAAGTCTGAGTATGTTACATACCACGTAAACGACGGGTTGTTTCCACACAACGTGAAGCACATACGCTGAACTCTGATGTATACAATTAACCGTTATTAAATTTAAAATACTTATCTTAAAAATTATAAATGATAAAAACACAAGGATAGAGCATAAAATACAGACTGGGTGAGACAGACTATCAGAGATGTGTAGATAACTTACATGGAGAAAGACGGGGAGGGCAGAAAACAAAATAACAGTAAAATACACAGTACGCATCGCAGGCAGGCGGGTTCTTTCTCAGCCCGAAGGTGATGTGGATTCAATTCGGTCGTGTTCTACATTCGCCCCATTTACATGATACGACGAAATAAATTACCTGTCAAACGACCAGCGATCCGACTAACGCTGGTAATTGAAACGCCTCTATTACGCTGTTCTTCTGCCTCAACAGGTACCTAAACATCGTTCAACTGTACTACTCTTAATTTATCTGTTTTGCAATTTTTCTCTTATAGTACTACTATCAAACAATTACATGAAAGTATAAAAACTCAACACAAAAGATGTTATACTTTTTCACCTTGTAATATAGCATTCTGAGTTTCATTATCAGGCACATGGTCATGCTAATTTATACATATAATGATATATCTGTTATTATCGTAACGTTAATCCGTTTTTCTACACATACAAAGATTTATTTGACTAGTTCAAAGACTTGTTGTTTGCGACCACAGACGAATTTTCTTCTTCAGGACACAAAGATTAACATACTTCTTTTTTTGCTATCGCTGGCTATTTTATATATATTTAGTCACTTTCTGCTACAGTCCGTTTCTTGATGTATATAATACATTTAATATTTATAATTCAATTTACCTCAAGATGTTATTTTTTTCTTTTTTGGAACATGTTTCGGGTACTATTTTGTACACATCCTCAGCCTTTCGGTTTTTTGTCAGGTGAAGTACATATGTGTTGTTGGTTGACTATTATTATTGTGGCTTCCTGTTGGCTTCTGGTATTTCAAATTGGCTTTATTGTGTGTGATTGTGGTGTATGTGTTAATTTTTTGTGCATTTTCAATGTTGAGTGCTTTAAATATTGTGTCATGTTTTGTATTGATTTGTATTTGTTCAGGTATTAGTTTGTTTTCTGTTTTGTGTTTGTATATTTGTAAATTTTCCCAAATGTTCATTATGGTGCCTTTGTGTGGTATATGTTTTATTAGTGTTACATTGGTTATGTCTGGGAATTCATGTCCTGTGTTTGGATGGGCCACATTCACATACATAAATAATAAAATGACAAAACTAAAAAAACTATTTAAAAACACAGATATAAAAATAGAATACAAAACTAATAAAAATAAATTACAAAATCTAAATAGCTCACACAACAAAGATAATACAACAACTAACGGCATATACAAAATTGAATGACAAGATTGCAATAAATGTTACATAGGACAAACAAAAAAAACAGCTGAAAAAACGTTATTTTGAACACCTAAATGCATACAAAAAACCAGAAATATATAAATCCAATTTAGCCACACATGCAATAAACACAGGATATGAATTCCCAGACACAAACAATGTAACACTAATAAAACATATACAACACAAAGGCACCATAATGAACATTTGGGAAAATTTACAAATATACAAACATAAAACAGAAAACAAACTAATACCTGAACAAATACAAATCAATACAAAACATGACACAATATTCAAAGAACTCAACATAGAAAATGCACAAAAAACTAACACATACACCACAATCACACACAATAAAACCAATTTGAAATACCAGAAGCCAACAGGGAGCCACAATAATAATAGTCAACCAACAACACATATGTACTTCACCAGACAAAAAAACCGGAAGGCTGAGGATAGGTACAAGATAGTACCCGAAACATATTCCAAAAAAGTAAAAAATAACATCTTGAGGTAAATTTAATTATAAATATTAAATGTAATATATATATTGTAACGAAACAAAATGTTACAAAAAGAATAGTAAATAATAGTGAAATCCGATCCAGAGAGGAAACAAGAAATAATAATTGATAGCAAATTAAAGGAAACCTAGTTGGTTTGACTTATTTAATATTATCAAGAGACCCAGAAATTACCCAGTAGAATAGGGCAGTAAACAAATCAAAATTAAATAAATAAACCTAGTAGGCCTAAATAATCAAATTACCCTGAAACACAACTAAATCCAATAAAGAGAACCTACCCATATAAATAAAATTGTATTAATTAAAATTGTATATGCCTATAATAAGGATAGAAAAGGGACACAAACCTTTACAGTGATGAGTGTTATAATAAGAAATAGAGACACAGACTACCGTTAAACAGTGTTAATTATTTTTTATGGAAAGTGTTTTATTGTTATTATTAGACAGAATTTTAGTTTATCATACAGAAAATAGTTTAGCAGTATAAATAAACTAAAACTGTCAAAAACAATTATTATTATTAAGAGTTTTGTTGTATGTTATAAGATTTTATGTCACCAGTTAATTTATGTAAATATATTTATCTCAGGTAGTCAAGGTAGAAATTACAATCAACCATAACAAATTGTTCCACCACATATCATAACAACCACTAGACAATATACCAATTTACACTAACACTAATCACTAGTAAACATTTTAAAGTGAAAACAAATTCCATATCTGAAAGAAACAGTGATTACAAGGAAAACATTTATTTGTACACATTCTAATAAACTTCATTATTCTGTGAGACGGACAACGGCAGCCATGATGTTGACGTCACTCTAACCTACAGGCCTTTTACGAAGCATTGAATCTCGTCAAACTTTGTATGTTATTTAATATATAATTTTTGTAATATTTTTTAGATTATAAGTAATAGATGATTTGTAAAGGTACTCTATATTGTTAATTATCATGTAAAGAAACTTTTCGTAGCAACCACAAGAATTCCCACGAAATATATTAACATTATTTAATTATTAAATCCTGAGTTAAATATCGATTGTGACAACCGTATGTATCGAATGGAATTTTCAAATAATTTGAACTTATATTACAGAGATTAAACCATTATGTTAATAAATCATATCCATGCGTTATTATTTCAGGAACATAATATATTATCAGCATTTATTTTATAATTAACAAGGATAAGAAAACTTCGGGGAGTCATTGGAAGTACGCAAACTGCAAAACCAAGATTAACCTCAAATAATAGGTTGAAGCCTAATATCGAAGGTGACTTGAGAATTGTTTGGGATGACTCGACCGCTATTTTTTTGAATTGATTTTGGAGTTCTAACTACTGAACTGGAATAATTATAATTCTGATTCCGAAACCAAGGCAGAATAATTCAATTCTTGTACTTATATATTTAAATCACATTCGAAAACACACAACATAAATATTCCACGATCAACTGATACACTATTTACAACTATTTAGTACGAATTAACATATACAAGGAATAACACGGGCAAATTATTATACCATTAAGATACTACGGGTACAAGAGTCGTACTATAAATTGGCGCACCAACTAGTGAGGCTAAAATTAGGGAATATTAGGTGAAGAAATTGAAACAAGCAAATTAATTTCCTAATTTTTAGCTGGCGACTGCTATAAGTTCCAAAAAATAATAAAGATGCATAAAAGGGTGTCGTCACTGAGACGGACGAAGGAAGCAGAGAAAGAAGTCAGGATGGAAGAGAAAGAAGTAACATCGGTGGAGGATGTGGAGACGGTAGCAAGAAAGGAAGATAGAGGAGACCCGAATCTTATAAAATTAATGGGGTTAATGAATAGTATGAATGAAAAATTGGACAAGAACAAGGAAGAAACCAATGATAATTTTAAGAAGCAGAAGGAAGAAATCACGGAAAATACAAAGAAACAAAATGAAATTTTTAGTCAAAACTTATTAAAACAAATGGAGGAAAAATTCGATTACATCAAGGAAGATAACCGACAAACGAATGAAAAAATTGATAGTATCAAGAGAGATAACAGACAAACAAATGATAAAATAGACGGTATGAAGGAAGAGATTAACGAGAACTCAAGGGTACAAAACGAGAAAATGAGTGAAAATTTAATAAAACAGATGGAGGAGAGATTTGTCCAAAACAAAGAAGAAACTAATGAAAATTTTAGGAAACAAAACGAAACCAATAATGAGAGTTTAAAACGGATAAATGAGAAAATTGATAGTATTAAAGAAAGTACTAATGAAACCTTAAGGCAAACTATAAGTGAAAATTATAACCAAATGAAGGAAGAATTCAGACAAATCAATGAAGAGAATTTAAGAAGAATTAATAGTAGAATTGAACAGGTCAATGATACAATTAACCAGAAGATGGACAAAATCGATGAGGAAAGGAAGCAAGAAACAGCTGACACTAATGAAAGATTGAGAAAAGTTAATGAAACCATTATACAAAATAAAGCAGTGATAAATACCAGAATAGACCAGGTCCAAGAAAATAGTCGTATTCAAATAGAAGGAATACAAAAGGAACAAGAAAATTTAGTAAATTTACAAAAACAAACCGGAGAAAGGTGTGACAATATTAACACTACGGTGAATAATTTAACTGGTCAAGTACGCCAAAATCAAGAAGAAATTGAGTTAATTAGAACCAGACCAAATAATATTACTCATGTTTCCACAAATGAAATCAGAGAAGGGATTAATTTCAAAAATTATCGTAGAAACCCAATGGAATTCCTGGCCAGAATCGAGGAACATTTTAATAAACATCGAATAACTATCTGGAGCTCGATTAGAGAGATGTTGGATGAGCATTTTAGGGAGATTACGGACAACTGGTGGACAGCAACCAGGAATGAGATAGTGGACTACGCTCAATTTAAAAAACTGTTTAAAGAAAAATATTGGTCCGAAGCTATACAAAATATTATAAGGGACAACATTTGTCAGGGAAGATATGATGGAAATAGAGGTACATCTCCAACTACTTACTTCTGGGGAAAGGTGTGTTTGGCGAGACACCTAGAACCAAGAATACCAGAAGAATCCCTAGTAACTAAAATGGCATACCATTATGACACAGGAATTGCCAGAGCACGCCTGGGAAGCCAGATTAAAACGGTCCACGCAATGGCTGACTTATTAGAAAATTATGAACACGAGGGTTACTACAAAAGAAGCAGACAACGAACTGATCAGTGCGGTTCAAGAAATAATAACCAGGGAATGAATCCTAATCACTATAATAACATGAATAACCGGAATAGTTATAACTTTAATGGCAACGATCGTAGTTCCAACCAAAACTTTACTCCTAATAATAACCAACCAACAAACTTCAATCGAAATCCAATTAACAATAATAGTAACAACAGGCCCAATCAATATTACCATCCGGGTAATAGAATTAATAATAATTATAATAACTACCGAACAAACCAAAATTATAGTAATTTTAGAAAAAACTCAGGAGTTAATACCAATAATAATAACCAGGATAATTATAATAATAATCGCCCGTACAGACCAAGAATAAATTATATTAGTGCAGAAGAAAGGGATTACTGGAGATACCATCAACCTCGGAGGAACAGTGTTAATAACAGTTATGATCAAAGAGGAAATCCCAGAGGGATGAGTCACCATTATAACCGAGTAAGAACTAGAAGCCAGGAGGACTTCCGAGAATCAAGGGGGAGTGAACAATTAGACAACCGAGAGGTTGAACAACCAGGAACCAGCACACCATTCCAGGCAAATCAACAGTTATGCCCGAAAAATAATCATGATAGCCTTAATTTAAAAGGAGTGAGGCAGTAATAAACCCTCGCGACCCCTTACTGCTACTGACTACTGGGTACAAAAACCACCAAATTCAAAAATATGGTAATAACAAATTACTACCAACTAATTATGAAAAACTAATTATGGAAAATAAAAGAATTTTGAAGTATAACAACAACCAAAGTTTAAGGACGGATAGTCAAAATCTTACTGTTATTTACAATTATTATTTGAAAAATCTTCGAGAAGAACTGTTGGAGGAAACGGTGACAAGTAGAATCAACCAGCATAATGAAATCTTATACATAACCGCTCAAATTGAAGGAATTCCTACACGAATAATGATAGATACGGGTGCAAATGTATCACTTATTAACAACGCTGAACTGGAGAGAATACAGAAACAAAGTAAAAATATAATACCTACCTTACCTGTCAATAATGTTATTTTAATAGGTGCCACTGGGCGTCAAAATTAAACAGTGAGAAAACAAGTGTCATTGGAAATAGAAAGCAAAGGTGTTACAATTAATATTATATGTTTGGTCGCAATCGGCCTACCATTCGAATTATTAATCGGATGCGATATGCTGAGGAAATATTCAGCCATTATTGATTTGAGCAAGGAGAAGGTGTCCTTGAACTCAGAAGGTGTTATGTGGACGGCAGAGTCAATAGGAAGCGATGGTGCCCCTCTGAACCGTACCCATCACCAAGTTAGGGAATTAAATTTTTTAAAGAATGACACCCAATGCAGAAAAATAATCTATAATATGACAAATGAAGACCTGTGGAACAGTAAATTACAGGAGATAAGAGAGTTTAGACACCAAGGCACAAATAATTTGACAGTAAAACAAGTAGAAGATCTCATTATAATATATAAGAAGTATAAACATGTATTTTCAGAAAAACCAGGAAAAGTAAAAAACTATCAGTGTAGAATACAATTTAAAGAACCAGCAAAATTCCACAGAAAATCCTATCCTATACCATATTCATTGAATGAGGCGGATAGAGCTGACATTAATAAAATGTTGTTAAATGATATAATTGAGCATAGCCAATCACCATATACTAGCCCAATAGTAGCAATTCAGAAGAAGAACGGGCAGGTCCGACTTTGCTTGGATGCCCGAGAAATAAATAAACATATAGTAAATGATCGCACGTCACCTGGAGAAATAGAAGAAATTCTAAAGAAATTTCATGGTACAAAATTCATCAGTACCTGGGGCACAGTTTGTGGTTACTGGCAGGTGGAGTTGGACCCGATGAGTCGAAAATATATGGCTTTTATTTTCGAGGGTAGAAACTACCAGTTTAAGAGATTGCCATTTGGATTAGTCAATTCGGTAGCAATTTTTGTACGATATATGGATCAAGTATTGGGTCAGGAAGCGCTACAATTCACCACAGTTTATGTAGACGACCTGTTGAATACCTCATCCAACTGGGAGGAACATTGTCACAGGGTGGAATATGTATTGAGTAAGTTAGCAGAGAACGACATAACACTAAAACTCGAAAAATCCCAATTAATAGCGAAGGAGGTTCAATTTTTAGGTTTCAATTTGACTGAACAAGGTATTTCCCCATCACAAGAAAAGGTTACTGCAATCCAGAAGTTCCCACAACCAAAGAATAAGAGGCAACTCCAATCCTTCTTAGGACTGTGTAATTACTACCGGAAGTTGCAACGCAATTATTCCTCATTGACATCTAAATTTCAGGAACAGCTCTCTTCCAAAAACAAATGGATATGGGGACATGAACAGGATGCTATACTACAACAGATAAAGGATAAATTCTTAGAGACAGTAATCCTTCATCATCCAAATTTTGATCGCCCATTCTTTTTGAACTGTGACGCAAGTGATGTCAGTCTTGGGACGGTATTGTACCAAGAAGACACAGAAGGAAACCATTTAGTCATCAGTTTTGCCAGTCGTGTGTTAAACCACTGTGAGAGAAGGTATAATGTTACTGAAAAGGAACTATTAAGCATAGTCTTTGCTTGTAGTAAATTCCGAACGTACATTTTGGGATATCCTGTAACTGTCAGAACAGATCATAAGTCCATCTCATTTTTAAGAAGTTGTAAGCTGAGTCACGGAAGGCTTACAAGGTGGATACCCGCCTTGCAGGAGTATAATATAAAATGGGAATATATTCCAGGGAGTCAAAACGTGATAGCAGACGTGTTATCTCGAATAAACCTGGACACCCAGACATTTGAGGGTGAGAAGGAAAGGATTATCAAGGTGTACAACATTCTCAAAAGTAGATCTGATTTGGAGGCATTATTACAAAATATCAGAGCAAATCAGTTATTAGACCCAAAATTAATAAAAATCAAGGAACTTATGGCGAACCAAAACTCTCCAATAAACCAATACTATTGTGAACAAGAAGGAAT
Organism: Magicicada septendecula; assembly: GCA_034769895.1. NCBI lineage: Eukaryota > Metazoa > Arthropoda > Insecta > Hemiptera > Cicadidae > Magicicada > Magicicada septendecula. Next base: position 140,846,856 of record CM068374.1, on the reverse strand, counting down.
TTTATTTATAAAAAATACATTGAACCAAGAAGACTGGAAGGTCATCATTCCCAGAATCATGGAGAAAGAACTAGTGTTGGAATATCACATAAGATACGGACATATGGGTGCAGTAAAGGTAGTGAAAGCATTGGAGGAGAATTGTTACATTAAGAACATACACAGGAAGGTACAAAATTATATAAAAACCTGTCATATCTGCCAATTGGTCAGAATTAATAATGAACGAAGGGAAGGTGTAATGATACCTATATCGTCAGAACAAAAATTGGAAAAATTATTCATTGACATATGTGGACCATTTCCTAGGAGTGAAGGTAGAAGCCGGTATAAATACCTTATAATCATTATGGACCACTTCACCAAATTCACCAAATTGTATCCAATCAGTCGAGCAACTACGCAGAAAATTCTTGAAGTAATAACTACTCAATACATTCCAAAAATAGGAATACCTGTTTCAATAGTTACAGACCATGGTACACAATTTCGAGGCAGAAAATTGAAGAACACATTGTTAGAACTGAACATCAAAAGCTATAAGACCTCCGTATACCACCCCAGTAGCAATCCATCAGAAAGAATACTGAGAGAGGTTGGTAGAATCTTAAGAACCTATTGCCATCAACAACAAAGGAAGTGGCCTGATTACTTATCATCCACAGAAGATTTTTTAAACTTGGCTTATCATCCATCTATAAATTGCATTCCATATACTGCCATGTATAAAAAACAACCACCCAGAGAGATCCAAGAATTGATTAAATTTCCTAAGTCTCCACCGTACCAATTTAGTAAATTAAAATTCTATAATCAGGTGATGGAAAATCTGGAAAGACGCAGAAATAAATACCAGAAAATAAAGGGTAAAATAATTAAATATGAAGTAGGAGAGAAAGTGTTATTAAAGAACAGGGAATTGCCTAGCACTCTAGAAGGGATATCAAAGAAGTTACTGTTACTATACGTTTGACCCTACACCATAACAAAAAACAACAACAACAACACCTACGAATTAACTACTTCTGAAATAATTACTTCTGAAGGGAGGCAATTTGTAACGAAACAAAATGTTACAAAAAGAATAGTAAATAATAGTGAAATCCGATTCAGAGAGGAAACAAGAAATAATAATTGATAGCAAATTAAAGGAAACCTAGTTGGTTTGACTTATTTAATATTATCAAGAGACCCAGAAATTACCCAGTAGAAAAGGGCAGTAAACAAATCAAAATTAAATAAATAAACCTAGTAGGCCTAAATAATCAAATTACCCTGAAACACAACTAAACCCAATAAAGAGTACCTACCCATATAAATAAAATTGTATTAATTAAAATTGTATGTGCCTATAATAAGGATAGAAAAGGGACACAAACCTTTACAGTGATGAGTGTTATAATAAGAAATAGAGACACAGACTACCGTTAAACAGTGTTAATTATTTTTTATGGAAAGTGTTTTATTGTTATTATTAAACAGAACTTTAGTTTATCATACAGAAAATAGTTTAGCAGTATAAATAAACTAAAACTGTCAAAAACAATTATTATTATTAAGAGTTTTGTTGTATGTTATAAGATTTTATGTCACCAGTTAATTTATGTAAATATATTTATCTCAGGTAGTCAAGGTAGAAATTACAATCAACCATAACAAATTGTTCCACCACATATCATAGAAATTCAAATTAATAAGGTTTTACAGTTATAAATTGAGGCATGTTTAGTATCAAATTGTTTATAATTATCTAATTAATCATCATATAAACATTGCATGTATCATTAGAATATAATAATAAAATTATCTATTCAAGGTAATTTATAAAATGTAAAGTAAGTAACGGGTATTGATCATATAACATTTAACCTATACATAAATGGCCAATCAAAATTTAAGAAGTTTGTTTGAGTTCGGTGACTAAAAAAGAAGAAATAACACTTAATTGTTTTGTGATGGAGAACAGTTTAATAGTGCGTGTCGAGATGTTATTAAAATAAAAAATAAAAAATTGCTAACTCGTTTGTGAAAGAAGATCTGAATGACCACTATTGAAGATAAATAATTCCTCTACTACAATCATTTCATGAACCAGTAATACACACAATGAAGAAATTATCCAGAATAAACCAGAAAACGTTCAGCAATATCGTCTAGATGTGTAAAGTATAATTTGACAATATTTTTATCCAACAAGGAACAACCACTAGACAATATACCAATTTACACTAACACTAATCACTAGTAAACATTTTAAAGTGAAAACAAATTCCATATCTGAAAGAAACAGTGATTACAAGGAAAACATTTATTTGTACACATTCTAATAAACTTCATTATTCTGTGAGACGGACAACGGCAGCCATGATGTTGACGTCACTCTAACCTACAGGCCTTTTACGAAGCATTGAATCTCGTCAAACTTTGTATGTTATTTAATATATAATTTTTGTAATATTTTTTAGATTATAAGTAATAGATGATTTGTAAAGGTACTCTATATTGTTAATTATCATGTAAAGAAACTTTTCGTAGCAACCACAAGAATTCCCACGAAATATATTAACATTATTTAATTATTAAATCCTGAGTTAAATATCGATTGTGACAACCGTATGTATCGAATGGAATTTTCAAATAATTTGAACTTATATTACAGAGATTAAACCATTATGTTAATAAATCATATCCATGCGTTATTATTTCAGGAACATAATATATTATCAGCATTTATTTTATAATTAACAAGGATAAGAAAACTTCGGGGAGTCATTGGAAGTACGCAAACTGCAAAACCAAGATTAACCTCAAATAATAGGTTGAAGCCTAATATCGAAGGTGACTTGAGAATTGTTTGGGATGACTCGACCGCTATTTTTTTGAATTGATTTTGGAGTTCTAACTACTGAACTGGAATAATTATAATTCTGATTCCGAAACCAAGGCAGAATAATTCAATTCTTGTACTTATATATTTAAATCACATTCGAAAACACACAACATAAATATTCCACGATCAACTGATACACTATTTACAACTATTTAGTACGAATTAACATATACAAGGAATAACACGGGCAAATTATTATACCATTAAGATACTACGGGTACACGAGTCGTACTATAAATTGGCGCACCAACTAGTGAGGCTAAAATTAGGGAATATTAGGTGAAGAAATTGAAACAAGCAAATTAATTTCCTAATTTTTAGCTGGCGACTGCTATAAGTTCCAAAAAATAATAAAGATGCATAAAAGGGTGTCGTCACTGAGACGGACGAAGGAAGCAGAGAAAGAAGTCAGGATGGAAGAGAAAGAAGTAACATCGGTGGAGGATGTGGAGACGGTAGCAAGAAAGGAAGATAGAGGAGACCCGAATCTTATAAAATTAATGGGGTTAATGAATAGTATGAATGAAAAATTGGACAAGAACAAGGAAGAAACCAATGATAATTTTAAGAAGCAGAAGGAAGAAATCACGGAAAATACAAAGAAACAAAATGAAATTTTTAGTCAAAACTTATTAAAACAAATGGAGGAAAAATTCGATTACATCAAGGAAGATAACCGACAAACGAATGAAAAAATTGATAGTATCAAGAGAGATAACAGACAAACAAATGATAAAATAGACGGTATGAAGGAAGAGATTAACGAGAACTCAAGGGTACAAAACGAGAAAATGAGTGAAAATTTAATAAAACAGATGGAGGAGAGATTTGTCCAAAACAAAGAAGAAACTAATGAAAATTTTAGGAAACAAAACGAAACCAATAATGAGAGTTTAAAACGGATAAATGAGAAAATTGATAGTATTAAAGAAAGTACTAATGAAACCTTAAGGCAAACTATAAGTGAAAATTATAACCAAATGAAGGAAGAATTCAGACAAATCAATGAAGAGAATTTAAGAAGAATTAATAGTAGAATTGAACAGGTCAATGATACAATTAACCAGAAGATGGACAAAATCGATGAGGAAAGGAAGCAAGAAACAGCTGACACTAATGAAAGATTGAGAAAAGTTAATGAAACCATTATACAAAATAAAGCAGTGATAAATACCAGAATAGACCAGGTCCAAGAAAATAGTCGTATTCAAATAGAAGGAATACAAAAGGAACAAGAAAATTTAGTAAATTTACAAAAACAAACCGGAGAAAGGTGTGACAATATTAACACTACGGTGAATAATTTAACTGGTCAAGTACGCCAAAATCAAGAAGAAATTGAGTTAATTAGAACCAGACCAAATAATATTACTCATGTTTCCACAAATGAAATCAGAGAAGGGATTAATTTCAAAAATTATCGTAGAAACCCAATGGAATTCCTGGCCAGAATCGAGGAACATTTTAATAAACATCGAATAACTATCTGGAGCTCGATTAGAGAGATGTTGGATGAGCATTTTAGGGAGATTACGGACAACTGGTGGACAGCAACCAGGAATGAGATAGTGGACTACGCTCAATTTAAAAAACTGTTTAAAGAAAAATATTGGTCCGAAGCTATACAAAATATTATAAGGGACAACATTTGTCAGGGAAGATATGATGGAAATAGAGGTACATCTCCAACTACTTACTTCTGGGGAAAGGTGTGTTTGGCGAGACACCTAGAACCAAGAATACCAGAAGAATCCCTAGTAACTAAAATGGCATACCATTATGACACAGGAATTGCCAGAGCACGCCTGGGAAGCCAGATTAAAACGGTCCACGCAATGGCTGACTTATTAGAAAATTATGAACACGAGGGTTACTACAAAAGAAGCAGACAACGAACTGATCAGTGCGGTTCAAGAAATAATAACCATGGTATGAATCCTAATCACTATAATAACATGAATAACCGGAATAGTTATAACTTTAATGGCAACGATCGTAGTTCCAACCAAAATTTTACTCCAAATAATAACCAACCAACAAACTTCAATCGAAATCCAATTAACAATAATAGTAAAAACAGGCCCAATCAATATTACCATCCGGGTAATAGAATTAATAATAATTATAATAACTACCGAACAAACCAAAATTATAGTAATTTTAGAAAAAACTCAGGAGTTAATACCAATAATAATAACCAGGATAATTATAATAATAATCGCCCGTACAGACCAAGAATAAATTATATTAGTGCAGAAGAAGGGGATTACTGGAGATACCATCAACCTCGGAGGAACAGTGTTAATAACAGTTATGATCAAAGAGGAAATCCCAGAGGGATGAGTCACCATTATAACCGAGTAAGAAGTAGAAGCCAGGAGGACTTCCGAGAATCAAGGGGGAGTGAACAATTAGACAACCGAGAGGTTGAACAACCAGGAACCAGCACACCATTCCAGGCAAATCAACAGTTATGCCCGAAAAATAATCATGATAGCCTTAATTTAAAAGGAGTGAGGCAGTAATAAACCCTCGCGACCCCTTACTGCTACTGACTACTGGGTACAAAAACCACCAAATTCAAAAATATAGTAATAACAAATTACTACCAACTAATTATGAAAAACTAATTATGGAAAATAAAAGAATTTTGAAGTATAACAACAACCAAAGTTTAAGGACGGATAGTCAAAATCTTACTGTTATTTACAATTATTATTTGAAAAATCTTCGAGAAGAACTGTTGGAGGAAACGGTGACAAGTAGAATCAACCAGCATAATGAAATCTTATACATAACCGCTCAAATTGAAGGAATTCCTACACGAATAATGATAGATACGGGTGCAAATGTATCACTTATTAACAACGCTGAACTGGAGAGAATACAGAAACAAAGTAAAAATATAATACCTACCTTACCTGTCAATAATGTTATTTTAATAGGTGCCACTGGGCGTCAAAATTAAACAGTGAGAAAACAAGTGTCATTGGAAATAGAAAGCAAAGGTGTTACAATTAATATTATATGTTTGGTCGCAATCGGCCTACCATTCGAATTATTAATCGGATGCGATATGCTGAGGAAATATTCAGCCATTATTGATTTGAGCAAGGAGAAGGTGTCCTTGAACTCAGAAGGTGTTATGTGGACGGCAGAGTCAATAGGAAGCGATGGTGCCCCTCTGAACCGTACCCATCACCAAGTTAGGGAATTAAATTTTTTAAAGAATGACACCCAATGCAGAAAAATAATCTATAATATGACAAATGAAGACCTGTGGAACAGTAAATTACAGGAGATAAGAGAGTTTAGACACCAAGGCACAAATAATTTGACAGTAAAACAAGTAGAAGATCTCATTATAATATATAAGAAGTATAAACATGTATTTTCAGAAAAACCAGGAAAAGTAAAAAACTATCAGTGTAGAATACAATTTAAAGAACCAGCAAAATTCCACAGAAAATCCTATCCTATACCATATTCATTGAATGAGGCGGATAGAGCTGACATTAATAAAATGTTAAATGATATAATTGAGCATAGCCAATCACCATATACTAGCCCAATAGTAGCAATTCAGAAGAAGAACGGGCAGGTCCGACTTTGCTTGGATGCCCGAGAAATAAATAAACATATAGTAAATGATCGCACGTCACCTGGAGAAATAGAAGAAATTCTAAAGAAATTTCATGGTACAAAATTCATCAGTACCTGGGGCACAGTTTGTGGTTACTGGCAGGTGGAGTTGGACCCGATGAGTCGAAAATATATGGCTTTTATTTTCGAGGGTAGAAACTACCAGTTTAAGAGATTGCCATTTGGATTAGTCAATTCGGTAGCAATTTTTGTACGATATATGGATCAAGTATTGGGTCAGGAAGCGCTACAATTCACCACAGTTTATGTAGACGACCTGTTGATTACCTCATCCAACTGGGAGGAACATTGTCACAGGGTGGAATATGTATTGAGTAAGTTAGCAGAGAACGACATAACACTAAAACTCGAAAAATCCCAATTAATAGCGAAGGAGGTTCAATTTTTAGGTTTCAATTTGACTGAACAAGGTATTTCCCCATCACAAGAAAAGGTTACTGCAATCCAGAAGTTCCCACAACCAAAGAATAAGAGGCAACTCCAATCCTTCTTAGGACTGTGTAATTACTACCGGAAGTTGCAACGCAATTATTCCTCATTGACATCTAAATTTCAGGAACAGCTCTCTTCCAAAAACAAATGGATATGGGGACATGAACAGGATGCTATACTACAACAGATAAAGGATAAATTCTTAGAGACAGTAATCCTTCATCATCCAAATTTTGATCGCCCATTCTTTTTGAACTGTGACGCAAGTGATGTCAGTCTTGGGACGGTATTGTACCAAGAAGACACAGAAGGAAACCATTTAGTCATCAGTTTTGCCAGTCGTGTGTTAAACCACTGTGAGAGAAGGTATAATGTTACTGAAAAGGAACTATTAAGCATAGTCTTTGCTTGTAGTAAATTCCGAACGTACATTTTGGGATATCCTGTAACTGTCAGAACAGATCATAAGTCCATCTCATTTTTAAGAAGTTGTAAGCTGAGTCACGGAAGGCTTACAAGGTGGATACCCGCCTTGCAGGAGTATAATATAAAATGGGAATATATTCCAGGGAGTCAAAACGTGATAGCAGACGTGTTATCTCGAATAAACCTGGACACCCAGACATTTGAGGGTGAGAAGGAAAGGATTATCAAGGTGTACAACATTCTCAAAAGTAGATCTGATTTGGAGGCATTATTACAAAATATCAGAGCAAATCAGTTATTAGACCCAAAATTAATAAAAATCAAGGAACTTATGGCGAACCAAAACTCTCCAATAAACCAATACTATTGTGAACAAGAAGGAATTTTATTTATAAAAAATACATTGAACCAAGAAGACTGGAAGGTCATCATTCCCAGAATCATGGAGAAAGAACTAGTGTTGGAATATCACATAAGATACGGACATATGGGTGCAGTAAAGGTAGTGAAAGCATTGGAGGAGAATTGTTACATTAAGAACATACACAGGAAGGTACAAAATTATATAAAAACCTGTCATATCTGCCAATTGGTCAGAATTAATAATGAACGAAGGGAAGGTGTAATGATACCTATATCGTCAGAACAAAAATTGGAAAAATTATTCATTGACATATGTGGACCATTTCCTAGGAGTGAAGGTAGAAGCCGGTATAAATACCTTATAATCATTATGGACCACTTCACCAAATTCACCAAATTGTATCCAATCAGTCGAGCAACTACGCAGAAAATTCTTGAAGTAATAACTACTCAATACATTCCAAAAATAGGAATACCTGTTTCAATAGTTACAGACCATGGTACACAATTTCGAGGCAGAAAATTGAAGAACACATTGTTAGAACTGAACATCAAAAGCTATAAGACCTCCGTATACCACCCCAGTAGCAATCCATCAGAAAGAATACTGAGAGAGGTTGGTAGAATCTTAAGAACCTATTGCCATCAACAACAAAGGAAGTGGCCTGATTACTTATCATCCACAGAAGATTTTTTAAACTTGGCTTATCATCCATCTATAAATTGCATTCCATATACTGCCATGTATAAAAAACAACCACCCAGAGAGATCCAAGAATTGATTAAATTTCCTAAGTCTCCACCGTACCAATTTAATAAATTAAAATTCTATAATCAGGTGATGGAAAATCTGGAAAGACGCAGAAATAAATACCAGAAAATAAAGGGTAAAATAATTAAATATGAAGTAGGAGAGAAAGTGTTATTAAAGAACAGGGAATTGCTTAGCACTCTAGAAGGGATATCAAAGAAGTTACTGTTACTATACGTTTGACCCTACACCATAACAAAAAACAACAACAACAACACCTACGAATTAACTACTTCTGAAATAATTACTTCTGAAGGGAGGCAATTTGTAACGAAACAAAATGTTACAAAAAGAATAGTAAATAATAGTGAAATCCGATCCAGAGAGGAAACAAGAAATAATAATTGATAGCAAATTAAAGGAAACCTAGTTGGTTTGACTTATTTAATATTATCAAGAGACCCAGAAATTACCCAGTAGAATAGGGCAGTAAACAAATCAAAATTAAATAAATAAACCTAGTAGGCCTAAATAATCAAATTACCCTGAAACACAACTAAACCCAATAAAGAGTACCTACCCATATAAATAAAATTGTATTAATTAAAATTGTATATGCCTATAATAAGGATAGAAAAGGGACACAAACATTTACAGTGATGAGTGTTATAATAAGAAATAGAGACACAGACTACCGTTAAACAGTGTTAATTATTTTTTATGGAAAGTGTTTTATTGTTATTATTAAACAGAACTTTAGTTTATCATACAGAAAATAGTTTAGCAGTATAAATAAACTAAAACTGTCAAAAACAATTATTATTATTAAGAGTTTTGTTGTATGTTATAAGATTTTATATCACCAGTTAATTTATGTAAGTATATTTATCTCAGGTAGTCAAGGTAGAAATTACAATCAACCATAACAAATTGTTCCACCACATATCATAGAAATTCAAATTAATAAGGTTTTACAGTTATAAACTGAGGCATGTTTAGTATCAAATTGTTTATAATTATCTAATTAATCATCATATAAACATTGCATGTATCATTAGAATATAATAATAAAATTATCTATTCAAGGTAATTTATAAAATGTAAAGTAAGTAACGGGTATTGATCATATAACATTTAACCTATACATAAATGGCCAATCAAAATTTAAGAAGTTTGTTTGAGTTCGGTGACTAAAAAAGAAGAAATAACACTTAATTGTTTTGTGATGGAGAACAGTTTAATAGTGCGTGTCGAGATGTTATTAAAATAAAAAATAAAAAATTGCTAACTCGTTTGTGAAAGAAGATCTGAATGACCACTATTGAAGATAAATAATTCCTCTACTACAATCATTTCATGAACCAGTAATACACACAATGAAGAAATTATCCAGAATAAACCAGAAAACGTTCAGCAATATCGTCTAGATGTGTAAAGTATAATTTGACAATATTTTTATCCAACAAGGAACAACCACTAGACAATATACCAATTTACACTAACACTAATCACTAGTAAACATTTTAAAGTGAAAACAAATTCCATATCTGAAAGAAACAGTGATTACAAGGAAAACATTTATTTGTACACATTCTAATAAACTTCATTATTCTGTGAGACGGACAACGGCAGCCATGATGTTGACGTCACTCTAACCTACAGGCCTTTTACGAAGCATTGAATCTCGTCAAACTTTGTATGTTATTTAATATATAATTTTTGTAATATTTTTTAGATTATAAGTAATAGATGATTTGTAAAGGTACTCTATATTGTTAATTATCATGTAAAGGAACTTTTCGTAGCAACCACAAGAATTCCCACGAAATATATTAACATTATTTAATTATTAAATCCTGAGTTAAATATCGATTGTGACAACCGTATGTATCGAATGGAATTTTCAAATAATTTGAACTTATATTACAGAGATTAAACCATTATGTTAATAAATCATATCCATGCGTTATTATTTCAGGAACATAATATATTATCAGCATTTATTTTATAATTAACAAGGATAAGAAAACTTCGGGGAGTCATTGGAAGTACGCAAACTGCAAAACCAAGATTAACCTCAAATAATAGGTTGAAGCCTAATATCGAAGGTGACTTGAGAATTGTTTGGGATGACTCGACCGCTATTTTTTTGAATTGATTTTGGAGTTCTAACTACTGAACTGGAATAATTATAATTCTGATTCCGAAACCAAGGCAGAATAATTCAATTCTTGTACTTATATATTTAAATCACATTCGAAAACACACAACATAAATATTCCACGATCAACTGATACACTATTTACAACTATTTAGTACGAATTAACATATACAAGGAATAACACGGGCAAATTATTATACCATTAAGATACTACGGGTACACGAGTCGTACTATAAATTGGCGCACCAACTAGTGAGGCTAAAATTAGGGAATATTAGGTGAAGAAATTGAAACAAGCAAATTAATTTCCTAATTTTTAGCTGGCGACTGCTATAAGTTCCAAAAAATAATAAAGATGCATAAAAGGGTGTCGTCACTGAGACGGACGAAGGAAGCAGAGAAAGAAGTCAGGATGGAAGAGAAAGAAGTAACATCGGTGGAGGATGTGGAGACGGTAGCAAGAAAGGAAGATAGAGGAGACCCGAATCTTATAAAATTAATGGGGTTAATGAATAGTATGAATGAAAAATTGGACAAGAACAAGGAAGAAACCAATGATAATTTTAAGAAGCAGAAGGAAGAAATCACGGAAAATACAAAGAAACAAAATGAAATTTTTAGTCAAAACTTATTAAAACAAATGGAGGAAAAATTCGATTACATCAAGGAAGATAACCGACAAACGAATGAAAAAATTGATAGTATCAAGAGAGATAACAGACAAACAAATGATAAAATAGACGGTATGAAGGAAGAGATTAACGAGAACTCAAGGGTACAAAACGAGAAAATGAGTGAAAATTTAATAAAACAGATGGAGGAGAGATTTGTCCAAAACAAAGAAGAAACTAATGAAAATTTTAGGAAACAAAACGAAACCAATAATGAGAGTTTAAAACGGATAAATGAGAAAATTGATAGTATTAAAGAAAGTACTAATGAAACCTTAAGGCAAACTATAAGTGAAAATTATAACCAAATGAAGGAAGAATTCAGACAAATCAATGAAGAGAATTTAAGAAGAATTAATAGTAGAATTGAACAGGTCAATGATACAATTAACCAGAAGATGGACAAAATCGATGAGGAAAGGAAGCAAGAAACAGCTGACACTAATGAAAGATTGAGAAAAGTTAATGAAACCATTATACAAAATAAAGCAGTGATAAATACCAGAATAGACCAGGTCCAAGAAAATAGTCGTATTCAAATAGAAGGAATACAAAGGGAACAAGAAAATTTAGTAAATTTACAAAAACAAACCGGAGAAAGGTGTGACAATATTAACACTACGGTGAATAATTTAACTGGTCAAGTACGCCAAAATCAAGAAGAAATTGAGTTAATTAGAACCAGACCAAATAATATTACTCATGTTTCCACAAATGAAATCAGAGAAGGGATTAATTTCAAAAATTATCGTAGAAACCCAATGGAATTCCTGGCCAGAATCGAGGAACATTTTAATAAACATCGAATAACTATCTGGAGCTCGATTAGAGAGATGTTGGATGAGCATTTTAGGGAGATTACGGACAACTGGTGGACAGCAACCAGGAATGAGATAGTGGACTACGCTCAATTTAAAAAACTGTTTAAAGAAAAATATTGGTCCGAAGCTATACAAAATATTATAAGGGACAACATTTGTCAGGGAAGATATGATGGAAATAGAGGTACATCTCCAACTACTTACTTCTGGGGAAAGGTGTGTTTGGCGAGACACCTAGAACCAAGAATACCAGAAGAATCCCTAGTAACTAAAATGGCATACCATTATGACACAGGAATTGCCAGAGCACGCCTGGGAAGCCAGATTAAAACGGTCCACGCAATGGCTGACTTATTAGAAAATTATGAACACGAGGGTTACTACAAAAGAAGCAGACAACGAACTGATCAGTGCGGTTCAAGAAATAATAACCATGGTATGAATCCTAATCACTATAATAACATGAATAACCGGAATAGTTATAACTTTAATGGCAACGATCGTAGTTCCAACCAAAACTTTACTCCTAATAATAACCAACCAACAAACTTCAATCGAAATCCAATTAACAATAATAGTAACAACAGGCCCAATCAATATTACCATCCGGGTAATAGAATTAATAATAATTATAATAACTACCGAACAAACCAAAATTATAGTAATTTTAGAAAAAACTCAGGAGTTAATACCAATAATAATAACCAGGATAATTATAATAATAATCGCCCGTACAGACCAAGAATAAATTATATTAGTGCAGAAGAAAGGGATTACTGGAGATACCATCAACCTCGGAGGAACAGTGTTAATAACAGTTATGATCAAAGAGGAAATCCCAGAGGGATGAGTCACCATTATAACCGAGTAAGAACTAGAAGCCAGGAGGACTTCCGAGAATCAAGGGGGAGTGAACAATTAGACAACCGAGAGGTTGAACAACCAGGAACCAGCACACCATTCCAGGCAAATCAACAGTTATGCCCGAAAAATAATCATGATAGCCTTAATTTAAAAGGAGTGAGGCAGTAATAAACCCTCGCGACCCCTTACTGCTACTGACTACTGGGTACAACAACCACCAAATTCAAAAATATAGTAATAACAAATTACTACCAACTAATTATGAAAAACTAATTATGGAAAATAAAAGAATTTTGAAGTATAACAACAACCAAAGTTTAAGGACGGATAGTCAAAATCTTACTGTTATTTACAATTATTATTTGAAAAATCTTCGAGAAGAACTGTTGGAGGAAACGGTGACAAGTAGAATCAACCAGCATAATGAAATCTTATACATAACCGCTCAAATTGAAGGAATTCCTACACGAATAATGATAGATACGGGTGCAAATGTATCACTTATTAACAACGCTGAACTGGAGAGAATACAGAAACAAAGTAAAAATATAATACCTACCTTACCTGTCAATAATGTTATTTTAATAGGTGCCACTGGGCGTCAAAATTAAACAGTGAGAAAACAAGTGTCATTGGAAATAGAAAGCAAAGGTGTTACAATTAATATTATATGTTTGGTCGCAATCGGCCTACCATTCGAATTATTAATCGGATGCGATATGCTGAGGAAATATTCAGCCATTATTGATTTGAGCAAGGAGAAGGTGTCCTTGAACTCAGAAGGTGTTATGTGGACGGCAGAGTCAATAGGAAGCGATGGTGCCCCTCTGAACCGTACCCATCACCAAGTTAGGGAATTAAATTTTTTAAAGAATGACACCCAATGCAGAAAAATAAACTATAATATGACAAATGAAGACCTGTGGAACAGTAAATTACAGGAGATAAGAGAGTTTAGACACCAAGGCACAAATAATTTGACAGTAAAACAAGTAGAAGATCTCATTATAATATATAAGAAGTATAAACATGTATTTTCAGAAAAACCAGGAAAAGTAAAAAACTATCAGTGTAGAATACAATTTAAAGAACCAGCAAAATTCCACAGAAAATCCTATCCTATACCATATTCATTGAATGAGGCGGATAGAGCTGACATTAATAAAATGTTGTTAAATGATATAATTGAGCATAGCCAATCACCATATACTAGCCCAATAGTAGCAATTCAGAAGAAGAACGGGCAGGTCCGACTTTGCTTGGATGCCCGAGAAATAAATAAACATATAGTAAATGATCGCACGTCACCTGGAGAAATAGAAGAAATTCTAAAGAAATTTCATGGTACAAAATTCATCAGTACCTGGGGCACAGTTTGTGGTTACTGGCAGGTGGAGTTGGACCCGATGAGTCGAAAATATATGGCTTTTATTTTCGAGGGTAGAAACTACCAGTTTAAGAGATTGCCATTTGGATTAGTCAATTCGGTAGCAATTTTTGTACGATATATGGATCAAGTATTGGGTCAGGAAGCGCTACAATTCACCACAGTTTATGTAGACGACCTGTTGAATACCTCATCCAACTGGGAGGAACATTGTCACAGGGTGGAATATGTATTGAGTAAGTTAGCAGAGAACGACATAACACTAAAACTCGAAAAATCCCAATTAATAGCGAAGGAGGTTCAATTTTTAGGTTTCAATTTGACTGAACAAGGTATTTCCCCATCACAAGAAAAGGTTACTGCAATCCAGAAGTTCCCACAACCAAAGAATAAGAGGCAACTCCAATCCTTCTTAGGACTGTGTAATTACTACCGGAAGTTGCAACGCAATTATTCCTCATTGACATCTAAATTTCAGGAACAGCTCTCTTCCAAAAACAAATGGATATGGGGACATGAACAGGATGCTATACTACAACAGATAAAGGATAAATTCTTAGAGACAGTAATCCTTCATCATCCAAATTTTGATCGCCCATTCTTTTTGAACTGTGACGCAAGTGATGTCAGTCTTGGGACGGTATTGTACCAAGAAGACACAGAAGGAAACCATTTAGTCATCAGTTTTGCCAGTCGTGTGTTAAACCACTGTGAGAGAAGGTATAATGTTACTGAAAAGGAACTATTAAGCATAGTCTTTGCTTGTAGTAAATTCCGAACGTACATTTTGGGATATCCTGTAACTGTCAGAACAGATCATAAGTCCATCTCATTTTTAAGAAGTTGTAAGCTGAGTCACGGAAGGCTTACAAGGTGGATACCCGCCTTGCAGGAGTATAATATAAAATGGGAATATATTCCAGGGAGTCAAAACGTGATAGCAGACGTGTTATCTCGAATAAACCTGGACACCCAGACATTTGAGGGTGAGAAGGAAAGGATTATCAAGGTGTACAACATTCTCAAAAGTAGATCTGATTTGGAGGCATTATTACAAAATATCAGAGCAAATCAGTTATTAGACCCAAAATTAATAAAAATCAAGGAACTTATGGCGAACCAAAACTCTCCAATAAACCAATACTATTGTGAACAAGAAGGAATTTTATTTATAAAAAATACATTGAACCAAGAAGACTGGAAGGTCATCATTCCCAGAATCATGGAGAAAGAACTAGTGTTGGAATATCACATAAGATACGGACATATGGGTGCAGTAAAGGTAGTGAAAGCATTGGAGGAGAATTGTTACATTAAGAACATACACAGGAAGGTACAAAATTATATAAAAACCTGTCATATCTGCCAATTGGTCAGAATTAATAATGAACGAAGGGAAGGTGTAATGATACCTATATCGTCAGAACAAAAATTGGAAAAATTATTCATTGACATATGTGGACCATTTCCTAGGAGTGAAGGTAGAAGCCGGTATAAATACCTTATAATCATTATGGACCACTTCACCAAATTCACCAAATTGTATCCAATCAGTCGAGCAACTACGCAGAAAATTCTTGAAGTAATAACTACTCAATACATTCCAAAAATAGGAATACCTGTTTCAATAGTTACAGACCATGGTACACAATTTCGAGGCAGAAAATTGAAGAACACATTGTTAGAACTGAACATCAAAAGCTATAAGACCTCCGTATACCACCCCAGTAGCAATCCATCAGAAAGAATACTGAGAGAGGTTGGTAGAATCTTAAGAACCTATTGCCATCAACAACAAAGGAAGTGGCCTGATTACTTATCATCCACAGAAGATTTTTTAAACTTGGCTTATCATCCATCTATAAATTGCATTCCATATACTGCCATGTATAAAAAACAACCACCCAGAGAGATCCAAGAATTGATTAAATTTCCTAAGTCTCCACCGTACCAATTTAATAAATTAAAATTCTATAATCAGGTGATGGAAAATCTGGAAAGACGCAGAAATAAATACCAGAAAATAAAGGGTAAAATAATTAAATATGAAGTAGGAGAGAAAGTGTTATTAAAGAACAGGGAATTGCCTAGCACTCTAGAAGGGATATCAAAGAAGTTACTGTTACTATACGTTTGACCCTACACCATAACAAAAAACAACAACAACAACACCTACGAATTAACTACTTCTGAAATAATTACTTCTGAAGGGAGGCAATTTGTAACGAAACAAAATGTTACAAAAAGAATAGTAAATAATAGTGAAATCCGATCCAGAGAGGAAACAAGAAATAATAATTGATAGCAAATTAAAGGAAACCTAGTTGGTTTGACTTATTTAATATTATCAAGAGACCCAGAAATTACCCAGTAGAATAGGGCAGTAAACAAATCAAAATTAAATAAATAAACCTAGTAGGCCTAAATAATCAAATTACCCTGAAACACAACTAAACCCAATAAAGAGTACCTACCCATATAAATAAAATTGTATTAATTAAAATTGTATGTGCCTATAATAAGGATAGAAAAGGGACACAAACCTTTACAGTGATGAGTGTTATAATAAGAAATAGAGACACAGACTACCGTTAAACAGTGTTAATTATTTTTTATGGAAAGTGTTTTATTGTTATTATTAGACAGAACTTTAGTTTATCATACAGAAAATAGTTTATTCTTCGTATTGTTTAAATTAGCAGCCATCCTTACTTTTCTTTTATAAAATTGCTAAACTGCTATAATTGTTTTTATTATTTAGACAAAGCTTTTCGTCATTACTGACATCTTCAGGTCTTAAACAACCAAGGTTGTTTAAGACCTGAAGATGTCAGTAATGACGAAAAGCTTTGTCTAAATAATAAAAACAATTATAGCAGTTTAGCAATTTTATAAAAGAAAAGAAAATAGTTTAGCAGTATAAATAAACTAAAACTGTCAAAAACAATTATTATTATTAAGAGTTTTGTTGTATGTTATAAGATTTTATGTCACCAGTTAATTTATGTAAATATATTTATCTCAGGTAGTCAAGGTAGAAATTACAATCAACCATAACAAATTGTTCCACCACATATCATAGAAATTCAAATTAATAAGGTTTTACAGTTATAAACTGAGGCATGTTTAGTATCAAATTGTTTATAATTATCTAATTAATCATCATATAAACATTGCATGTATCATTAGAATATAATAATAAAATTATCTATTCAAGGTAATTTATAAAATGTAAAGTAAGTAACGGGTATTGATCATATAACATTTAACCTATACATAAATGGCCAATCAAAATTTAAGAAGTTTGTTTGAGTTCGGTGACTAAAAAAGAAGAAATAACACTTAATTGTTTTGTGATGGAGAACAGTTTAATAGTGCGTGTCGAGATGTTATTAAAATAAAAAATAATAAATTGCTAACTCGTTTGTGAAAGAAGATCTGAATGACCACTATTGAAGATAAATAATTCCTCTACTACAATCATTTCATGAACCAGTAATACACACAATGAAGAAATTATCCAGAATAAACCGGAAACGTTCAGCAATATCGTCTAGATGTGTAAAGTATAATTTGACAATATTTTTATCCAACAAGGAACAACCACTAGACAATATACCAATTTACACTAACACTAATCACTAGTAAACATTTTAAAGTGAAAACAAATTCCATATCTGAAAGAAACAGTGATTACAAGGAAAACATTTATTTGTACACATTCTAATAAACTTCATTATTCTGTGAGACGGACAACGGCAGCCATGATGTTGACGTCACTCTAACCTACAGGCCTTTTACGAAGCATTGAATCTCGTCAAACTTTGTATGTTATTTAATATATAATTTTTGTAATATTTTTTAGATTATAAGTAATAGATGATTTGTAAAGGTACTCTATATTGTTAATTATCATGTAAAGGAACTTTTCGTAGCAACCACAAGAATTCCCACGAAATATATTAACATTATTTAATTATTAAATCCTGAGATAAATATCGATTGTGACAACCGTATGTATCGAATGGAATTTTCAAATAATTTGAACTTATATTAGAGAGATTAAACCATTATGTTAATAAATCATATCCATGCGTTATTATTCAGAAACATAATATATTATCAGCATTTATTTTATAATTAACAAGGATAAGAAGACTTCGGATAGTCATTGGAAGTACGCAAACTGCAAAACCAAGATTAACCTCAAATAATAGGTTAAAGCCTAATATCGAAGGTGACTTGAGAATTGTTTGGGATGACTCGACCGCTATTTTTTTGAATTGATTTTGGAGTTCTAACTACTGAACTGGAATAATTATAATTCTGATTCCGAAACCAAGGCAGAATAATTCAATTCTTGTACTTATATATTTAAATCACATTCGAAAACACACAACATAAATATTCCACGATCAACTGATACACTATTTACAACTATTTAGTACGAATTAACATATACAAGGAATAACACGGGCAAATTATTATACCATTAAGATACTACGGGTACACGAGTCGTACTATAATATATATATATATATATATATATATATATATATATTGCAACATTACAAGTATTTAAAAAATTACACAAATACAATACCATGTACTCAACGCAACTATGAAGTGTATCACACCGGCCAGGTCGCAGGATATTTTTATTCTTGTTGCGTCAAGTAAATGTAGTTACACAATAAAAAAATAATTTTCAAAGAGGAATGAGATGTTGATGACATGAAATATTTAATTATAACCTTTTCAAAATAATCATTCTATGATTTATTTAATGTTAATACAAAATATTCTAATATTAAAATTTCGAATTTTAAAAATAAAAAAAATATTCTCTTTTATAATTTTACAAAAAATACAATATAACTTTCTATGCTGTTCATGACATATAAAAATAAACAACCATATAATCTTCATAGATAAACAGAGATGTTAAACAAATTATCTAAACACTTTTTATTTCAGTGTGTCTGACGTTGACTCAAATTTTAAATAATAATAGGAACTCATTTACAAACAAAAATAATATTAAATCTCAAGAATAAAACTAATTGTTGCTATAAAAAAAACATTTACTTCCAACCTATTATTTATTTCTACTGACACACCCAAATTTTAACATACAACAGAAGATTAGTATTTTAAAATTTTCTTGTTAAATTATATTATTTTCTTTAACTACCATTTAAATTTATGTGCAGTCATTATATTTAAAACTTTAAGTCTTTACTGTTCACATAAAAGTTTCTTCTTAAGAGTTCTTTTCACAAACAAAAATATAATTGTTTATTCATCACCTGCGTACTGCCGACGTTACCGTTGCGCGCGCGCGCGCGTGAGTGTGTGTGTGTCCGGAATCCTGAGAACTTGATGATGATGATTATGCTGATGCTGTGTTCTCTGTCTCTACGGGTTGTTGTTTGTGATGGTCCAGAGTTCCTCCATAAGTGTTGGTGTGTGTGGTAAAGATCGGTCTGCAGACCAGCAGCGTGACGTTGTGTGAAGATATCTTGAGTCTCTCTGAGATCGCCCAAAAATTACCGGTGGTATTTATACTGGACGGCGATCTGACGACAAGTCCAGAACTGTTTTCGACCTGTTAGGTATTGTCACTTAGTGCAAAGCATCCATTTAATTACAAATCACTTTTTGGTTCATTTTCGCGATTTCGTAAATATACTCGTAGCACGAGCGATATCATCGTTTGCGTAATTTGTTTCTGGTCATTCACATATAACACACTTATTAATTACTATTTAATTACACTAGTAATTAACATTAAATTACCTAGTTCTTTGTTATTGCAAATTTCTACAATACTTTTACATCACTATATTCGTTAAAAATTCCTTAATGTAATGGTGTTTTTATAATTGGGGTAAGTCTTTGTTCACACTTTTAAAATGTTTTAATTAGTTTATTTTTATCGGGTTAAAACCTGATTACAGACAAACCAACAATTCGAGCGCATCACCCCATCGTAGACTTTGCCTGTCGCAGCTTGCGTTCACACACACAAACACACAAGCGCTGTATTCACTCGCGGGGCAGGTGTACGCTTTCTGACAATTCTTAGCCTGCATAATATTGTTAAAAACTGTTCATCATATATTTGCTATGCTAAATATTTACAAACAAACCGCCCTTGGCAAATATGCAAACATATGTATTGTTACAATACATATACATATATATATATTTTTGTTTTCTATATAATTAACTCGGTGTTTCTTGCAGTAATTATATAATTTGTGATGTTTTCAATTTGTTTCTTCTGCAAGTAGTATAATTTTGTATATTCTTTTTAACACCTGACCCACGTTTCACTGAAAAATATCAGTATCATCAGAGGCTTCTAAGTAAATTAATAACAATCGAAATAATTCTATTAATATAAAATTAACGAATAATCGAATTTTTATCGATTTTACATTAAATAATTATATAATATATATATATATATATACATATATATATATTGCAACAGTACACAGGATATGAAGTTCACTTAAGTGGAATACTAAGGCTTTATAACATTTTCTGATGGCCATAGACATGTTTTAAATTGATTTTGTTCTTTCTTTGTAAAGTTTCTTTGTAAATGTTGAATCAAGCTACGTTTTCAAAAGTTTATAATGTCAAAATATTCACAACTTTATTCTCTTTTATGTCATGTGAAATATTTGTGTGTAAGTGCGAGGGTGCGCGTGTTATTTACATTGTATTTAATAACTTTGAGGAAAATTAACATTTAGTTCTGAAACGTGGACAGAGTATTCTCATGGTTATAAGCTACATCTCCCATATAATAAATTCTCCACAACTATAATTTTTCATATGGTTTTTTTAATGAATTCAATTTTCTTTTATTCTCGTTATCTCCTAGAAAGTAATAAAATTTATAGATTAAATCTAGACAGGCCTTTGCAGAATCGGACAGAGTTTAAGCCTGATTTCAGTATATCTGTGTTCTCATCTGTGACGTTGCTAAAGTTTCAACCAATCAGAAGGTCTAAAAATTGTTTGAGATAGTCCTTTGTCGAGAGCACTTCGCCCAGTTTTCTTACGAGAACTTGCCATAGAAAGACATGCTCGCTGCCACCAGTTTTTCGTGACAAGACAGGTCGTTTTCCTTTAAACTTAGAAGTTGGTTCACGGTTCGAGGTCCTCGTAACCATTACCACTTAGAGAACTCAAATAATACATAAATCATTCTAGTGCTTTCCCGCGTACAGTAGAAGATTTACGCTAGGGGCCAAATATCTGCCGTGATATTTTGATAGTTACCCGAGAACACTTCAAGAAGCCGGAATTTTGTGTAAGCTCAATACACGATCTATTTTATCCAGTTTTAATCGCTAAGATTAAGTGAATTTAAATTATAAACAATAACAGTTCATATCGTAGTGTGCGTGTGTGCAAAGACGTGAATTGTCAGCGTAGTAGTCATCGGTCGACGTGCAGTCGCAGCGGTCCAGTCTAGCAGTGAGGAGCGTCGAGGGGCTACGCAAACTGTCGGATTTCAACGCAACAAGTAACATAGTTGTAAAACCAGAAAATAGACTCAATTATTGAAAGTCAAATTTTTATTAAACAATTTTATATTATAAAGTAATAAGACAGTAGTAAATTTTAATATTTTAATTTAATAAATTTTCTTACCTCCTGATATAGACTCTGTTGTAACAATTTCAATATAACCTATCTATGCAGTTTTAATTTGTACCGTGCTTAAAAATATACATTGTTACATAACATTTTTCCATGCCATTTTAACATACATTTGCTTTAATAATCTTACCCAAAAGTACCAAGAAACATAAGACTTTCAAGAAATAAATAATTAAAGACTTAATTAAATATTGTTTATTTTATTGTTTAATTCATGATAACGAAGACTGTAATAATTATGTTTATCACAGTTAAAATAATGTCAATAATGATAAGTAAGGAGGACAATGTTAAGGAACTAACTTATGAAATTTTGTTTTATTTATAAAAACTGTAAATTTATAGATACAGTAAGTTAAGGGGAATGGTTATATATTACTAAGAGTAATTAGTTTGGGTCACATTAATTAATATTATATGTGATAGTGTTAGTAACACTAATGTTTATCTTAACAAGAAAGTACCAAAATAATAGTAATAGATTTTTGTAAAACTAGGCATAGACAGTTAAGGTATAGGCCTATGAATAAGAATTTCTATTAAAATGATAATGAAACAATGTCAGGTTATGTTATAGGATTACTAAATGTGTCAAATAAGTTTAATAAAGTGAAAATTACAAGAAGAACTAATAATAAATAAGTTTGGAGCAAATAAAATAAAAAGTGTAAATTGATAACTCAAGAAATATATAACAGAAGATAGTCAAAAGTGGTGTCAAAATAATCAGTTTCATCAGAAGATCAAAGAAACCAATAAAGTGAAGATCAAAGCTCTTATAAACAAGGTATATCAGTTTAAAGAAAATGAAAGATTAAATAGTAAGAGTTTGTTTATGTTACTGCTATGATATCACCAGGGTGACATAATATGTTATATTAGAAACCAATAAGAGAGCTGATATAGGCCTTAGCAACTAAAAATTTTATAATAAATGAAACAAGAATTGTATTATTGGATCTGAACGAGAAAGGTTGAATAAAACACCAGATAGTGATTAAATTAAATTATTATACATTTCATATCAGTGGACCTAAAATAAAAAGTTAAATAATCCTCCTCAACCAGACTGAATAGAAGAAAGAAGTGCTACATTACTATAAAGAAGTAAACCAAGGAATATCTGAAGAAATACAATCAAATTACATAGGAAGAGAAGTATATTTTGATATATAATGAAACTGAACTATTCCATTATAAGCCTAGGCCATTGGTTTCAAAGACACTGATTATACTTTTAATAAGAACAATTTGGAACTTTTACTGAGAACATTAACAATGAATAATCTTGCCATCAGTATGAAAAACTATTAGTGTAGAGTATTATAATAATATAAAGTGAACTAAGTCTAAAAAACGTTTAACTAAACATAACCTAAACACTGAACATTGTTACACTATTCATATAATCCTGTTAAGGTATTTTGTAATTATTTATAATTCCATGTATTTTGGTACTTTTCCTATAGTAACTGTTGTTTATATCGTAGTCAAAAGGACCTAACGTAACACAATCTATTTGTATTTTATTTAAGAAATATAAATGTGAGCCTTGAGATATAAGAATCAATACTGCTACTGCTGCCATACTGAGCATATGTAAAGAACTGCCGGTTAGATTTTTGTTAATGATTATATATGTTATTTAAAAACAATTTAAAGAAAATAATAAAAGGATTTTGAGTGTAATAAATTGTCACAGGACAAATGGCGCCAATCGTACACACTATAGTTTTTTAGGCCCTTAAAAGGACCGTTTGTCGGGTACGCTAAATCATTTGCGTACGCTGCCCGAGCCGCGCTGTGATGTTCGGCGGCTGCGTTCTCTTCTTTCGGCAGCGGTATGTAGAGCCCGCTGCTGTCCCAGTCGATGTCCATCACTGCTTCTCCTGCGTTCTCCATTCTTCCTTCTTCCTTTTCTTCCAGCTGGCTTGACGACGTCCAATGGAGTGCGCCAAAAATTTTAGCGGCGCTGTTTTTATGCCCTGACAGGTCGTATGCCACGAACCTATCAGAGTGCCGCTGGTCCCTGGTTGGCTCGCCTCGAGCACGTTAGATGGTCACGTTGAGGCCAATCAAGCTGCTGCCGATCCTTGATTGGGTCGCCTCGCCTTCTCGTGTCACGTCTCGGCTGGCGCCGAGAGCAGATCTTCGCCTCGCTATGTCACAACTCCCCCGGGTCTTGAATGCTCTCCGGTGGCCAGCCCATTGTTCTCCGGCGGGTTTGAGCCGTTGGCGGTGAACCTTGTATGGACGTCCGTCCTTCTCCACCGTGTAAATCTGCCCGCCGAGGGTTGCGGCAACGCTAAAGGGACCTTCCCAGGCTGGCTCCCATCCAGGGTACCTCCGTCCTTTGGCTGGTCCGGCGTGGCTCTTGACGTACACCAGCTGCCCTACGGCCAGTGTAGGGTCCTGTGTCCTCCGTTCCGGATACCGCCGCCGCTGATACTGCGTCTGGTGTGACCTGGCCGCCTCTTCTCGTTCCTCAATTGGCCGGACGTCCTGTTCTGCGTGTGGCCGACTCCAGTCGCCGGGTCGGCGTAGGTCTCTGCCCAGCAGAAGCTCGCTCGGTGTCACTCCAGTGGCGGCGTTTGCACGATTCCGCAGCGAGAACAGAATCGTCGGCAAACGCTTGTCCCAGTCGCCATGGTCCTTGCAGTCATGGAGCTGGATCCGCAGCGCCTTCTTGATCTCGCCGTTGCGCCGCTCGGTCGGGTTCGCCCTGGGATGGTAGTTGGCTGTAGTCCACGGTCGTATGTGCAGCTTGTCGCACATCTGCTTCCACTTGTGGCCCGTGAGCGGCTTTCCGTTGTCGGTGAGCAACGCCTCTGGGTATCCCCAACGAGAGAACACTTCTTCCTCCAGGTAGCGGATAATGGTGTCGGCGTCCGCCTTGCGCACGGCCTTTGCTTCCACCCATCTCGACATCATATCCGTGACCACTACGATGTACCGGTTGCCAGCTCGAGTCAGCGGATATGGTCCCATGACGTCCAGGGCGACAGTATTCCAACATCTCCTGGGTCGGTGAGGTCGCTGTTGGTCCTGTTCGGGATTTGCGCCGCGCTTGTGTAGGGCGCATATTCTGCAACTCCGGACGTATCTGCGGACATCAATGGTTAGGCCGGTCCAGACGAAGTCCTTGCCGATGGCCCGAAACGTTTCTTCGGCCCCCGGATGACCGGCTTCAGGGAAGTCGTGGAAGTGCCTGATGACCTCCATGCGGACACTCGGCGGCACGTACAATCCTGGCTCCTGGTTGCGTCTGTCCTTCCAAACCAGGCCGTTGTCCACCCGGTATCCTCTCGCTGTAGCCGCCGCAGGGTCGTTTCTCCACGCTTGGCACTCCTGGTCGCCTTCTTGCGCCTCCTGCACTGCCTGATGGATGCCGACAGCTGTGATTTCTTGTAGTCGGGGTGCAGCTGCCGCAACACTGCGAAGTGGCCTCTCTTCAGGCTGCATCCGTGGTTCTTCTTGGACGCCGGCAGTATCTTCAAGCCCAGGTTCCCTCGAGAGGAAGTCCGGCAACTCGTTCTCCTTGCCCGGGCAGTGGACGACGGTGAATTTGAAACTCTGTATCAGTAGAGCCCAGCGAGCGTACTTCGTCTTCTGCCCCGTCGCCTGCTTCAGCCAAGTTAGCGCCTTGTTGTCGGTCCTTAGGGTGAAATGGCGATCCTCCAAGTATGGCCGGTATTTCTTGATGGCCCAGACGACTGCCAAACACTCCAGTTCGTTGGAGTGGTAGTTCTTCTCCGCCTCGTGGAGCTTGGCACTGGCGTACGAGATGATACGCCTCTCTCCGGCTTCGGTGCATTGATAAAGCACCGCTCCAAGTCCCTTTTGGCTGGCGTCGGTCTGCAGAAACATCGGCAAGTCTCGATCCGGTCGTGAGAGTTTTAACGGGTGCCGGAAAGCGGCCTTAACCTCTTCGAAGGCTCGCTGAGTTGTGTCGTCCCAATGCCACTTTCTTGTCCGCAGCAGGTCCGTTAACGGTTCCGAAATCATGGCGAAGCAGGGGATGTACTCTCGCAGCCAGTTGCAGGTTCCCAGGAAGCGTTGCAGCTCTTTCTTGTTGCTGGGGGCCGGCTGGTCTTCAATCGCTCTGAGATGTTGCTGCTGCGGGAGGTTGCCGTCCGGAGTAATCTCGTGGCCCAGAAAGGCGACTTCTTCCCGGCCGAAGTGACACTTGTTGAGCGAGCAGGTCAGCTGGTGCATCTGCAGCCTTTCCAAGACTTGATCCAGGTGTCGCAGGTGCGTTTCCCAGTCGGGGGAGTAGACAATGATGTCGTCCAGATAGACGAGGCAGCACTCCCGTAATAGTCCCGTGAGAACATCCTGCATCAGCCGTTGGAAGGTGCTGGGCGCGTTCTTCAGCCCAAAGCACATCACCCGGAACTGGTAGCGACCTCCGTCGGGCACCGAGAATGCTGTGTACTTCTTTGCTTCTTCCTCCAGCGGGATTTGCCAGTAGCCGCTCTTGAGATCTAGGGTCGAGAAGACTTGGGCCCCGCTGAGGTCCTTGATTGTTTCGTATATCAGCGGCAGTGGTGAGTCCACATCCTCGGTCTGATCGTTCAGCCTCCGGAAGTCTACGCAGAACCGGGGTGTGCTGTCCTTCTTCTTCACAATCACCACCGGAGAGCTGTATGGCGAGGTGGCCGGTTCAATGATACGCTGCCTCAGCATCTCTTCTACCTGTTCCCGGATGGTGCGTTTCTTCTCGTCGGAGTACCGGTACATTGGGAGCCGGAATGGCTGGCTACCTTCTATCAGCCGGATCTCGTGCTTGGCCGCAGATGTAGTGCGGAGCGGGCCACGGGAGAACAAACTGCGATGACGGTGTAACATTTCCAGAAGCCGTTTATGGTGTTGGCCACCTGCTGACGTTTGAAGGCTAGCTTCGTCAATGTCCTCTTCCTCGGGCTCCGCGCGGTCATTCCAGAAGACCGTCTGTCGGTTCTCGCTGCCAATGTGAAGGCAGCCCCGTCGGTAGTCCACAACTGCTTGGTTGGCCGTGAGCCAGTGGTGGCCCAATAAAACTTCTTCTTGCAGTCCGGGCACTTCTAGCAGACTGGTGGTGGTCGCGAGACTTCCAATTATAATGTCTGCGACGACGGTGGCCGTTGAGTGACATTGCTGACCGTGTAGCGCTAGCTGGACAACTCGGGGCTCCGTCTTCCTTCCTCCGGGCAGCAGACCGGCTCGTACGAAGTCGTAGTTTGCGGCGGAGTCCAAGGCTGCGGTCAGTTTTCGGCCGGCGATCTCTATTGGAATGCGCGGTATGTCCGCACCTAGCTGGTTCACGCGCCCCGGTGGGCTATTTACCGGGGCGCTTGGTCGTTTCCCTGCCGGTTCTTCACAGGGCAGTCCCGATGGAAGTGTCTTCCCGGGCAGTAGCGGCACTTGGGCGTTAGGCTGTTCAATCTTTGTTCCTCTTTCGTGCTTGAGGCCGATCGACACTGCTTCGACCCCCCTACTCGATCCAGGGAGTTTTCAGCAGAGTCATCCCGACCTCGCGCACGACTATCTTGATCCAAGTCCGCCTCGGTGCTCATTGCCCGTTGTAAAAGTTCCTCTAAAGTCCTAGGCGGCGGGAACCTCAGCGCAGGTCGAAGGCGTGGCTGCAGCTGTTGTGTAAGCATGGCTATGCTCGTCCTCTCGTCACCTCCGGGGTACAGACGGCGAAACAGCTTGATTTTTCTCAGGATGAAGATTTCCGCCGATTCCTGCCGCTGCGTTTGTCCGTACAGATCGGCCAGCAGCTCTGCGTCTCGTTGCATCCCGCAGAAGTGATGCCGGAAGCGGTCGCAGAACTCGGGCCAATTTATCTGCAATCCCGTGTATCTCTCTGCCCACGTGGCAGCTTCTCCTCGGAGCTGCCGCACTGCGTAATCCGCCCACTGTTCAGGTGGGACTCTGTAGTCCCGCAGCTGTCGCTCTAGCTGTTGAAGATATCGTTCTGGATCCTCGTACTTGAGGCCATGGTATGTAGCGGTGATCACCGGTGGCAACGTGCACCTCAGAGCTGCGGCGACTTGCGCAAAGCCTTGCTCTACCTCGAACCCGGTGTCCCGCTGGGTGTAGCTGTTGGGCGCCATGTTGTTTTGTGTGCCGGCTGGTAGTTCTCTGGCGTGGCTGGATCCTGCATCCGCAAGATGATCGTCGCCCCACGTTGGGCGCCACTTGTCACAGGACAAATGGCGCCAATCGTACACACTATAGTTTTTTAGGCCCTTAAAAGGACCGTTTGTCGGGTACGCTAAATCATTTGCGTACGCTGCCCGAGCCGCGCTGTGATGTTCGGCGGCTGCGTTCTCTTCTTTCGGCAGCGGTATGTAGAGCCCGCTGCTGTCCCAGTCGATGTCCATCACTGCTTCTCCTGCGTTCTCCATTCTTCCTTCTTCCTTTTCTTCCAGCTGGCTTGACGACGTCCAATGGAGTGCGCCAAAAATTTTAGCGGCGCTGTTTTTATGCCCTGACAGGTCGTATGCCACGAACCTATCAGAGTGCCGCTGGTCCCTGGTTGGCTCGCCTCGAGCACGTTAGATGGTCACGTTGAGGCCAATCAAGCTGCTGCCGATCCTTGATTGGGTCGCCTCGCCTTCTCGTGTCACGTCTCGGCTGGCGCCGAGAGCAGATCTTCGCCTCGCTATGTCACAAAATACAGATAAAAGGTTTATTCGTTTCTTTATTTAATGAATGCAAAATGGGTATGATATTCTAAACAATATATCTGGGACTGTGAATTGGCTTCAGTAATTAGATTAAGTTGGCAACACTCCTCATTTGAAAGAAATGACAGACTATTCAAATCTGCTTTGATGAGCTTTAGTTATCACATTCATCTCTTAAAGAAAAGATTAAAAGAGATTTAATTATAGCTGATATAGAAACCATATAATATAATTTTTTTAATCAAAATTAGTAATTAATATTTTTACAAATAAATTTTATTTGCAACCGGTGATTGCAAATTGGCGCTCAACAAATATTACCCTGACCAGATACTCATCCTATAAACTGTTAACAAGTATACACATTAAATAAACAAGATATAAGAAAGGTACAATTAATAAAGGTAAGGAAATTATATACGTTACAATATATATATATATATATATTATACAATATAATATATATATATATATATAAAAGAATATTATTTATCGTCCGTGTTAATTGTGGTTTCAAGTTGATATCGAGTTTCGGTCTAATAAAAATGCAGTTTTTATGCTACGCGTCGAGATTTGTTTTATCTCATATTCATGTCTACAACATAAAATATAAAGTAACATAATTGTAATGAGAGTTAATTATAATATGTAAGTTGTATGGTATTAACAGTGGCGTTGTGTTGTATAGAATAACTAATAGTACTTACATATATTTTTGAATCACAGATACACACATACACAAATCTATACACTACACTACAATACAAAAACATGATATATATATATTAATTATATTTTTTCTCACTTAGTATAGGCTACTGCGTAGTGGCAGTGTGTAGATCTATTTCATGACTGGAGAAAGATCCGACGCACCAGGTAAAAGATTGTCAAGTATTAACGGTACCAGTTGAGAAGGGGGTTGATGGAGTTGTTGACTTGTTAGATATCTATTGTATGTTTGTTTTCTGGGAATGTATGAGGTTTGAGTAACACTTACTGAGGCTCTGTACGTCGGTTTTTTTGTTAACGGAATTTTGCTTATTTCTTTCAATAGTTATCATTTTAAGGCACTGCCGTTTGACATGATTGGTTTCTGTATGTATTATTTTTACTTTGTCGAACTGGAAGGTGTGACCATTTACGCGAGCGTGTTGTGTTACAAAAATCAACAGATACAGAGACAGATAAAGTGTATTAAAAGCTCATTCGATTATCATAAAGAATAGTATCATTAATAACTCCACTTTATTCCAGTAACTTATATCTCGACTACTTATTCTATGCGTCACCTGTTCATTGTAATAAATTAATATATATTATATATATATATATTTATTAATAATATCAATATGTAATATATTTATTTCATAATATTAAAAATGCTACAATGAGATAAAGATTGAAACATATAATTGTTCAGAACTAAGTCGTCATTCAAATAAGAATTTTACTTTTCGATCTTCTTATTATTACTGGTTAGTCACCATTCTATATGGACATGTAGACCACAGTGCGTCTATTAGAGTTCTTCAACAAGATCCATCAAGGCATTCAAAGTAACGTATCCCATGAACAAATTTACATCAGCCTTCGGAATGAAGAATACTGTATATTAACCTACCCAGTACGTACATTTTCACAGAGTTAAGATACACATCCCACCGCATTTCTTGTGTAAGCATACGGCTTTGTTCAACTTTTGATTTTATAACATTTTGGTTTCTTAAATAAGCGGTATGTAAATTTGTGTTTGTAAAAGTGACTTAATATGTTTTTACGTACATGGATGCTAGGTTTATATTAAACTAAAACTATGTTTTTAAACTTTTCTGTAGCCTCTCACTGATTCACTGAAAGAGACAACTAATCTTTGACTTTTCTATAAAACCAAAGTTAATAGCAAAATAAATTCGTATTAAAAAATGCATTATTGTATTGGAACGCATGGTTTTCATGGTAGTTAAACGTAAAATTAAAGTTACTAGAAGGATCGACCGTGTATCCTTTTATGTAATGACTTCAAAATATTTTTATATGTACACTTGTACCATCCGAAATACAGAAGTCCACAATACTGGCGCAGAGTCACAGAACAGCTAATACTAAAATCAGGTACTATTAGAAGGGCGATCAAGTGTATATGACTGTTTCTTGGAAAAGAGAAAGAGAAAGTTGCTTTGGTAAACATGTAAAAGTGGCTGCCGTTAGCTGTGGGTATTTGTGATTGAACTGCAGAGTACACGATAAAAGTTTTCAACTTGTTTTGTGTGAGTTTAGTGCGAGTTCAATGTTAGATTCAATTAAAAGTTTTATATTTCCACTATATTCACTTCGCGGAATTTCTTTTACCGGGTTCAAAGCTGCATCTCAGTGGACCATTCACAAAGTACACAGTGCTTCATAAGTCGTTTGACAAAAATTGTACTTTCTATAAGTTCTAATATTGGAAGGTTTTGTTATCGCCTAGAAGTTTCGTCGATAACTAGACAAAGTTTTGAAACATTTTCGTAGACGTTGCGGCAAAATTTATTCTCGTCCTCTATAGAAATACAGGTTGGATTTCGTTGTCCATGACGTGTCCGTTACTTAACTAAATAGCACTATTACGTTAACGACTCGGAACACTAGGTTTTTTATAAGTAAAAGCATAAAGTTTTACCTTACAGCCTAAACCGGTTTTCTCCTTTAAAAGGCTTCTTCAGAGGCTGCCGTTGGTAGCGCTGTCCGTCTTGTTGTGGGCGACGGAATCAAGTTTCAAAAGATCGATGCTGTGTGTGTGGGGTGAGATATGTTCGAATAATGCGTGCGATTTGAATTGTGTCTGTTCGTTTAGGATGTCATTTTTATTTGTTTTTGTGTGTTTGTATATTTCCAATTGTTCTAGAGTGTCTAGTTTTCGGCCTTTTGTGTGTACGTGTAGAATGTTCATGTTATTGTCGATGTTTTTATATGTGTGGTTTGCTTCAATGAGGTGGTTTGCAAAGGTGGATTCTGTAGTGGATTGGAGTGCTTTTACATTGAACACACAAAAGCACTCCACTCCACTACAGAATCCACTTTCGCAAACCACCTCATTGAAGCAAACCACATATATAAAAACATCGACAATAACATGAACATTCTACACGTACACACAAAAGGCCGAAAACTAGGCACTCTAGAACAATTGGAAATATACAAACACACAAAAACAACTAAAAACGACATCCTAAACGAATAGACACAATTCAAATCGCACGCATTATTCGTACATATCTCACCCCACACAAACAGCATCGATCTTTCGAAAGTCGATTCCGTCGCCCACAACAAGACGGACAGCGCTACCAACGGCAGCCTCTGAAGAAGCCTTTTAAAGGAGAAAACCGTTTAGGCTGTAAGGTAAAACTTTATGCTTTTACTTGTAAGAAACCTAGTGTTCCAAATCGTTAATGTAATAGCGCTATTTAGAAATACAGGTATTACAATAGCAATTACTGCACATACAGTAAGTGTTAATATTTCTGGAAAATTACAATTATACCTTATTTAATGATAATAATGTATGTACAATTTAATTTTACTTTATTTACACCATGATTCAATTTATTTATTGTCTTTGCTTATAAACAAATAATTGATTATTTCCCTCCCACGCTTTCCACTTTGTGATAACGGGCGAAGTTATCGGTTAATGTGTGCGCGTCTGTGTGTTTGTGTTTTGATCACTACATAATGGATGCTGTTCATTACAAAGATTCTATGTTGAAGATCAGAGTGACATAATCATCCTGTCATTACTATTAGAGTGTCTTCCACTGGCTCGAAATTGCTCCTGCTATTTATAGTGTTGCGTTAAGTCGACAGGTCTAATTTTTCTGGACCAGACTTGTCAGTGTTGGTTTCGTCTTGCATAGGCGTCGCTTTGAAACAAATCACTTCCGTTACTGTTTCTGCACCAGTAAGGACGTTGACATGCAATCGAATATTAGAAAAAGGTTCGTGATTCCTCACACGTTCAGTAGATATTAGTTAATTAATTATAACTTACTGAATACCAAAGTAATTGAATTGTTTTTATAAAGTTCAGTTCACACGTAATTTGAACACGGTTTGCGCATATATTCACAAATTAATTAAAACTATTTAATATACTAATTTCTATTATTGCATTACATATGTGTACAAAAAATATTATTATGGGAATATATACAAATTTGTGTCGTTGCTCTTTATATATTCCGGCGCTTAAGAATGTAAGAGTAAAGGTAAATACGATCGTACAATCATCCTAATTAATTTCTTTAGATCGGCCTGAAAATTATGGGCTTAATATAGTTGATTTGAATTTAAATGTTATTTGATTTTATATATTTACAAGTATTTGTTATAAATCTTTACCAGTTTGCATGTTTTAGAGACTTTAATAGCCTACAATAATTAGAAGAAACTGAAGTTTCTTATTCCATATAAAGTTTACGTTTACGTTTAAAACAAACGTTTTTTTATGTAAATGGTTTAGTTTGTTTTATGCCAAAAGTTACTATACACAGATAACATTCATTTTCACGGATGATATAGAAGTATAAAACTTAAAATATATGTTCGTTTTATCTAACGCATTGCAGTAGATTAATACATTGGGGAATCCGGAAACATTTTTAGCACCACGTTAAGGGGAGGAAAATACCGC
Organism: Magicicada septendecula; assembly: GCA_034769895.1. NCBI lineage: Eukaryota > Metazoa > Arthropoda > Insecta > Hemiptera > Cicadidae > Magicicada > Magicicada septendecula. Next base: position 140,813,398 of record CM068374.1, on the reverse strand, counting down.
GTAGTATTTGTAAATAAAATATATGTAAATTGTATTAATAAATAAAACTATAAACAAAAATATAAAACAAATAGTCTTATAAGTTTTATTTAAAACAAATTATTCATTTATGTCTATTCTCATAAAGTTTTTGATTTACAATCATACTCTCTTCAAAGTTTTCTTTCAATTTTCTCATATTTATGTTCCTCCCTGTTCTTGCTGTCCTTAATATTCATAAACAGATGTGAGATCATATTTTGTTCATAAAGGGGAATTTATGATACACGCTTTGTTTTACTGACTTGTTACAGCTGGACATAGCACTCGGAAGTACATTTGGTCTAATATTTTGGGAATTCTAACTAAACAATGTTGTCTTTATTGTTTGTATTGTGTTTCCTTTGAGATTTGTGATTTTTCCATAAACTTGTTTCATGGTTTCGGAACATGCAGTCACTTGCAGATTCAAACACCACTATCATAGTTACCGCACAACGTCAGTATAATCATATTTTTATCGTTGAAATTTTCACTACTAACCGAGAATTGTTTAACTTACACAATGAGTTGGTTCTTAAAATGCGTAAAGAATCCACAGTACTTTCTGCACTGTTTTCACACTTACTATACTTCTTGTTATAGCCTATTTTCATACTCTGTTAACGATAATATTTCCTGCATGTCTAGTTTTGACTAAAAGAAGTAAATTATATTCCTGTTATTGTTTTTTCTTTCTCGCGGAGAATGCGGAGCCGCTCATTAATGTAATTTTTGGTACTACTGTACGTGTTGTAATTTTATCATAACCAAATAATAATGCATGTAGTAATAGTAAGAAATTTTATGGAATTTGTCTTACAGTTTTCCAGGTAAGTAACGAAATAAATGTTTTAGACCCCGTTGTTGAATAGATAACTATTTTTATTACATAAATATGGCCTAATACAAAATATGGCCATTTTTACTGGAATAGAGTGTACGAGTTATACTACATACAATGATATGTGGCTACACCTCTATCATAAGCTACCAATGCATCTGTTATATTTGTGTATATCCAGTAAATATGTTCAGCTCATTCAAAAGTTTAAATGTTTCAAATTACTTTCAAGATTATATATAAGTCATTGTATGTTTTGTTTAATTATAGGGGTAGCAACATCGATATGGGATTTTAAAAGAACATATATCGACTTTTTGTCACGAGGTGAATTGAACTGGTAATAATGTCTAAGTTAGGGCCAACTTCTTTCCAGCGCAAAATTTACCTGGAGTCTTAATTTTTTGTTGAGTCCTAAACTTGTGTTTTCTTGTTTTTCACTTAAATTTAGCTGAACTGAGTTAAATTGAGTGTGACAAATTTAATTGGCTTAAAAATTTACAGTTTTATTTATAATCACCAGTGCAAGTTTGTCTTGGAAATTAGCACACACAAAAAATGTCTATTATGATACAGCCATGTAAAGATGTTGTTGGTTGTAGTAAATACGTAAATTTAAAAAGCATTTAGGTCGTGAAAGTTATCATTTTTCCTTTAGTTAAGAGAAAATATTTCTTATATCCAAAACCCAAAAAGTAGTTATTTCTGTAACACTGAATATTTTGACGACGCTAGTAAGGAAAGAGTATTCTGAACTGCACAAAAGTTAAAAAAATTGGGTTGACAAGTTATAAAATATTAGTACCAATTACAGGTTGTAAAAATATTTTTTCTAACTTGTTTACTGATTAGAGGTAAATAGTTAGATAATCGAGGAAATTTGAAAGTTTAAATTTTTAGACTTGGTTTATCCGATTTCCTATGGGAAGATCCATTTCTAATATTTCTATAATCTATTATAAACATTTCAAGTACACATTAAGTGTAAGACTTCCAAGTACTTTCAATTAGATACCAAGTCCAATACATTCTTAATAATGTTTATATCTTGAAATAAAAATTGCATTTGTTTACGTAGGTTTGTAAGTATTTACTGTTTTATTTTAATACTTGTGTACATTTATATGATTATAAATTCTTGTAATCTTCCTTTTTTAACTAAAGTAAACTTTATGACTGCTGGCCTGTACAATCCTGTGTTTATACTAGTACAAAACAGTACTCCCAATTTCACACTTAGAAGTGGGTTACTAACAAAAATGTGTGCTCCACATTTTACTGTAATAATGTTGAGATATCCAGTAGTTAATTGTTCTCTTATTAAATACGTTCCACTGAAATTATTATGCCTTTAGAGAATATAAGTAAAATGTGTTCTTTATTTGCGTATTTTAAAATTAGATATCTGTCCTACTTTGCCACGTGTTATGTCTTGCTCCAGATACAACCGGAAACAATAGCCGTTGACAATAAAATGTCACATACTAAAAGTGACATTATCAAATTAATTCCTGTCTCGACAGACAAAAGGTAGAGCCCATAATAAGGCCGTAATAGGAAACACGACCCTCTGTTTATCATTTATGTTCTTAGAAAATGTTATTTTCGAACAGGCAATATGTCTTTACATAAGGAGAGAGCATTTGCTTAATTATTCGTAATTTTAAATGTGTGTGTGTGTGTGTGTGTGTGTGTGTGTGTGTGTGTGTGTGTGTGTGTGTGTGTGTGTGTGTGTGTGTGTGTGTGTGTGTTTAGGAAACGCTTGTTTTTGGGTTTGACTTAATAATTCAAGAATAATTAATTCGTTGAGAATAATAGTTCATGCTAAATCGTATTTGAACAATCCTGCTTGGTCAATCAGTAACCTCTAATGACTAACTCATATTATGTCTCATTTATATTAATTAATTATTCCGGTGGTTTCTTGAAATATACTTTTATACGAATAAATAATCGCACGTCGGCGCTCCGTATTAATAGTCGGCTAGAAAATTTTGGATTTTACGGAATAAAACAAACCAAAACGCACTAATATTCCCAAAATCTAGTAACAAAATATAAGCAGGAAATATATTCACAGAATCGCTGAGAAAATTTGATACTATTAGAATAACATAGACAAAATACAAAGAAAACATCTAAGTTTTTACAATTTTACAACGCCAAGTATTAATAGTATTAATCAATTGAGCAGCATTCACGTGATTTTAAATTTCAAATACTTATAAACAATAACAAATCTATGCACCTGCTTTATCAACGAACGTCATAAATACAAAATATGAATTTGAAGAGTTTATAATATGAAAGAAATAATACATAAACTATACGAAGTTTACTATAATGAATCAGGGCCGGCCCCCAGCGCTTCTACCGCCCTATGCAGTATTTATGAGTGCCGCCCCCTTCCTATTTTATCTCTGAACACATTCACGCACACTAGACCTACTCTAAAGATACGGCGATTGCCTTCAAATGACGACTAGGAATATTTGCATTGTTGTGTTTATCAAATAACTATAACTTTTTCGCGTTTACGATGCGGCTAACGGCTACAATAAAAATTGTAGATACAATACAAGGAATCGTGGACAATGAAAATGTATGCCTATGTGATGACATAAAATTAAAATACTAACTAAAATTCATTATGATTGAAATATAACAAAAGTAATGTATCATATTAGTTAACAAATACTCGTCTAGCTTTTGCACTGGCAAACTCCTTTATGACTTCGTTGTAATCAAGTGATTCAGCTAACTGATGTTCTATAGATATACTCGCCAGACCACTCAGGCGAGTCTCCGACATACTCAATCTGAGAAAAATTTTAATAAGTTTGAGCTTCGGAAAAGTCCTTTTTCCGCCTGCCACTGTCACAGGTAATGTTTGAAAAATTCTTAGAGCGACACCAAGATTTGGCGCGAACCCATACTCTTGAATAAATTTTAAAGTCTCGACAGGAGTGCTTTTTGGTTTTACGGTTGTTGAAACCACCTTAAGTTCATCCTGTAAATCAATAGCACTGATGTCTTTTGATTCACCACGAGTTAAGCCATTGCACAGTTCAGTACACTTGTCCGACTAGACTTCAATATTTGTCTCTTAATTTCAAAACTTAATATATCGAAATCTGCCGCCCTTTAAAATTTGCCGCCCGGGTCGGTGGCACGGTTCGCCCCTGACTGGAGCCGGCCCTGTAATGAATACCTGAGAGAACGTACACGTAGACAACATAAACCACGAAACCTGTTGGTATGTACACGTATGCGAATCAACGAATAGCTCGAAACATTATGTTGTGATATTATCGGCATACATAACTTGATTATTTCCTGTTGCTTGCTAAACTGTGTTGTAAGACTGAAATTAATTTATTGTTATGTACGATACACGTTAATGGTCAAAGTTAAAAAGCGTAAAGTTATAAAAGGAATGTGCGGAGAAGAAATAAATTATCAAATAAGAGAAAAAAAAATATTCACAAAACATTTATTATAGTGAGGTTTGGTGCAAAAATGTGGAGTTATGGTGAAGCAGCAAAATAAAGGTTGAACGCTTTCAAAACAGACACACTTTGAAAATACCGTGGACTTTAAAGTGCATACCTCTGGAATAAAAGAACTCGGGAATACCAAAAAATAAAAATTGGAGGCATCATATAAATAGGGAATCATCAAGGAAAGAATATTATTGGAATGAATGCGATGAAACTAACAAAATTTGTTATATGTCTGGGAGTAGAGTATATATTTTAGTAATATGCTGATATTAATTTTCTCGTACGTGTGCACACATCAGAGACATTTCAAATGCAAATTGTTACTAAATTTCCTAGTAAATTTCTTTCTTTCATTTTATTTCTTGATATTTAGTTTTGGTATCCTAAAAAGAAGTTAAATTTTTTAACGTTCCTCAGTGCTCTGGGGTGATTTCAAACCTGTGGACGATGAGGTGTAACGGTGAAATTAAAATGATAATGGAAGGTTAAGTGTAGTCGTGATAGTAGGTAACAGATGTTTGATGTAATTCTCTGGACACAGAATAAAAATTAAAAAAAATAGGAAAATTTGGTTTCATCACGTAATGTCTTTTAATTAATGTGAAATATTATTTGTATAGTTGGTGATAACTTTTAAGTATTATTACAAAATGTATATTTAGTATGTTTTTTCTTTTAATATTACTACGTATTAGCCTATCTTAATATAGAGCAGACATTTGCATATACTTGTGTGCTCACGTCAAAACGCTTTTACAAAAATTTTTAAGACGTGTCAGAGTAAAACTACAACCAAAAATATGTAAATGATCAAAAGTTTCAACTAAAAGTTCAGACCGCACCACAAAGAAAAATATTAAAATACTTACAGAAAACACTTTACGCCTTGTGATTGGGAGAATCTGCAGATAAAGAAAGAAGAATTTCCACGAAACCGAAACATCGAAGCATTATAATATTTTTAGGCTTTTGAAACGTATAATGTGCATAAACTGCATACTCTCCTGTTCAGCGATGTTCTATGTTGATATTTACTATATAACAAATATTATCATGTTAAAACGACACGAACGAGACCGAAGATTTCTAGACTGTGGGGAATAGAAAGTGTGGAAAAAATATAGTGTTAACATCACCTGGAGCGTTACATTTTCGATGACGTTACACATTTTGCATCACGCATTTTGTGGAATGACCCCCAGCCTAAAAACATTATCACGTTAAACTAGATAAACCAGGTTCTTAAAAGGCGAGTTGGTAAATCGATTAGCAAGATATGCACAACAGATTAGATTAGGGACTAATAGTTAATATTGTTTACAGATTTGAGTTAATCACGACGTTTGGTGACGATACGTTGTGACAAACGGCTACGGAACCTACTCAATGGAAATAACAAGAGAACAAGAGGTTAAGAAGGCTGAATTTTTTAAACAGCGTCCGAATATTACAGTTCCAAATTTTTACATCCGTATCACTTAGGCAATGTGAGCATTCTGTCAGAGAAATTATATTTGGTCTAGGATAGTAGTGTTAGTCTGTGTGTAGGTAGCCACATACAATTATCTTCTTTTCGTTTCAGCAAGGTGGCCATCCGCCCTCTTAAGAGTGAGGAAATCAAGAAAATAACATTGTATATGTTTCCATACTTAAGTTGTAAAATGTATGATCTTTTGAGTGTTGTTTCTGTTGAATAAATACGTAGATGGTTTTTCCTTGCGTGCCCACGTGACAAAAATATCGGTAATGTAGCTTAACCGCACTGGAGGTACGGTGTGATCCGGTCTCAAGGGTCATTTTTCTAGATCCCTTGTAGAAACCTATTACTAGTAAACCATCACAAATCAACAAGATTCGTCTTAAACCAACCATAGTTCGACCCATAAAAACAGCAAATGGAGCAAACATGTCTGAAGGCACAAATAAGTGCACAAATACACCCACAGTCGAACATACACGGGCGCGTAAGTACACACCCACACGCAAGTATACACGCATATACACGCACATATGCACGCACACGCACTCACTCAGACACACACACACACACACACACACACACACACAATACGTGTGCATATAGTAGTTAAACTTATTTAATAAAAAATCATCACTTACACAAACATACATATTTGGCCTTGTACTTTGAAGAACTTGGCTGCTATCTCTTGATCAGTGTGAGCGAATTATTTTGGTAGTAACGCAACTCATGTCAGTCTGATTTTGACATGCCTGAAACATGACAACTTATTATTGTTCCTACAAATATTTTTGTAAACTATCTTTGGAAATTCTCATAAAAGGCGGATGATAACAGTTCCCCGTGTGGGGTTGCTAGTCCTCCATCGGGCGCCTCCTCAGGTGGCGGATAGGGGAATGCCTCCCAGATATGGGTGGTACCGGGGATATGAAATACCCGGGGCGGACCAAAACTAGCACAACAGCAGCGTCTGACTCAGAGTGAGCGGCTGCAAACGGCGACTGATCCACAGTGGACGGCCGAACAAAAAGGTCCTCCAAAATGGGGGTTGTGGCGTTTAGGCATAAACAACCAAACACACGTAAACATTGAAGGAGTTTGAAAGACAAAAGCAGGATGAAAAATAATAAAGTTAATCCCCGGGTGGAAATCCACACCTCAACTAGAGGGAGCCCCGTCGGATACGGGGGGGGGGCAGTTCTGCTGATGATTTTCGAAGTCCAGTTGATAACTTCATCCAAGGCAAGAACACAAACAAGACGAAGAAGAGGAAAGAAAGGAGATTAAAGTTCGGAACATGGAACATCCAAGGCTGGAATACAAAGGATAAAGAAATCTTAATCGAATTTAACAAAATAAAATTGGACATATTAGTCATCACCGAAACCAAGAAAAAAGGAAACGGAACAGAAGAATACGCTACAAGATGAAATTGCAAAAATAAAACAATACTACGAAATCATAATAGCTGGTGATCTTAATGGAAGAGTCGGGAAGAGGGAAAATGACAAAACAGTAGGAAGATTTGGAGAACAGATATTGAATGATAATGGAGAAAGGCTAATAGACCTATGTGAACTAAATGACTTAAAAATTACAAACGGATTCTTTGAACACAAAAACATACATAAGTATACTTGGACACAGGAAACAAGAAAGCTGAGGTCGATTATTGACTATGTAATAACAAGGAACAGAACAACAATTATAATAAAAGACGTCAGAGTTCAGAGAGGAACGGAGTGTGGAACAGACCATAAACTACTGATAGCATAAATGAAATTCCCATGGACAGGAACCAAAATGGCAAAAAAGACAGAAGAGACAATTCCGGCAACACAAATAAGTAAGGAAAAAATATTCAAAATTCAATTATTACAGGACGAATCGATAAGGAACCTATACAAGCAACGTCTAGATCAAAAGTTATTAGAATATAGATATGATGAAGAAGTAAACATCACATATGAACACATAAAAGAAGCTATGCTGCAAGCAGCACTAGAAGCCTTAGGAGAGACTGAACAGGGAAATAATACATACAAATGGGACATGAAGGAAGAGACGATAGAAGAGATTAAAGCAAAGAAAAAATTATATAACAAATGGATGTCCACGAAAAAAGAAGAAGATTACAGAAACTACATAGAAAAGAACAAGGAAGTGAAGGGAATGGTCAGCAAAGAGAAAAATGAAGCATGGGAAAACAGGTGTAGAAATGTAGACCAATACACAGCAGGAGCTAGGAGTTCAGAAGCAATGAATGTAATTAAATCATTACGAACGAATAGGAAGGATAAAACCTATATTCAATACATACAAGACAATGAATGGGAGACACATTATAAAAACCTACTTACGGAGCGTAGACAAGAATTCCTGAATAACGATGGAGAAGAAATAGAGACAGAAACAGAAATTAGAATTATTATAACGGCAGCAGAAATAAGGAAAGCAGTAAACTCAATGAAAAACAACAAAGCATCAGGCCCAAGAGGGTTAGTAGCGGAACTAATAAAGTACGGTACCGAAAAACGTATGAGATTGATAGGAAGAATGTTTGAGAAGGTTATAAATGGAGAATATTTACCGGCGGAATGGAAAGAGGCACAAATTACATCGATATTTAAAAAGGGCAATAGAAAAGACTGCGAAAACTATAGAGGCATAAGTGTCATAGCAACAATGGGAATGCTATATGGTAGGGCGCTAAGAAATAAAATCGAGGAAAAGATAGAGGGAAAGATTGCAGAAGAACAAGCAGGTTTTACAGCCGGGAGATCATGTGTAGACCAGATATATACAATCCAACAGATCTTAGAAAAGAAAAAAGCGAAGAACAGGGAAGTACATCTAGCGTTTATCGACCTTAGAAAAGCATATTATGCTGTACCCAGACAAGAAATGTTTAAAGCTCTATCACAATTGGAAATACCGAAAGTCCTAACGCAAGCGGTAAATAATCTATATAAAAACAACAACGTACAAATTAAAGTAGGTAACAAAATTTTCAAAATTGTTTGTAAGTTTAAAACACCCAAAGGGTTATTGCAAGGTTGCCCAACATCGCCCAAGCTGTTTAAGATATTTTTAGAATATGCATTAACCATGTGGAAACAGAAATGCCATGGAATGGGATTACCGATACGAAATGAACACCTGTACACACTATGCTTCGCCGATGATCAGGTAGTTATAGCCCAGGATGAAGAAGATCTAAACTACATGGTCAGAAAGCTGAATGAAGAATACACAAAGATGGGATTGGAAATAAACATAAAAAAGACTGAATACTTGGCAACTAGAGATGAAGAAACAACAGATTTAGAAGAGGAAATAAAAAGTAGATTAGGGCAGACTAGAGCAGGGATTAGAAAATCACACAGTGTTATATGGGACAAAAATATTAGAAAAAGCACCAAAAAAATGATATATCAGACCATAGTCCAAAGCATTATGACGTATGCAGCGGAAGTATGGGTTATTAACAAAAAGAATGAAAGAAAGATTCTTGTAACGGAGATGGAATATTGGAGGAGGTGCTGTGGAATAACGAGGAGATTAAAAGAAGAATGGAAACGGAAATAAGTGTAATTGACTACATCGAAGAAAAAAGATTGGTGTGGTACGGTCATGTCCGGAGAGCCCAAAATAGGTGGATCAACAAAGTGACGGAATGGAGTCCATTAGGAAGGAGAAAAAGGGGAAGACCGAGAAGATCTTGGAGGGGCGAATTTATGCAACGTATAGGACTTGAGGAAGGACAATGGGAACATCGGGAGAATTGGAAAACCAGGTTGGAGGAAGGGAGGCGGCACTAGCTGTAGCAACCCTATTATATATATATATATATATATATATATATATATATATATATATATAACCAGTTCCGATATTGTCAAAGTAATTCAGTCGTACACTTGAAGAGGTCGCAGAGTATCCTTGAAAGCTCTACTCGATATTTAGTGTAAGCGATTTGCTGTAAGGTTGTATGAAATTATTGTAATAACTTCCATCAAAATTAGTAAAACATTTGTAGCAAAAATTAACGAAGGAGTCTGCGTTTATCTGTTCGTCTGTCTATCTCTGTCTTTCACTTTGCGTGTGTGTGTGTGTGTGTGCGCGCGCGCGCGCGCGTGCGAACACAGATTTTTTCTGTTTCTCCCAGACATTTTAACAAAATATTTTTTGATAATATAACTTAAATATATATTTTTTATAGACGTTGACTGCGCACATAAAATAAGCCTAATGCTACCACATTGCTTACGTACATGATTTTGTAACTTTTGCGCAGCTTCAATTGTTAGAGGTAGAAGTCTCTACATCATGGGATTCTGTTATCGTTTGCCGGTTTGCTCGTAATTTGACAGGCAATTTATTTGTGGGTATCATGTAGAGGGTCGAGCGTAGAACAGTATCGAATTGAAATCCTATTGACTGAGAAACAACCAATTCTGCGTGTTAGACGTTTCTACTGTTGGTAGCCCTTTTATCACTGTCAGCCTAATCGGGCGCTTCTCTTGTACACACGAACCGAACTCGTGTCTGCCTATGTCTCGCCTATTATTTCTCACTCTCCCTTTCGCGACCTCTTAGAACACTTCCTCTTCTAAAACAATAAAAACTGGAAACACTCACCAAAATTCGTTACATACTCTTTCCAAAATAACATTTTTAACACAAAATTTAAACCAGCCTTGAAAATACATCAACGAATAACTACATCATCAAAAAATCAATAACGATAGGTGATGGTTGATGATGGAAAAAAGTTTAATGCCCGCAAAACGTCGCACATGAGTAATATGAGGCAGGACAACAGAAATAAATATGGTAAAAGTTGATAAACGGAATAAAAAATAAAATCAATTTTACGTGAATTAAATAAACTGCATACAACATATGCTAGAGAGAGGAAGTGAGAAGTGTGTCATTACACATTTTCACTGCACTTCCTTTTACCATTTTTGAAGTAAATTTTTATATAAAACCAAGTTCTCAGAAATCCTTCTTTTTACTTGACTGAGCACTTTCGGCGACAGGTAGTACCCTCTTGCTCACTGCTTGACAAATTCTGCCTGATCTTACTTCTCTGCTGTAGTAATTATGCGTGTGTGTGTGTGTGTCTCCAATCAGACTATTGTTTTTGTAATATCTGTGTGCATAAAATGTTTCAAAGATGTCAATTTTTTAGCTCCTTCTCCCCAATTTTACGTTCTTTCTCTCACATGCGCGCGCGCACCTTTCTTCACACACACACACACACACACACACACACACACATATGACTTCCTAAAATTACTTCATTAATATTGTAACGAGACCCTACACCTCTCCCTCCCATAGTCGAGCAGGTGTACTTCGGTCAAGGTCGCGCAAAAGTATTTTCCAGAGTACTCTGGAGAACACTTGAAATACGCATTAGCTGGCGTGCAGTAAGAAGGGAAGCTATTCTGGAGCTATGCGCGACTTATAAAAGCTGAGAGTCTGGTAGTGAGATCAGTTCGTTGAGCGATTTTTCCTTAGTGCGGATCGAGTGTGATTGAAGTATTTTGGCGAAGTGTCATGATTAGTGTAGGACTACACTAAATTTAACTTGCATTATTGCACAAGTTCATTACAAACTGTTATTTGTAATTAATTAAAGCCGGTGATTAGTGACTTCATTGGTGTCTGTATTTTGTTTTCCTCTGTACCATACGACGATCAGTAAAAGCGCTGTAACAACATGAATTAAAAATGCTGAAAAAATACAGGAATTTACTTATGACATTAATTACTTTCGAACATTAGTGTGTTTCTCATTTCTGACCAGCACAAACATATTAGTATTATATATTCATTATAATAGTGTCATATAATTATGATCACATAAATGTTATATATACTAATGTGTGTGTGTGCGCGCGCGCGCGTGTGTGTGTAGAACCTGTTTTGACGTAAGTAGTGGCAAGGGGCCAGTGATATTTTCGGAATTTTTGTTTCAATTTTTAATAACAGGAATATAACAGTTATCTAAATAATAATTTTAATATAAGAGTATTATGTTCTTAGTTTATCTGACAGCAAAATACTACGAAAACGATGATGAGTGTGTGTAGTTTGAAATAATCGCTGAAATGGTAACACAGCTGAGAGGCTTACATTAAATATAAGAAACTTGCATATTTCGAAACTTTTAAAGACAAGACTCAGAATACAAATTTCACCACTATTCTAAGGTTACCTTCTTTGCGCTGCTAACACGTGAATTTTTTATTTATTAAATTCCTCTGCTGGATGAAAAAATTTCAGGAATTTCAATAAAGTCCTGTGGCTGTGTTTCGCAAAGGCGAATCATTAGCGGCGACGTCAATCAGCAATATTTTAGTTTTAGCAGTTGAGTTATGTTAAACCGTATGCAGTCCAGGGTTACCGAATTACGATTATTACGTTTTTACGAGGAAAAGGTATGCGTACTTGGATATTTCAAATACTCTTTGGCAGTTAGTTGAGTTTGTACTTTCTCTAATTCAACTCGTAATCTTTAATATCCTTTCTCGTACATCCACTTTCCTCAGATATGGTGGAATTACGTTTACACTAGAGGTTATAAAGAGAACATACAATTCTAAAAATCTCCCATCAATCAGCAGTGCATTAACACTAAATTAACAATCACTTTTCCCTAAAAAGTCGTGGGTTCATAATTCATTTCTCTCTCAGCAAAAATATTTAAAAGGGGAAGAGGATATCGGGAATAATGGATTAGGTTACATTACTATTTATCGATTTCAAATCACAACAGGTATTATAACGTTACAAAAGGTAGCCCACAAATAAAGAAGAAATTACCATTTAATAAAAAAGTGAGTTGCAACACTAAAGGAATAAAGAAAGTAAAAGTATGAAGGAATTAATGAACAAAAATATTAAAATATAGCACAATAATAACTTAAAACCAAGACAAGGACTGAGACGATGACAAAACCCAAGTGATTGGCAAAGGGAAGGATAAAAATAATTAACTTTGTGACCATATCACAACCCCTTGTCAACCAATAATAAAATAGTAAATGTAATTATGACAGTACAAAGCTATGTTATTAGTGTGAGTAGTCCCATGTAATACTACCAAGACATAAATGTAAATTAAGTAATGTTAAATAATATTGTTATTAGAATATGAAGGAAACAAACCCCTTATATAATAAATACCCAATGTTAATGGTAAGGTGAGTGGTGTGGTTCGATCCAAGTGAAGAAAAGAAAGAAAAACAGTGAATAATATAATATTAAAGTGAATAACAGAACAAAGAAAAATATACTAACTGAAAGTCAGCAGTAGTAATAATGTGTATAATGAATAATAATTAATGCTTGAGTAAAAATTGATGAATGCAAACTGTGAATAAACTAATGCATAATAGACCTACACAAATGGAATAGGTAGAATTAAAGTTCATGTGTTAAAACACGAAAATAATAGTTAAGTAATAGTTATAGTTATCTGTTTGTGTTAAAAAGAATATATAGAAGGGTAAAAAGCATGTTTAATAAATAATAGTTAATGAGCATAGGGAGATAGGAAATGTATTAAAAAATAGCATGTGCATAGCATGTTAGAAAGAATAGAATAATGCTTTTAAAATGATTATAAATCATTAAATGTTCCATGTTAATTTATTGTAGTTATGGTTAAAATAGTTTTGTTTCATGAAATTCTACAAATATGTTATAATAACTGTATAAGGAAAGTTAGGTGATATAGGCCTAAGGAGCCTATAGGAAGGAGGCAGTAATTTGTAAAATTTGATATAATAGCAGTAATAAGTAAGGACAAATTGTAGGGAATACTATTAAAATTAATAATATAAATTTAAGGACACCTAATGTATATCAAAAGAACCAGTTATAAAATAATTAATATAAAAAAAACTGTTAAATTAGTAAATCAGTAAATACGGAACCGAAACCAGTCATGTTTGGTTTCTAATTAAATTATAAAAGAAATGCAAACCAATAATGTTATTATCAAAGAAATTCAAAGTAGTATAAGAAAGTTATGCTAATTTAAAAATATTTATTAATTTTGTAAAAATTCAGAAGCAAGATCTAACAATGTAAACAATATTTTCCACCAATAGGAATCTGAGGCTTGCTGCCTTGACAACCAAACATGAACAGAAAAAAACGGTTAATCCATTATAAGATTCATAGAAGAGCAGATCATAAAATTCATGCAGCTCAATATAATCATATAATAGCAATAAATCAACTAGAAATGAAATTGCAATGAACATAAATGAGATGATAAATAATAATAGTATGGAAAAAGAAATTTAATAACCAGAATTATCGGAAATTAAAAGAAAAAATCTACTTAATAAATTATAAAAAAAAACGAACTCAGAGAGACAAATCAGATGTAAAGGAATGTGATAAGTATAAATTAACTTAAAAAACTAAAATAAAAAACGACTAGTCTACACTGTGACACGTTTCCACTTAATAATAAACTTTATATAAACTCTCACTTAAGGAATAACTTAGGGACACTCAGTTTATATCTTTATTCACTTTTTAATTTATGGTGATCAAATTATTGGACATTGGAATCATTTAAAAAAAAAAAAAAAAAAAAAAATAACTATTAACCTAGTCACCCACTGTGACTCAACACATGTACTATAACCTAAGAAGTGATTTAATAAGAACCTGTATAATATTTAAGTAAGTTTTATGTGAAGTTTTGTACTTTCTAAAGATTTTTTATTAACTTTCTTGCAAACACAAGAACCCAATTGAATTAAAATAAAACATAACGTTTTAATCAACTAGACCTTGAATACTAAGAGAACACTCTTGCCAACTGCTGAGCTAGTAAAGAACAAGAAAAGGAGCAAAATATATATTATAAACATATTTCATGTTGTTTAAAAAACGAAATTAATAAAAAACACTACATAAGTAATATAGTATTGACTATTATCAATTGTTTATTTAATTTATGTTAACCTTACAGACAATTTATTCCTTAATATAGCCAAGGTGAAAATTTTTTACAAAATAAATTGAGGTTGGTAACCTTGATTTTTTGGAACGAATTCAAATCAACTATAAGACACAGGTGATTTGGATTAATTTAAAATAAAGTAAGGTAATAGGTTGGCGAAGCAGGGTGAGGCTTCAACGGGTACGACTCCGGTACGTAACAAATAAACGCAACCAACGTGTGGCTGGTAAACCGTAAGGAGTGGTCCGTAACAGTATGTTAATCCTACTTTGATAAAGCTGATAATCAAATAGGTTTATGGTATGAGTCCCAGGGTCTACTATCGTCATTTGTATTCCAGGAAGATTTTAAGATAAGGCAGTACCCTTCCATTCCTCTCATTTCAACGGTGCTACAAATAGTAGTGAATGTGTCTGGAATCCGGGTACAAGCATCTTGCTTAATAAAAGGGCTCGTTCAGACACTGACCTATGCTCATGTAATTGAAACTGTTACTAGAGCGGATGTTCCTTTAAAAGTGTTTTTTAAAGAATCAGACATCTGGCAGGGTACGGAACTATAGATAAACTACAACAAAGTTAAGTATACATGTGAACTGCATTACTTATAAATTGACCTACTATTTTTTAATAAGCTGTTATAAATTTTATTAAGTTTGTATTCCCGTTGCTAGAATTTACCACACAATTTCTCTACCACTTAAGCGTACACAACGACAGAAACTTAAGCCTACTCGAGCCTACTAACAAGCGTAAACCGTTAACAGAATAAGCCACCACCACCTTCAAAGTATGCTCCTTTGTTACATAGTTTTTCCAATAGTTGTGTTTTATATTTGTAGGTGGCGGTGGTTTATTTTTTTTGTAGCTTTTCGGTTGTTAATGAACGAATTTCGTGTACGTTTGTATTTATTGTAATAGTATAACCTGAAGTGGTATAGATTTTTTTTTTGTAACGTTGTGTGGTAAATTTTACCGATAAGAATAGTTCGATAGTACGTTTCGTGTAATCGGGAATTTCTCACAAGAGGCAAACGTCAACAACATTACAAAGGGTTTGTAGAATGCATAAAAACACTTGGTACGTTTCAGAAACTTTATTTAACTCTGACAGTTGTTTCTACTACCTAAGCCATTGTCAAAGAGACGAATGAATAAAAACTTAAACACAGGGTGTGTTAGTGACGGTGGTGGTGCTGGTGACCATCTGTTAGAAACACCTGTATTGTATTTAGTTTTTAAAGACACGTGACCTTCCCTTGTCTCTTGCACACCCCCCTATCCATCTAAACACCCTCACAGATGTTCCAGATACGCCTTAAATAGATGGTCACCACCACCAGCACATTCACTAACACATCCTGTGTTTAGGTTTTCATTCATTCGTCTCTTTGACAATGGCTTAGGTAGTCGAAACAGCTGTCAGAGTTAAATAAAGTCTGTGAAATGTACCAAGTGTTTTAATATATTTTACAAAACTCTTGTATTAATATGCTTTACCAAGTGCTCAACGAGTCATCAATTAATATCGTCAACAACATTATTGAACTTTGTTGATATGTCGCCCGGAAGAATAAAAAGGATATCACCAAGTTACCGAAATCGGGGCAATTGTATAATGGACCTAGCGTGTCGGGAGACCAAAGCTTCACATGATAGATGGTGGAAGGGAGGACATTATGAAGGTGTACTGGAGGGGTCTGATCAGGGTATGGAACTGGAGAGAAGCGGCATAGGATCGAACAGCCGCGCACGTCTCCTTCAGGTCGCCAGGTTGAAGAGAGTTGTAGGACTGTTCCATTGACGCTCGAGATTTAAATATGATACATTTATGTGCGTATTATGCGTGTGCCAATTTCCTGTTCTCATTACATTTATGCAGGTATATTCTTGTCTACGAGACTTACAATGACCTTCAGGCAATGTAAAGCTTTTTATATGTTATCGAATCCTGTTTATATAAAAATAACTTTAGATTTGTAAATAACACTTATAGATACACCCTATAATTTAACATTAAAAATGTACGGGACAGGAGTATATGAAAGAAAATATTTAAGATTTGTGTATGCTGGTAATAGCTATTGCAATAAATATACCCTTGAGATTCACGTTTTGGTTTGCTTATTGTGTTATCACAATATGTAAACATTTTGTTTAATATTGATTTTTACTTATCTAAAATTTTACAATATGCTCAGATGTTGTCAGTTAAAATAAATATAATTGTATGCCACTAATATTATAGATTAAACTGGACAACATTAGGCACATTATGATAACGTAGTAACTTAGAACTTTATACAGCTGTAAAGATAAAGATTTTATTGTAAACGTGTTTATCCATGGGTATTTTAATGCCGTATATATATAATTTTGTAACTTAAATTATTTTTACTTTACTACTAAAAAATATTAAAATTATAACAGTATTTAATAACGCAAAGAAGTAGACAGACAATCTAGGTTTAAAATAATGCTTCTCTCCTTCTCAAAACGGATTAAGTTATCAGCGTTTCCGTTCCGCACTCCGCACAGTAGCTACCTTTCCCTGGTCGACTCATACCTTACTCAACGCTGATATCACTATGACATTACCTCACACAGTAGTATTTACACTAACTTTGTTCTTACAAGTCTTATCTCTTAATGTTGATATGTGCTGAAATTTTCTGTTGCTTTTGACTCGGATTGTTCAGTCGCAGCGTGTAGTACCTGCAACCGATAGTATTACTTACCATTAATTATTAATATTGTTATGACTTTACGTTTGTTAAAATTGTCGTGTTGTTTAGGAAAAAGGAATAGCTGAAACCACTGAAGTAAATAATTACAAATTTTAATTAGTAAAGGACAACAGTTAGAAGGCAACAGCAGCAAATTTATTCAATAAGTCAATTTGTCCAACAAACAAAATAGGACCTATCTCAACTTATTATACTTTTGTACTAATTAACACACTAATCACTTTCCACTAAATGGCAGTAATGGCATTTGTAAAATATCCAGGTGTAACTGAAGTGTCCAGGTCTACGAAATCCAGTACTCCGCCGCTATGCACTGTAGTGAAATAGCGGGTCTCGATACTGGTAGAGTAGTCCAGTAATATCTGGAAGGGGCACTTCAAACACTCCAGAGCTTACGTAATTCTGCCGGGCCAGTATACGTGTTAGGCGTCACGTAGCCACTCAGCGATGCGGTACTACAAATTTCCTCAGTACTGTGGTACTGCCCCCTCCCTACGCGTTTTCATCCCAACTGCCAGAACCGTCCCTGGAGTAATATTTGGCCAGGCGGTCTAGGTAGTTGGCCTTGAACATAATAGATTCTCCTTTTCACAGCGAAGGGCCTTCTCAGTCGGTTTGAAGTTCGGGGAGCGACCACGATGTTGATTTGGGTTGTTCAACCAAGCCTGGTCTTTTTCTTCTAAACTACATTATTGCTGCGAATGTTATGCCGCGTTTTCCTTTTGTCACTGGTTGTCTTCAGCCCTCCACTTCTCAAACATTCACTTCTCTGATTTGGTTCTCTAATTGTAAAGAATAATTCCGGAGCTCTTGAAATTGAGTCTCGGACGATCCGAACATAAAGTCCTCCAGGAAAACAAACTTCTCGCTCAAACAGTAGTTTTGCTGGACTCATGCCGGTTGTGTCGTAGCTGATGAAATATAGGCTATTAACAATAATGGCGTACGCTGGTCCCGTTGTCAACAACCTCTTACGTAATGTACGCTTCAGCTATATTTACCCCGGGAGCTTCATTTGTCTTAGGAACAACCAAGAACCTCCTTTCCTCTAAGACCATAGTAGATTTTCCAATCAGCTCTTTGTCTCCATACAAATTTCTGATTCTGATACGAATTGTCTTCGTCTAGTATTTCTTCCGTTTCCGCACCAAACACAAAGATTTCTTCTTCTCCGCACCTACTGACTCCTTTTTGACCACCGTCACTTGCTTGATCAAATGGTTTGTTGATCCTATCATTTTATCCGTACAAACATTATTTTCTCTTGGATAACTCTCAGAACATTCTCTCTCAAGTCCAAATCGAACCCGTCTAATTACGTCTAATTTTTCTAAAGGTTAGTCTAATTAGCCCGTCGATACTTGTTTCAAACCCTTTAAAAGTGTCCCCGGAACACTGTCGCCTTGACGTCAGCTGAGAGTAGTACACATCACACAAATCTTAATGTTTACCAACATATGTTAATTCTAGAGCTTTTAACAACTTGGTATAGATGTTCTGGCTATCAAGTGGCTCTGTCAGTAGTAGCTCTGTCGCAGGTTCTTTCAAAGCGAAAACGAGTGAAACTATTTTCTCTTTATCCGTCTAATGCTTTGCGCATGCAACGGCTTCAAACTGACGGTCACCCAGGGAGTTTCTCCATCAAATGTTGTGGCCTTAATGTCAATTGGTCCGACTGGAGGGAAAGAAAATCTCTCTATTGTCTTATTTTCTATGTGCTTTTCTGTCTTTATCATTGGTAAAGTGCTTTCAGCAATTTGTTTTAAAATGGATGTTTGTGTTTTCATTAAGTGTTCTCTTATGTTTGCAATTGGCTGTTCTACAGCCCATAATCTTACCTCTGGTCCATTGATGTCACCACGTAGGAGACACAACTCTGCAGTAGTAAACTATTGTAATTGTTATTGCATTTGTGTCATGCGTTCACCCTTTCTGATTCGTTCATCTGTCTGCAATAGCAATGCTTGGAAAGTTTCCATCATCTCACTACTATCAATTTTTTCCAGTTACCAAACTATCAGTTTTCCACCCAAACTATTCTCATACAAAGTGTTCTGCATTTCCACTGTTAGAAAGGTGTTATCTCACCTCTGATGTCGTGTTATTCAGTCGAAACAAATAACTGACACCAATGAAGTTACTAATTACAAACTTTAAACAAGATTTAGAAATCAACAAAGGCACTCTTATACATTAATTCAAGTTAAATTTGTCCAACACAACAATAAATATCACAGTATTACTGTTTTTAGTAATTAACATGATGCTCTCTCCCATTAAACCGCAACAAGCACCTTGATCTTTATTTATAAAATCGCTAGGTGTGTCTGAACTGCCCATTTCGAAATCCATTATTGATACTTCCGCCGTCTTGTGCTGTACTAACGTCGGAATTTCGAACAATGCAGAGCGTTACATAATTCCGCCATGCAAATAACTGGCCACTCAGAAATGCGGTACTATCAGTGTAGAAATATTATGGATTACTACTTACTATTTACCATATTTACATTTATGGTAGCCTTAAATACACTAGAAAAACTGCTTTACATTTATTTCACCCCGTAGTTTCTCCTCTCATGGAAACCGCACTTCCATTACGATCTCGCACATTCATTTACAGTAGAAAGTTATTTTGATTAGGTAAAAGTTGATTAGATATTTTACAAAAATAGAGTGTTCATTTTTATAGTGCTAACATATTTAATATTGACACTAGTTACAGCAATCATCAGAGGTTCGTAAAATAAACTGTTCAAATTTTTAACCTGACTAACCAAACGGGTTACCCCATTAGCAAGACGCTTTTCACTTCTCAGTAAAACCTAAAGATCAGTTTCTCACATTCTTCATGTTTGTAGAAATTGCTTTATATTTTAGAAACTAACCACTTGACCTAAAAAAAAGGTTGGCAAAGAGAAAAATACTTATATTTTTCTTTCAAGAAAGCAAGAAGGATAGGACAATACTAGAATTTCAAATATTCATTCACTAAACCAAACTCTACACAAATTACACAAATTTATGAAATAAATTTGTAAACCCAATATATATGCAGCTCATCGGGTTTTGTCAGATAAACAAAATCATTAGTTACGATTTACTTATGCAATCTAATAAACAGTAAAAAGATGTGATTTTGTTATCAATTGCAAAGCTTTATTCCTTTTCCAGGAAATATTGTTTCAGTATTTTACAATAATTCAGCACAATTATTTTCTTTCTATATTTTGTAACAATAACGGAATTATTTTTTTGTTTTACATTATCATTTAGGCACATAATACTATCCAAATACACAGTATAATTAAACTGTATGCAACATTAAAATTTGTCTTCAAATAATATATTTTTACAAATATAACTGCACTGAGAATTTTACTTGTTAGCACAGATTTTCAAATAATTTGTAACAATAGTTACCAATCTGAACTCGTAAATTTAGTGTACCAACTTTTCAATTAAATTTCTGTTTACATATTCAAAGTTAATCACATACAGTTAATTTAATAATCTCGTTGTATGTAATAGATTTATCTGCATATTGAATTTTATCTTCAAATCTTTGAACTTGTCAAATATTTGACGGAACGTTGACTTTATTTAATACAGTATGTTCAATATCGTCGCCTATTTTTAAATTTAGATAGAACTCTCTTATTGAAAAAGTTTATAAGTTTTATATATACAAATATTACTTATACCTTACAGATTCAACGCTTAGAACTATAATTTGTGAAACCGTTACTGTATTCAATGTTTGTAAATTAATTAAAACATAAGTTATTTACAGAATGTAATTTTAATAGCACTCTGAAAGTTACATCGCCTTTGTATACTGAAAAATATTACTAAATTAATTGATAATAGTAGTTACCAACTAAAAGCAATGTTATTAAATTTGTCGTGTATTACTTTAAATAATTTTGACAGAAGAAACAATGTGTTAGGTGATTATGTTGTTAAAATTTTCTTACGGTATGGACCGCGTCAAAAATGACTTGTATGACAACGTTTCACTCATATTACAATGAGTATCCTCAGGTCCTGAGTGAGAAATTGTCATCTTGTATTTCACTCAGGGCCTGAGGATACTCATTGTAATATGAGTGAAACGTTGTCATACAAGTCATTTTTGACGCGGTCCATACCGGAAGAAGATTTTAACAACAGAATGGACACCGGCCGCGGAAGCCTACTTGAAAATAATGTGTTACGTAAGCTTGTACCAATTGCATCCAACAACTGATTAAATGGAAGTTTCGTCATGATTTACAATATTCTATAAGCAAATCCAACCAGAAAAGAAAAAAAATGGATCCAGTGAAGCTGCTCATTTACTTTAGTTACAATTCTTCAAACGTTGCTTTAGAATCTGAATAAATTTTGTTCTTCCGCATAGTCATTTACTCCCAGTCTTACAGTTTTATTTGTTGATTGAAATTAATTTCAACGTCACACTGAGCTTCATGTTCAGGAACAATGTTCTGTCGTCATATTTCAATTCATTTTCTGTTGTAATACAAAATGTAGATGTAAACAAATTCAACCGAAACACACTTTTGCAATTAGGTTACTTGTTCTATACGAAACTGTTTGAGGTACAGAGATTTCGAATCAGTTTCCAGCGAACCGTACAAATGTCATCGCCAGAGATACTTATGTTTTCATTAAACCGTGTTAAATAATTTTCGTCCTTTGTTAAACTCGTAACCCATCCTTTAGGTAATTTGTTACTGACAATTGCACAGAGAGAGAGAGAGAGAGAGACAGAGACATACGGGTGCTCGCGCGACACACTGAAACGTCAGAAACACTTAACGCTACAAATCAAAGCATTCAGTCTTCGGTGATGTTAATTAAGGATAAAATCGGTGTAACGGAACTGAAACGTCATGTACCAGAGTTCGTGTACATTGTTCCAGTTTGTTTGTGTGTGTGCGGCCGCGCGCGTGTGTTAGCATGTGAGCGCTGACAGTTTTACACACACAGACATATATCATTACTTACAATTATTTTTGTTATTAATTAATATCCGAAATGAATTATATTTTTCTTACAAGTATCAGGAATATTTGTGATTAATTAATTATAAGTTTATAAACGCACACACACACACACACACACACACATTGCCATGTATCGGTGTCGCATAGAATGAAGTAGTCTAGATGTTTGTTATTGCCATAAAGTGAATTTATTAATGACGCTATTATTTTCTGTCTCTGTTGATATGTCGCTCTCTCTGTACAATGAAATAAATTAATATTTACAAATTCTTTTCGTCTTATTTAATCTGTAAAATCTATACTAATGTAATAGAGTATTTATTTTAAGAAAGGTTTTAATTATATATAAATGAAGTAAGTTCAATTTCCTTTAATGTCCACTGCAGATCGTTCAGACATTAAAGGGAATATCTGATTGATACTATCTAGACAAATACGTACAAAGATAACATCATAAAAATATAACATACTTTCTGTACCAGAAGGATTTGGAACAGAATATGTATTGTACCTGAAATTTGTTACGACCGATTTTATGGGCCATGAAACATTTTTACTTACGAAACTCATACATTGAGTTACTGATTTTTAAAAGATTTCTGTCGTCAGGTAGGTAAAAATTCCGAACTTTCTGATGTAAGTCTATCTTAGGATTTCCCATATGTCAAACGATATTTTAATTAGTGTGTTTCTTATGAGTATCCCTGGTCGAGGGAATGTAAAATAATGAGGTACACTCGCACATGCGAACTACATACACACGCTCAGTGCCCTCACGCACCATCTCACTGCACTTAAAGTTGTTTGACAGGTCTACAAAATTGTCACAGTGTTCCTTATCAGCCAATTGACAGTGTTCAAACGTTTCACAGAATAAATCTGTGTGTGTGTACGATGATAAAGTTACACCCATGCATAAATAAAATAAATAAATAAGTCAAATACTGCCTATAAATGCTAGTTATAAATGAATGTGATTTAAGTTGTAATAATTATTATAAGAACTAAGGATTAAAAATTAGTTGGATTTACTAGTGGTGTGAAGTAACGTTTTGTTGATTTGTTTAGTGAAAATGTTTTACTATAAAAATTGGTATGGAAAAAAGCAGAAAAAGTTACCATTTAATTTTAACATTTACTGTTAATTATATTCTGTATAAAATAGAAACAGACGTACTGTAGGTTTTAAGACGTTACGACGTTCGCCAAGAAATATTTTCTTGTTCTATGCCATTATGTTTGGCGAATTTTCGTCATTAATAAAATCTTTTGTCTAGGTATTTAGAAGATTCGAGACATACGTAGTAGAATTTCAAGTGACACATAGCAGCAAATATGAATGGAAGCTGCGGCGTGGCAGATAGCATTCTTTTGCAACCCGCTATTTTATCGATAAGTGACGCAAAATGGAGCAACACCCAGCTCCGCATCAAATCGCCTCGTGAGATTGCCAGAAGTTTAAACTAAGGGAATTCCTTTAGCTGTTGCTTGTTGGTGGACTTAGTATCTGAGTAGCTGATGCCTACTGTAGATGGATGGCATTCAATTCCCTTCAGCATCTCAAAGGATTTCGTCTATGACCTGCACAAATAAGAAGCGAAGTTTCTGTCCTATCACAAGAACGTAAACCGAACGCTAAATAATTACTAACATAATAGTGACAAAAACTTGGATAATATAAAATGGGGATATAACTTTGTCAACCTGTTGAAAGTAAATTTAATAATAGTAATTATTCTGTTATAATATTTTTTATTGATATCAGTATTTGCGTTCATACAATTGATTAGTTACTAGTGTTGTCTGAAATATTTGCCGTTTGATCTGTATATTTAATTGATTTACCGTGGTCAAATTAATTTTCGTGCTTAGTTAAGATCCCCAACAATGTAGGCCTGTGTACACACACCCACACACACACACACACACTTAATTTCCTCATTAACTGGTGTATAATAAACCATGAATATTCTCTTTAGGTTTATAATTCTCTTAAAGATATTCTTTTTCTACACGTATACATTTAAAATCAAACTGTGCGTCTACAAACACTCAACTCCTAATATTAATAGCTTACATTAAAATATTACTAAGACTCTATCACTGAGATAATTTTTTAGAAGGATAAACAACGTAATTAAAACTCAAAAAGGAGCTGCCAATGGGTGTTGTTTTCTTGAATGTTATAGGGACCTAATGCAAGGCTGAAAATTAATGGAAAAATTCGTTGAACCGTGATATGAAGATAACAAATTACTTTAGTGATTTATGGCCATTTTCGTTCTTGTACAATGCAGTGGAAACATTCAACTGAGATAACTTTTATACGCTGAAGCTCAACGCATCTCTACCCTCGATAGCTAATTTGAAGCATCTGCTTTATTGAAACCGTCCGTTTCCTCAGTATTTTAGTACTAGTTGCCTTGTCGTTATACTAAATTTGTGTTGCCTGATTTATCATGAAACATAAATTAAATTTTCAAAAATAACATTTTAACAACAAATATGTAATTATGATAAACATTCCTAAATACATTCGATTTAAGTTAAAATACAAAATAACGTGTAACAATTAATATTTGGTTCGTCGGAAGAAAGAAAGCATTTACAGAATTTAACAAAGAAAATATGGACATTAATCTAACCTTCTGATTGTAAATTTTCAATTAAAACTTTAGACTTTAGAAAAACAGTGCTTAGTAAAAGTAAATGATAACAAATTTTGAATGCAGAAAATGTGAAACTGTAAACTTTTATCCAGCTTTTCTGTTATTTATCGTGAACAGACGACTGGGTATTTTTAATAAACAAAACATTGAAAGATTAATTGAAAAGAAGAATTTAATAACAGTGGAAAGAGCCAAAAGTACGTATCATTTATTAGTAATCCCCAGGGGCTACCCATGAATTCCAAAATTGTGTATTTAATAAAACTTCGTAGTCCTTCCAGTCTTACGACTGGTTTGTACCCTCCCCGCATATACCCGTGGTGCGTGTGGTACTGAGTCTCTCACAGGTATATGGGACCTACAGTTTAACGCCGGATCCGAACGGCATAGTTGGGGAAGGTTTATACTAAGCAGGATACCTCTCGCTGGTTTGCCATTGCCTTGCGAGGGGGAAAGGTCGTATCTAAATCAGATGGCCCCCGGCGGGAATTGAACCCGCGCCAACAGCGTAGCAGCGCCACACGCTAGCCACTACGCCACGAGCTCGTGTATAAGTGTAATAAAACTTATACACTAAAAAAAAGAATAATTTACTGAATTTATTTCAAAGCAGTCGCCTACTACATCCCAGAGACGCAACCATTCCAAGCCGATTTGAATGTTCGAAAATATTACCAAAGTCATTTTTTGTTAGCCTTTTCACAACTTCCGGCAGTAATTTTTGAGTAGCAAATCATGTCCAATCGTGTGCTGACTGTAGTAAGACGTTGTTCTTTTTGAAGTCCACTTTCAGTTTCGTTAACAAAAACAAAACGCTTGTTTAGTAAACAGCTTGTTTACTAACGCTCTATCATAGGCAAAGATCGTTGACAATAGGTAGTGAAAGAACTGGACTTCTGTCATGCTGCAACGCCTATGTTTGGTTGCCCAACATATCAGAAAGTTTCATTCAATTTTTTTTCAGAACAAGCTCGGAGCATCACAGCATTTAGTCCAATCGAGGCCCTGCCATGTTACACAAATTCGCTGTAGAAAACGTTTTTCACGTTAACAAAGGAAATCCACATTGAGTTTATGTTAGTCAGAACTTGGCGGGTTTTCCTAGACTGGGCAAAAATGGTGACTTCTGTTGAGATAAATGCTGTTCTTTTTGTGGTCTACACACGTTCATCTTTCGTCATCAGTAAGTATACGTGAAAAGAACTTTTGGTAACGTTCACAAAGCTCTGTAAGCTCCTTGCTACTCAAGTTCCTTTTGATCGGTCGTTAGTAGACGAGACAAAAAGTGTTGGCTACAAGTCGGACCATTCCAGATTTTCCAAAAGTTTTCCAGAATATGCAAACAAATTATGTAAATGTTTACATGCACAGATTTACGAATGTTGTGAGTTGTTTTCCGACTATATTCTAGAATTATTTCATGACCTTCGACGACGGTTTAGTCAGTGATCCAGTTGAAGAGCACCAAGAACTTCCATGATAAAAGCCAAACTGATAATAAGCCGCAAACAAATACTAATAATACGGCGTTTAAATAAATCATAATTTATTTAATTGTCTGTTTAAGAACATACAAATACTTACTCTCACCTTATAAAATATATAGCGGTATTATTTTTTCAAAGTCATAAGAATAAGAGAATAGAAATGAAACGTAAATAGTTGTCAATTTTTATATTAAATACAATAAATAACTAAGTTCGTATAGTACTGAATGTATATTCAGTTTTATCCAATGTCGAGTATTTGGTTGTCAAATGACTAAGCAGTAAAATTAGACAACTTAATAATGTTGAATAATGGATTTTCGAACAGTTAGTCAGGCCATTTGCTGAACAGTCAGTTGTTATTTTTTCTCAATCATTTAACCAGTCATAGAACTACAATAATGAATGTTTCGCCACATATTAACTTGACTGTTGTTTGTCCTTCACACGTGACATTGTGTAAAACATTACAGGAGTTTTAGGCTTATATTTCTCCCCGTTATTATAATGAGCGTAAGATGAGACTGACACAAACCACTTGTGTGCTATAAAAATTGCATTAATGAATAATAATGAATTTATATACCTCAATACGAATATCTAAAATATTACACTTAAAATATATTTATTTACCCAATACCACTTTTATAGTTGCTCGTCTCCAACTACCATCTAAAATAAACTTAACATGAAATTAACCTGAATACTAAATGGTCGTTTACGTATTGTAATAAATGAATACCACAGTGAAATTTGTAACCATTTTCGAAGATGTAACGTGACGGTTCCCTTAAAATAAATATTAAAACTCATACATGTTGAAGAATAGACATATGCCAAAGTGCATAACCAACCAAGTTACCAAACCAAGTTACTAAAGCCAAGTTGAAGTACAAAATAATAGTAAAATACTAAGTTTATTTTGAAAGATATATGTCTTAATATGTTTGGTTAAGATTATAAACTGACTAGCGAGTACCCGGCATGCGTTCCAATGCCACTCAAAGAAAGAAAGTGTTTGTATATATATAATATATAAAGACTTCGTTCGCGTGGTCTTCAATTTAATGCGATAATATATTTAGAACAGAATCTATTCCATTGGGTTGCCATAGTAACCAGATCTAATAAGTTAGTTTTTTAAGACTCCAAAGGACCCCCCAGAGGATCGTATCGAAAAAAAAACATCTGTCCTATGTTGGTTCTCCCGTTGCGTAAAATATTTGTGCCAAGTTTGGTTGAAATCGGTCCAGTGGTTTAGGAGGAGATGTGAAAGACCCCAAAGGACCCCCAAAAGGACCCCCGAAGTATCATATCGAAAAAACACATATCCTATGTTGGTTCTCCCGTTGCGTAAAATATTTGTGCCAAGTTTGGTTGAAATCGGTCCAGTGGTTTAGGAGGAGATGTGGAAGACCCCAAAGAACCCCCAAAAGAACCCCATTGAAAAAACACGTATCCTATGTTGGTTCTCCCTTTGCGTAAAATATTTGTGCCAAGTTTGGTTGAAATCGGTCAAGTGGTTTAGGAGGAGATGTGAAAGACCCAAAAGGACCCCCAAAAGGACCCCCCGAAGGATCATATCGAAAAAACACATATCCTATGTTGGTTCTCCCGTTGCGTAAAATATTTGTGCCAAGTTTGGTTGAAATCGGTCCAGTGGTTTAGGAGGAGATGTGGAAGACCCCAAAGGACCCCCCAAAGGACCCCATCGAAAAAACACCTACCCTATGTTGGTTCTCCCGTTGCATAAAATATTTGTCCAAGTTTGGTTGAAATCGGTCCAGTGGTTTAGGAGGAGATGTGGAAGACCCCAAGAACCCCCCAAAGGACCCCATTGAAAAAAATTCATAAACCTTCGCGGGCGTGCGCACAACAACTCACCGATGTTTCATCGCAATCGGATGAATGGTATAGGAACGCATACGGGACAAAGAAAGAAACAAACATTCATTTTTATAGATATAGATATATAATAACCAAGGAAAGTATACATGTCAGATCAAAACATAATCACACTTATTTCAATTAAATACTTTATATGATATTGTATTAAAAATAGGTAAGAACAATAACACATTAGGCATAACTGATTAATATTATATTGTGAAGGGAAAGTGTGTTAATTCAGGAATCAGTTATATGAAACAATAATTGTGTATCAGTAGGTATAAAACGTTAACTAGAAATCAGGACTTGACTAGGTATTTGTGTCTACATATTCTAAAAGAACGTAATGCCAATTAAAGTGAAAAGAAGACTAAAACCAAAATGTTTTAACTAAATTTTGATACATAAAATTTCTGTGAATTTTAGTAAGAATCCTGAACTAACTATTGTATTATAGAATTTGTCAGGATGACAATCATTATGTTTGAGGAATTACCAAGATGGTTAATTAAATCATGTTATATAATATTTGTGTTAGTAAATCCTGTCATGATGATTATTATGTTAGATAAATTAAGAAAGTGTTTAGTTAAATGTTACTCTATAAAACTTGTATTTGTATTAGTGTAAGTTTTAAAATAACTGTATTAAGATAGAGAGTAAATCCTTAGTATGATTATATTTTATAAATAAGCATTGTGTATCAAGAAATTATGATGTTAAAGTGTACATAAGACAATAGTATGTTGGTACCATAGTCAATATATTTTATAAGACAATGATGTTATCATTTGTCATGACCAGTACTTATATCAATTTATTTAACTATTAAAATTTATTTAAAGTAAATAGAAATTGTTTTATAACATTAAGGGTACAGAAGGGGTACTTTTAAGCATAAAACATAAATTTGGGTCAAAAATCAAAAATGTAACATATATAGATACTGAACAAAACCTATCTTGTGAGGTATCAAAATGATCAGTGAAAAAAGGAGATTTCATTGATGACAATATCATTAACATTGTATTTATCATAAGATGGGAGTTTTGAAATTAGTATTTGAAGGTATATTTGAACTAGAAAAAATATACGGGGTGTGGCTGTGTCGTGGACACGGCCGTGTGTTTTACGTGAATACGTGTACGTAACGGGTAATATTTTCTTTGAGCGTATTATATGTATACACTGAGAGAAAAAAATACTTATATCAAGTAAATTTTCTTGACATAAGAATATATATTCTCGATAATTATCGAGAATGTATATTCTTGTCTCAAACTTTTTTTAAATTTACTCAAGTGTTTTTAAATTTATTTCAATAATATTTTCTTAATTCAAATAAAATCATTCTTTTGTTTAGTTATTGCTAAGAAAATAAATATTGATTTCTTTTGTGATGGCCATGTACAAAATGTGCTCGGGTGTGACACCGCGGCGATCGCTTCTTCGTATCTCGCTTGTTGCGATCATGAACGGGGTAACGCGCACATCCAAGTTGAACTGCCTGCCGGTACCGTAGTATATCGCAGGGAACGATAGTTCTTCGGCATACACGTCGTAAATAATGTTCAGCGGTGTTGAATGTTGGCCCGGAGCAATGTCAAGACAATTTTCCTAATTCCACAGCATAGTGTGCTGCCTTGCAAGTAGAACCTCCGACTCCGGTGCACCGCTGTCGCACTGTAGATACTCGATCGGATCGTCACCGGCGGCGTTGGCTGCCACACAACTGGTTACTATGTTAGCATTAAACGAATCCCAGTTTACTGTGATCTTATAATGCTTATACAATGGTTGACCAAGTAAGAATAGTAACCAAGCTTTTACCACTGACTTTTTGACCACGCCGCTCAGATACGTAGATTTATGTATCATGTTCTTCTTGATGTTGGCATTGAACGCCTGATCATCGTCCAATTGACGCGGTAACTGTTGCACCATTGTGTCCACATCGACGGGTACATTAATGACTTGTCCGATGATGCCGTAGCTGCCGTCGTAACGCTGCCTACGTATCTGCATGACGGTATGGCAGACGCGGTGATACTAGACGTGCACTGATCGGATCTAATGCGGGCAACCCATGTTGCTTACACGTCCGTTCAACGGACGGATATTGATACACAAATCCGTTCGAACGTGACAACGTGAGCACTTTGTCCGAGTCCAGTGATTTCCTACACGTACCGCACAGTTTAAAGTCAGCCACTGCCTCTTCTGGGAAAGTATTACTAAGCAGCGGTAAGTGTTTTCCTTTGGTGGCTTCAATGAGCGCAGAAACCATAGACGGTCACACACATCACACTTATGTCCGAATGGATTGTTGACAAACGTAGTAGTGAAACGTGCACTAGCTGCTGCCCAATGTGTCTTCATAATCGGCGATCGCACACAATCGATGTCTATACAGTCCGGCGTTGATACAGAAGCGATTACATCATCCACTTGCATAGGCTCGGGCGCCCCAGCTGCAGATGTACTGGCGCCGTCGTTGATCCGCTCGGACGCCTTCATTCTTTGACGTTCCCGGCACCGCTTCACTCTGTCATATGGTGTTTTACGGGAATCACTGGATTGCTCTTGAGAATCCCTTTCCAACCGTATACGATCTCTATATTTTGATATGGCTTTTTGACGAGTATAGGCCGACATTGCATTATTTATTTTAATTTTTTAATTTAACACCATATATATTCACTATAACTATTTCACACTAATGTTTTATATACGCAATCGATAGATCTTGACGAGAGCTGACGATTGAAACTCAAACGAACGTCCTAGCTTCTCCGAGTCAAAATTTACAGTAAACGGACCTTATGCGACGTAGCGAAACTACCTCAAAATGGCGGCGCTTTCCCCTCCGCCGCGCACGATGCGTCGCAGTTGTCACTCAACGTAACGAATTCTTTGATCCTTTAGCTATCGAGTGGTGTAATTAAATTTTGGATGTAGATGATAGATATGTAGCTGCAACACCAAACTGTATCCCCCGATTTTGTTATCATCAGTTTTCCGAATTGCCTCCCACTATGGAAGCAACCGACTCCGTCAACTGACAATGCCTAAGGCTTCGACCGATCGGAATTTTGCAAATTTTGCACCAAGAAGCCAGAAAAATTGACACACGTTAGTTAGTTGATTGTTGAACCTCGACGAGTTAAGAACGAGATCCTTGTAACACTTATGGGAAGTAAATTATTAGTGAGTCTCGAACGCAAGACAGGTTAGGTTACTTCAGTGAACGCAAGACAAGTTTTAATTCAGTAAATAAACAACCAAGTGAAATGTGAATATTGACATATATATTTTAAATTGTGAAATAGGAAAGTGTATAAAACAAATCGGTGAGATTAATCCATATTATTATTTCAAACTAACCCAACTGTGACACTGAATATACACTATTTAATTTTTTAAACAAACACTGAAAACACTAAACACTAACATTGTTGTCATTTATTAGTTGTAATATAATTATTTATTTCTACGTAGAATTAAGAAGTGAATTTGTTGTTAACTCAGAAAGTAACTGACGCTGATAGGCACTAACAAAACTTTCGTTCCTTAGTTGTAAGCAATTATTTATTTTATATAATATTATATAGAAGAATTGTGATGTTTTGTACTTCACTGAGGACATTTTCGAAAAAATTATTGTAGTCAAAAGAACACACTTTATAACATTTAATTCGAATTAAACTTAAAAAATTAATAAACATATTCCCTGAGATTTTTCAATAGTGCCAACCTCTGAGCAATTAATTTATTAGCTAGGGTAACTAATGTTCAGAAAGTATTTATTTGTTTTATATTAAAGGAAAGGTTTAAGAAATCAATAAAAGAATATTGAAATAAACTGTATAAGAGCTGGTGTAATTATTTAGAATAATTAGTAAATTATCGCAAATACGAGTGCTTACGCTGACGAAAATTGAGGCGAAAATTTGGGTATAAAGGTGAGCAACAATATTTTAATTTTAAATTATTATTAATTTCAATCAATTTTTGAATTAATTATATATTTAAGAAGCAAATACCTAACTAATTATTTGTATATTGAATGTAAATTACGTAATTACCTCTACACCAGTTACATCAATTAAAAATCATTGCATTCAAAACTTGGCGCTCCAACGACAGTTGTTAATAAGAACACAGCTAACAAGAACAAATCAAATTTAAATAAAATAATTAAAAATAAATTAATAACACTCAGATTTTTATTACAAAATTGGCGCTTACAACGTGAGGCGTTAAAGAAGAATTTATATACCTCAATACGAATATCTAAAATATTACACTTAAAATATATTTATTTACATATTTGGCGCAACAACGTGAGGCCTAAATAATTAATTTCTAATATAGATAAAATATTTATTTACAACGTTTGCAACTCTGGTTTAGCTTGGGAGGGTAGACTTGCTGTGAAGATGATTGGTCACCTGTTAGAAGCAGGTTTTTGTTGCACAAATTCAAAGGTTAATTAGTATTTTGATAAAAATAAACACGTGAACGTTAAGCTATAATTCAATACAAATTTGTTTCTTGTACTCATTATTTGCGTATTACGTCAAAACGATACGAGAGTAAGGAAATGATACGTTATGATCAAGCGCATATTTTAAACGTTGGCAACACAACAAATTCTTACAGAAGACGTTTAGTGGGTACGATTAATATAGGTGAGATTTCTTGGAGTATCATGTTCCGTAACTGAATTGAACTATGAACTAATCGAGTTTTAGTGAAAAAATAGTAGTATTTACTTTTGTGTAGATTTAGTTATACCCGACGTTACCTAATGCTAGAGTACAAATGGCTGTGTTTATGAATTGGTAGTTGTACAGAAAAGACATAAATAACCTATATTAATCTTTATATAACAACGTTTTATATTAACTACCCGAATACAAAATACCTTCTCAAATGCCAAAGATAGTCACATCATCAGGATATTACTTGAGATTTTGTGTGTTTGCAGTGATATACCGTAAAAGACTAATTTCTTTATTTGGGGGGACCAGCATACAACACTTCTGTTGGGAGGAGTCTAATCTTACACTACCATAAAAGTCTGAAAATGAAGAATTTTCCGCTAAACATTTGTCAATGGGTTTAGGTGGAACCCTATCATTGCGGAAAATACTCTGAATAAGATACTTCTTAATATTCCCGAACTACAATATATTCTAATGAAACCAGATTAATTAGGTATTATCATACTGTAATTAGTAACTTAAATTAAACTTTTAACGGTTTTACATTTTATATTAATATATAGTTTTTGTGTAACAGGATAAATTAAAGTAGTCATTATTACTAATATTATTATTTTTACTATTTTATTATTTGTTGTTGCCTTACATAGCAACAATTTGATTATGACACTTATAAGTCTTGTAGTATTTTTTTATTTTTTCGTTTTAAGTTTTGGGGCTAGGCAACAAAACCCTTCAGCCCAAGGACGTTGACGAGAATTATTGATCGTGATCATGGTTGGTTCTTACTTACATTCTAGTTTAACAATGCAAAGAGTTCTGACTATTGCTAACCGTTGTGTATCAGGTTACTAATCTTCCTCTTTCAGGTTACTTTTTACTCCGTATCTTTGTGTAAGTTCGGCATACACCCAGCAATTAGATTTCTACAGTATTGCGCCACTGAAAGTACATACGAATTGTTTGTATGCTAGTAGGAAGTAAGAAGTCGATACGTTCTTGAGCCCAATTCACAGTCTGGTGATGCAATCTTGATCATGACGACTGCGATCACCTGCCATTTGCCATTTACTGACGGTCTGATTTACTGCAGAAAATGTCTTCTGCCGTGCATTCCACACCTGCTGCCACACGTTAATAATGGGAGTAACCTTTGCGCCCTTGATGGCTACAGTAAAAATCGTGCCTCTCAACAGAAATAACTGCGGAACTCCATTTCCCATTTTCCCTGTAAGGCTGATACTCACTGCTTGCCTCAAACACAAAAAGTCATATCCCTGAAGAGTTGTTAAATTTATGCAGGTTACAAGTGAACAGCAAATCATATAGTTGTTTCATGATGTATCACTGTGTTTTATCGAATGCTTTCCCAAAGTCAAGAAATACAGTTTCCTGCAGGCAGACACAGATCGGTCTGTCTGGTCTGGGTCTGGTCAAAAGCATCTTTAGTTCGTAAAAATATGAACTTTAACTGAATGATGCTCTTCATGCTTTTGGCCACGCTTTTCTCGATTTTTCTATTTTCTGAATTCTAATAGGTTACCAAGGTCGGTAAAATCGCCTCGCCGATGGGCGATGGAGTTGAATTCTGATGTAGACTCCAATTTAATATTCATGTATAATCTGGTATCTAAGTCACTTGATCGAATTAATAAATTATTTTACCTTCAATTATTATCTGCTTTGTGACTGCTTGTAAATATCGTCAATGACGCGTTTCGGAGACTATGCTCCACCATCAGATTTTAAAATAAAAATAAAACTATATCACTCTTTCCAGATCGTTACATAATAAAAATGTCAAATTTGCATATGAACTGTAGG
Source organism: Magicicada septendecula (assembly GCA_034769895.1). Taxonomy (NCBI): domain Eukaryota; kingdom Metazoa; phylum Arthropoda; class Insecta; order Hemiptera; family Cicadidae; genus Magicicada; species Magicicada septendecula. The sequence continues at coordinate 140,778,203 of CM068374.1, read as the reverse complement.
CCTACGCGAATTTGGGTGCGCACCTGTTCAAGTTCAATCTGCTACTGAGCGGTTGCTACCTTCTCGTAGTCTTAGCGATACCGCCTTGAGTCTGCTCGCTATCTTGTACGATACCGCCTTGAGTCTGCTCGCTATCTTGTACGATACCGCCTTGAGTCTGCTCGCTAGCTTGTACGATACCGCCTTGAGTCTGCTCGCTAAGACTACGATAAGGTAGCAACCGCTCAGTAGCAGATTGAAGTTGAACAGTTGCGCACCCAAATTCGCGTAGGCCTACAGTTCATATGCAAATTTAACATTTTTGTTATGTAACGATTTCGAAAGAGTGATATAGTTTTACTTTTTATTTTAATATCCGATGATGGAGCATAGTCTCCGAAACGCATCATAGACAAGATTTACAAGAAGTCACAAGGCGGATAATTGAAGGTAAAACAATTTACTAATCTGATGTAGGGCTCATCTACTGGTGGTCTTGTATATTTCTTGTCCTTGCCTTCATTTTCAAGAAATCCTCCGTGGTGTACATGTGAGGACGGCGCTGCCATCTTGCCGTCTCGCCCTAACTACACATGCTTGCTGTAGCATGCTTGTTCCGATCTTTTTGGCGAGCGAATTTTGGGCCTTTGCAGCAGAGACGCTCTTATTGGCTGTAATTAGACTTCTCCTAGACCCAATTGCACTGTACTTGCTACCGGTGTGGAATATTTTACAGCAAAGTAGGCGAATAACTGCAGTCATTATCTCGTGCACTGTTGCTGATGATGTCACTCTTGGAGACTAGACAGCCTGCACGTAACTCACTTTAGCCTTGTTAGCCGGCGAACAATTTTCTTGGTTTTGAGGTAGCTGATTTTCCTTGTGTTTGTGGTTCTTACATGGCTACACAATAAATAGACTTGAATAAACAGGAATTGTTCTTGTTTGCACACAGGCCAATTACGTGACCTTGAAGACTGTGAGCCATCGCTACGAGCGACTTCTCACAGAAGCATGTCTTGACTCAGCAACATCTGGATGTCGTGTGCTCAAAAAGGCAAACACTGGAAACACTACGTCAACTGAGAGATACTTGGTCTCACGCTTAGCTGATGCCCGTCTGTTCAAATTGTCTCTGGCTGTGTTGTTTTATTTTAGGTCAAGATGTGTGAGGCGGTCGGAACTGTCGGTCCTTTCCTGTGTGCCGTGAGTTTCCGACATATAAGATATTATCTTGTGGTGATAATTCTTTAGCAATTCCTCTTTCTATGGAGTTTAGTAAGTAGCGACACACTACCACTCCGTTTGAGGTATTGAGAGTGGTATGGCATCTCAGCTCAACGTCGTTATCACCGATCTTTTTCATCATTAGTAATCTCGCCCCTTCCTGTTAGGTTGGGGGCGACTCCTAATATAATGTCTCTCCTGCTAAGACATCATAACACAGGGAACCCGTTTAATTGGCTTCTGTCAATTAAACTGGCTGCCGTTGTTAGTACTAGTTATTTACCAACAATTTGGGAAACTGTAAAGAACAGGAATTCGTGCAAGGTTACTCAAACTTACTTACTCTCTTTTGGTTTTAGCAGAAACATCTCTTTATTTTTACTTCAAAATAATGTTTAGATTGATACTACCTTTAGTGGTTATCACCTTTTTCTTTTATATTTTAAATTATTTCATAGATTCTACATCAAGAGCTCTTATGCTCTTTAAAGTGTTACTCAGATGAGTTCAAAGCTCTACTATTTTAGATTACATTAAATACCACGGATCCAGGTTCTAATTTCATAGTATTTCAAAATACTTCCACATTATGTAAACTATTTGAAGAATAGTTTGATTAATAGATTAGATTAATATACAGTAAATACAAAATTACTATGTTAAGATTTACATGGTTTGACAGAGTCTTTTCTAAACTTGTACTGTTTTTTACTTTGGTTGTTAGAAAACAATATAAGCACAGAAGTTACTGTTCTGTGTCACCTGTGTATAATGGTGATCTGCAGCTGGTCCTCTTGCGGATCCTCTTCAGTCGGTTTTCGGGGATGATCTTCGTAGTAGGTTGAGTTTATCCATTAAGATTGTCGATTCTAAGTGGTGATCACAGTCATCACGCTACAATTCTGCTACCTGGTGCTCGTGATGTTGACGTCGTTGCTTCTTGTGGACGTGCGAGTTCACTTCTCACATTTTAGTTTAATGTACACTAATGTTATCTTCCTACATGGTATGAAATATACCTTAAAATTTAAACTTTGATTTACAAAGAGATGTGTCGACTATTATTTTCCTTTTATTCATTATCTACATATAAGTTACATTATCAGATTTACGTTGCACTTAGTTTCACCTACATGTCGAGTATTTTACCATAAAACACTAACTTTCTGTAACATAGTTTGAAATAAAATGTACGTTCACGTTCCAGCCACATTGTGATGCTGTTAACTCGTCGGATATTCTGAGTCGACTGGGGTTGATTTAGCGGCCGTGTGTAGTGACGGGGGCGCAGTTCACGAGTCAAGAGAAAAGTAGTTCGTATATTTATTATTAGTATTTTTCTACTAATTAACTATTATTAATTATCCTACCTTTCTTTATATAGTTAGGTATTTTATTAATTATTCTCACGTCTTTTTATTAAATTAGAATGATTATTAGTATTCGCTTCATAACAGTATAATTTGCATGTCTGTACTAGACTTTTACAAGTTGGTACAGGTATTTAGGTACAGCGGGGAGGGTGGATTATTTTCTCACGCGGTATTTAAACCAAAATTTATTTATTTTTTTTTGTGCTATTTAAATTTGCTTTAAATCGTCACACTAATAAACCACCAACTACTTTCCTGATGTCCATGAGAGCCGTTCGAACAAAAGCGGTTACTGGTTTTTTAATGAAGAACGCCCTTTTTTTAACTATCATGTATTTTAGCACCGCTGTACTGACTAGCAGCATCAAAAATCTCTCACCGTGTACATTCGTGTAATTTCTCTTTCACTTCACCTTCAAAGCATTGCTCGTGTCAGGATAAGAGCTTAAAGTAAGCTTTCAAACCCTAAAATTATATAAGTCCATCATATAGGTCCTACAAATATCTTGGCAAGAATCAGACCACCGCAGTAGAGTCTTCGAGTACCGCAACGAAGGTTCAACACGATAGGGTGAATCCTATAGGATTTATTCTGTTTATATAGGTTTTATTCGCTAAAACCTTTGCTCGTGAATCACTAACGTAGACCCACGAACTCAGTGGTAGAATTGCTAATATCGTAGGTTAAAGCGGATTAAACATACTTGTCTAATTTTGCTTACGTGTCCCGACCCCACATGAGGGCAAGATGTAAGCGCAAGAGTATGGTTGGATTCCTGGTGAGCTAGTTATAATTTTTCCTGTTGGTCGTCATTTACGACGTTATTATTATTATTATTATTTTTAATATTATTGTTGATATTATTATTATTATTATTACTAATATAATTTTATTTTGTTTTTGTTGTAATAATTTTTCACAACTGTAGTTTTGTTTCTCTCATGGCAATCGGGTTATTTGCAAATTACGATTACCAGATTTACTCTCCCAATAATCTGCAAACAATACGTCATGTAGAAGATAATTGATTTTTGTAATTTTCGAATAAGTTGCTCAGCTGACTTTAGCTGTGTGCTTGGTATTATACCTATAACAGAAATTACGGCTCTGTTCACTGTTACTTTCTTGGCCATTCACATTTTTTAATTTTTTTAATTTCTCTAGATAAGTCTTGATATTTGTAGATTTGTTATATCTTGGAATACATTTATAAGGTTGTGGGAAAAAGGAAGTGAGATATCAATAGTTGAATTTCTTTTTCATTATTATTGATGTTATTACTGTTTTATAAATAAATTAAACTCTACTTTACGAAGACACATGGAATGTAAATTAGAAAGATAAAAGTAACGTGTGAAGAGAAATTCAACTGTCGATAAATGTAGTTTTCTTGAAACCCATCGGCGTTAAAGTGAGGCATAAAATTAATGGAAAAATCGTTGACCCGTGATATGAAGATAACAAATTACCTCAGTGATTTATGATCGGTTTTGTACTTGTAAAATTCAGCAAAAAGCGTTCGACATAGACATAATATACTACTGTTAGTCTTTTCTTAAGTAATAATCTCTGTCTTTAGTTATGTGCAACAATGTAGGTTTGCAAAGGCGACAGTATTCTGTGAAAATTATAAATACTATTCTATGTGGTCAAAAATAAAGTAGTCGGTGACCCGTTACTGAGTAACCAGTGGGTAACTGTAACAGGAAATAGATTATTCTATTTTTTAATATATAGAATAGTATTTATAATTTTTACATTATTTTGTCACCTTTACAAACCTATATTCCTACAAGTCATCTTTTCCCATCTAACTCCAACAGGACAATCTGATGTAACTAGCAATGCAAAATCAACAATGCATATTAACGTTCTACATAAAGATTTACTCCCCCAAATAATTTGCGAACAATATGACAGATGTACTTTCCTTTTAAATAGGCGTTAAGAAAAACGTTACGAGTTTGTAGCTCTCTCTTAATATTATGTGGCATAGCTATTGTCTACTAATTCGGAGGTGGAGGTTCGATTTCTGTATGGGTATTTGAAAACGCAAGTAGAATCAACCTGTGAAAACGAGCATCTGTAACTACATGGTATATGGTAACATTGGCTGGCTCACTTATAGTGCAAGCCATATTATAACGCAGTCTAACTTGCTTAACTCCAAAATTCCTACCTGCAAAATAGGAGTTTTATTTACTTGTTATCATTGTTACATTAATTATAGCAACATTCTGTGAAGTAAAACTCTATGAGGAAAACGTGTTTATCTTAAAAAAGCTGCAAACAATACGCTTCTAATAAAAACTAACAAAATAACAACATAATGTAATTTGTACTTGATTAGGAGTAAGTCCTTATATGTTGTGATTTATTACTGAAGTTAAAATTCTGTATATTAAAATAAAGAAGAAAATACGAAAATAAAAAGTAAAGCAGTAGGTAACATATATATAAATAATAATATACATTCTTTAAATAACAAAAATAGTTTTTATATTATTGCAAGTATAATAATATAGGGATTTATATAAAACCAAATTACTGATCAGTAATAATTATCAGAGAACTCAGTAAAACCACAAAATTCAAAGCAACTATAGAGTTTTTTAATAGGTCTACGGTTTTTTTTTTCAAGTACTAGTATTGGTAAAACTGCGGTATTAAACCGGAAATCCATACTAATGATGACTTTTAGTTGTGTTACAGTATTTTATAAAATAGGCAGAATTATGTGGATTTTATACTGATAGTTAAACACTGCTTTGTGGTTTTCTCTTTTCAATAGAGTCTGGAATATTTTATAGTTGTAATCTAAAATCGATTTTGTTTTACATTTAGATATACCACAAGTTACCTCTTTGTCTATACGTTCACTGGCAATAGTATCATTACAGAATTACCTATGCTACCAATCTTTCCATTAGTATTTCAGACGTCAGCAGCATTACGCTCTGAGACCATTAAAACTCTTATACTATTTTAATTCGGGGATAAACAATGTTACATAATCAATATACAACAGTTTATTGAGAAAGGTACATACTTTTGTTTTGTACAGACAAAGTCCCATTATTAGAATAACTATTTCTAATTATATATAATATATTTTTAGATAACAATAACAGCCGCAAAATTTACAAATACTGTGATCATCACTCTAACTTACCAAATGGAAGTACTATATTTACAAAGTAGTTATAATTATATTCTTGCATATTTTAAGTTAAAATTTTTTTTTTAATATTAGCGAAATAATAGTCTAAGTCCACTGGACAGACTATATGCGTGAACACAGAATTATACGGCTTTTAAGGAAGATACAGCGGTTAAGAGCTTCAGTTGCCCGTTACTACCTCAGCACATTGGCTCAGGTGCTTATTTGTATAAACTTATTTAATCTGTTGAGGCTTAAAAGTACACACTCTACTGATACGAAACCGTGATACGAAATATTAGAAAATATTACATTTTATACTTTACATAAAATTACTCATTTGTCATTTTTTTAAAAACTGATGATGCAGTGCTTAGAAGGGTTAAATCTTCGCAAGAGGTAAAGAAAGTGAAAAGTGTAAAATTTCAAAAATGTGATAATTAAACAATTCGGCTAATTACGTAAGTTACTAAGAAAAATTGTAATTGCGGTACGCTATAGCTGTATTGTGAGAACGAAATAACTTCCCGTAAACATTATAAGTTGCCTGGCAGTTGACAGATGGTTCAAAGTTTTATAAATTTTTTTAACGTTACGTCCTCTCAGTGAATAGGAAAAAGGACGGCTACGAAAGTTTATTCAGCCAGCAGTGTATCCAACTCTGTTTACGATACGTGCAGTGTTGCAAGTTAAACACTTTTACATTAAACAATTTTTTGCTTGCTATTCGATTCGTATACAGTGGATCTATTGTTCTGCTCAACAATCCTTACACGTTGTTGTACACAATCCGCAAAAATGTGTCGTACTCTTTTTTCGATCCGTCTTTAATAACAGTTTGCATTTTTTTTTTATTTAATTTTTGATTGCATTGAGAAAATAAATAAATTATTACCATTTTAAAACATGCCCGTTGTAATGTATACACGTAAACTTAAAGAGAACACGGCGTTCGGAACAGCAGTTATTTGGGCTCTACAGTTTTTATATTGAACTGGTATACCAACTTCAACTGGGCATCTCATATCGCAACTGTGAAATGGTTGTTTAGTTTATTAAAACGTTTACTGCTCATAAACACGTTAGGGATATATGTATCATATTTATGTTTTCTACTTTAGTTTATTTTATTTACTTTCTCAGTAAGCTATCGCCTTTATTTTTTCATGACTTAACTTTGATATATCCATTACCACGTTTACCTTCTTAAATGAAACATAGGTAGAAGGTTATAATAATTTTTTTTGTAACAATTTTTGTAACTTAATTCTGAAAAACCTAAAACCTTTCAGAACTATCTCTTAAAAACCTCCTAGAAGGAAATCCTGGCTGCAACTCTAACTACAAGAAATTACAGCTATTCAAACCATGAGTTATAAATTCTAATTATATTCAATGACTGTTTTTTTACAAACAATCTTTTGACATTATATCAACTGACCTTCTTCATTCCTTAAGAACTTCCTGTAAATATAAACGGGAAGTAGATGTACTCTAACGGATTCATAAGATTACTAGGATAAATACTTAGGTGTATGATATCCGTGTCAATGGAAGATTCAGTCAGTACTTGAATTTCATCTCCAATGTAAAACCGTCTATATATGCGAATACATTAACTTAAGTTCACCTGTCCCAAGTGGAAAAACTGCATAGTGTTTTAAAATATAATGAGTAAAAATTTTTCAATATTAATGTAAAATTACATGACAGTGAAAGTCGAGTCGGTACATTTTTGCCTGTAAAAACTGTGTAAACATAATTTCCTACAGTTTTCAGTTCTAGGGTATCGGATATTAGGTAAGTAAAGTAAGTAAGTAGGTTAGGTTGTAAGTAAAGTTAGGTCTACAAAAACTGGAAATCTCCACTTTGCGCATAAAATACGTCATAAGTTTTAACACTAATTTGAAAAGTTGCTTAAAAAAGAAAAGGCGACTGAAGTGACAAATTTCTCATTAACCGAAGAGTTTGAAAAATACGTTCAACTTGTTTGATTTTCTTTTTTTAATACACATTATTAAATTAAAATTTGATTACACTGGAAAAGCAATCTGAAGATAATGGGAGGCTACTGGTACCTGCTTACGACTTTTGAATAGCGCACATCTCCACACGCAATCACTCTGCGTGTATACGCCACCATAGCAAAATCAGCGGAACACAGAATGGAACAGACAACGGTGGCGAATACGAGAACATCCAACTCATGTCTCATGATCCCCGTTTCTTCCTTTAATTCCGTGAAACATTCAAATTCTTGAAGCAAGGACCTACAGATATATTACACATTATGTTCTTAAAATTATAAGTACATTAATATAATAAATGAACGCTTACAGAAATTGTTGTATAGGAAACCATTTCAATACGCCCCTAACAACGTAACGGCTTGGTCTATACGTACCAGCTTATGAATTCAGTCTGCATGGGCAAAAAGTCTCAATTATATGCCTAACAGAAAGCGTAAAGTACAATACCAGCCATCTCATTAGCACCATTAATTTGTCTCAATGTAGTTCTATGTCAGAGCCACCCGTCTGTCCCTTCAGCCATTACAAAATGAAATTTAATTTGGTTCGCAAACATTCGTCGCTTCCTTCCGCTTTAATAAAAGTTGCTAAATTAAATTTGTCTCTGTGCATGCAAATGAAACCAGTGTCACTAAAAGTCAGCCAGAAGGTTAAACGTCTAGACCCTCTCTGCTAAATTAATAACTTCCATCGTCTCTTCAGTTGTATTTGACCTTACAAAGCGAATTACGTTTTAGTTAAAGTCGAGCAGCTGTCTTCTCAAAGACAAAGTTTTAGAGTTTCAGTTCCTCTTGAATTATTATCCCAACTACTACGTCAAAATGTCTTAGTATTACATTCGTATATTAGCTGCATTATGTAATATACTTTACATTACAGATATTTGGAAAGCTTCTATACTAGTGCGTGAGCGCGCACCTTGGCGTGTTTTCCATCATATCTTCGACTTAAAAGAAAACGGACTTTTGATGAATGTTGCCATAATTAATAAAATAAAAACGCAGAATGTTTAGAAAATATAATTTAAATTTTAAGAATTTGACTTTTGAAAGATTGCGTACTTACAGGGAATACTATGATGAATAGAGTCAGTTAAGTCTGTACGCCTACGTCAACTGGGTACACTGCAAGATTTAAAAATGTGACAACGTACCAAATGTGTTCAATATACAAGAGTTACCCTTGTAGCGTCAGTCTTTAATGACAGGAAAAACGGTTGGTTTTCTCACTACCAAATATTTGTAAAACCTATTTTACTGTATTATCTACTTGTAAGTTGTAGCGGAGCTTCTGTATAAAAAAATGTACACCGAATATAAACGAATCTACAACTTTTTCAAATCAGCTCATCTGTCTTTGATGCAATTTTTAGTAGACGATTTACTAATTTACTAATACTTCTAAAGTCAAAGTTAATTTTAAATAAAGATGATTTATGTACGTACTTTAAAATACAAAAGCTAAATAGAAGAAATGGGCGTGCGTGTGTAGAGATATGACTTAAACCAATCTTTATTCACATTATGTTAAATGTCTAGTGTTTAGCCGAACATGAGACACACAAAACATGAATTCATTCAAAATAAATTTTATAGAAAACATTCGACGATAGATATAAGCATTCCTGAAGGACTTCGTGACTCCTTGCAGGTATAGTGGCGCGCCAGAATTACGTAACGGTCTGGGTTGTTCCTGGTCGTGGGACATGACCCTGACAGGCGATACTCGACTTCGCTACCCGGCGTCGAGGTCCGCTATCTCACTACAATGCACGACAGCGTAGGTATAAATACTAGATTTTGAAGACAAGTTTAGTTTAGACTTTGGCGATATTAAAGTGCGGAGTGTTATTTATTGTGGCGGTTTAGTGAGAAGTGATCACTGTGTTAATTAGTGCATAAATGTAACAAGGTGATATTTATTGCTATATGTTAGACAAATTGAACTTGAATTATTGTATAATAGTGCCTTTGTAATTAAACAAATGTTGGTTGTGTCTAATTAGAGCCTGTAATTACTGACTTAATTCCTGTCAGTTATTCTGTTTCCACTTTACCAACGACAATCTGTGTGATCGTTGTAAGAATATAATAAACGTGGTTTAGGGAATATTATTTTACAAATATTTTTAAAAAATATTTATACTCATTCTTATTTTTAAAGCATACCGTAGTCAAAAGTAATTTAGTTTGAAATAAATTTAAACAAGTTAATTCGTAATATTTATGATCATGTGGTGTAGCAACGTAACATATGTCGTGTTTTGTTTCATGTAACGTACTCCTGAAAAAATACACATATGGGTTGCACAAAATATATTGTTGCAAATAAATAAATTTCAAAGCAATAAGGTCTAGTAACAGTTGTGCAAATTTTCACGTTTTAAAATTTATTCGAGGCTCAAGCAAATGATGTAATTCTTCCACACCACAAACATTATACTTCCAATTCTTGATTACAAAGTGTTTAAATTTATTTTTAATATACACAAAGCGATTATGCCAAGCATATTGAAATACAGCGATTGTAGTCAAATGAATAAATGCAAATATCTTCGCATATATAAAATAATGCTGTTTGAGTACGATTCCTTGTAAGAGCTTCTAACATAAAAAGAGAAATTAAGATTATAATTAATTTCCTTGAACGTTGATACCTACAAAAAATATGATAAAATTGTTTCTACTGGAAGCTGATTTTTTTTATAAATTACAAAATTCTTTCGAATACAGTAAAAACGCCCACTAAAAGTGTTATTACTGCCGTAGCCATCACTATCAGATGTTTAGAGGAAATTAAGTGTCGATCGTTAGACAATCGACCACGGTCCAACAGCCCGATAGTTTTTTTTTTCTTACAATACTAAAATACTTTAAAGTTAATTTTAATTGCGATATGAATAGCTTATGTCCTTAGTTGTTGTTCAGTTGTTGTTTCTAGTTACTGTGAACGGTATGTCATGAATTATATATTTCTGAAGATCAACTTTAGAATTTAATCTTGTTTTCACCCTACGTTTACATGTTATACATGGTATAGACCTAAGTGTTGTGGTATGAGAATTGCATATCTTCTTTCCATCATAATAAGTATATCTATTCAAGTAACGATACTCACAATAAAATATTTATATATTTTTACGTAGTGTATCTGTGTGTTTGTGTGTGTGTGTGTGTGTGTGTTCAAGCTTGTCCCGGCGCGTGTATGAGCATTTTCTAAAGTATATATTTACAAAAAAAAACAATATTTTAACTCGTTATGTTAAAATAGGATCATACCTACATTTCGAGTAGTCAGTTGATCATTCAGGAAGAAACAAAATCATTAGTCTAAGTTACACGTGAAATGGAACAAACGAATTAACGGAACCTGGTGCGGTAGACGGCGCGTGTATTGTTTGGGAACAAATGTTGAATTGACACCGTTTTTGTTATTGCATCAACTTGCTACCACCTCATCGAAGTGAAACCTCATTTGGATTGTTTCCAAACGTGTGACACGTAGTACCATTTTGATATTACCTACAACTGTGAAACCGTAACTGCGTTATTGATATAAATGAAGGGGTTAACAATAAAAACTCATTTTCAAACGTAATGACAGTAACACGTCAATCACTCATTAAGAACTCACCTGTTATTAATGTTTATAATTTTTCCTATGTACACTAACAACACCTAACATTTCTTCTATTCCATTGGTACCTCCCACTAAATCACATATCACATACTTACTACTAGAATCTCTTAGTTTTTCCTAGCTGAAATAAATTTTAAAATTACGAGTAGATTTAAAGTTTAACGTGTGTGCTCGAGATTTGTCGCTCACAATAGATTCAACGATTTAGAAAACAAAAAATTAAAATAAAATATTAGTATTAAATTCCGAATAATTATTTTATACTTTTTCCATATTCAAACTATATTATAAAATAATTTTTTATTAATGTTTACAGACCACAGTTCATTATAAGTTAAATCCGCAAGAGTAAATCAGGGGTATTCTAGATTTTACGTTAATATCTAACGCTAATATTTTACTTTTGCTTATACTTAACATGTTATGTTATTAAATAATACCGCAAAAAATTAAAATTTAAATTGACTCTTCTTTTTTTAATAAAGTCAAAGAGAAAAACGCCCAAATAGAGAGACGATAACAGAGAAACTTTTAATTAATTAACTATCAAATCCATTGTAACAAGCAAACTACCTTCTCCACTGTTTGTACGTAGAGTGTAAAGAATTATTTTAATGACTTTTCTATTCCAAGATTATGTACAAAAACAATATTATCTAAGTACCTGGTTTCATTGATGATATATTTGTCTACACATCTATCAATTTATTTTAAGAAAATAGAATCGTATGGTAGTATACATTGAAGACACTACTTTACAATTATTAAAAGTGTTTACAATTTTAAATTTGGAAAGAAATATAACATTTATCATTAAATATGTAACTTTGATCGACCGGCGGCTGTGTAAAAAACGCTGTCAAGTGAAGGTACTGGTGTTTGAATACGAGTAGCCAGAAAGGGAGAAAGAATTGGTAAATACATTTCAAGAGCAGGGCAAACAACTGCCACGATTAATGATGCTCGACGTTGTTGTTTGTTCCCCGAACACACATCAAGAGCGAATCGATCCACATCTCTGTTCATCAGATCCCCTGTTACGTATCTAGTGAACGTAGTAAAGAGAATGTAAATAAGTAATTTAAACTGTAATTTTAAGCTTAGTGATGGTTTAACGTTAGAAATGTGTACATGATTTTGAAGTACTGACTAAAACTAATATTAATTGTTTTACTGTATGCTAAGATAGACCACATGCCACGACATAGTGAAATAATAAATACTCCTTACTGATTTCAGCGTATGTTTTACAGGAAATGGATAATTAATGATTTTTAAACTCATGATCGTGAATCTTGTTTTAACAGGCGACAAACTTAGATAACTTTTTTGATACGCTGATAGAAGTGAATGTTATTTTAAAAGTATTGTTAGTAAATATTGTAGTGTTTTACTCTTAATGTTTAAATCTATTTATTTTAATTTCTTTTTATACTGAAAATTAATCTCGGTGGGTAAATTTAAATAGTTATTAGGCACAATGACAGATGGCGTGTATATCCGTATTCTACGTTATTACTCAGACTCTGTTTTCAAGATATCTAATAACACAAAATAAATTTTTCCTAGCCCTACTTTATCTCAGTTTTCTCTTGCATTTGTTTCCTCCCATCGCTCTGACAGTCCATACGAAGTCATCGCATCCCGTAATTATATTACTGTTTTTTTTTTAAATTCTCCTAACCGCTAAGAATGTTACATTAAGTACGTTTATTGTGAAGTGTATTTGTGTTGTAACGATTACGTACTACTCAGTAATAAACTTAATAACTGTGTTGAGAGGCCTGTATGCCGCAACCATTTTACTCTACAGAATTCTGGCACCAGCGAAAACAAAATATTTAGGAAAACAAATATCCATCCAATTTGAGTCTTTGAGTGGAAATCAAATTGAAATTTAATAAACACAATAGTTGAAACGCATTACAACTTTGCTAATGTCTTTGTGCTTATTTTATCTGGTACTTTAGCAAACCACTACCACTCTAATGTACAACTGAATGTCGCGATATGCCGACTACCAAAAATATGCAAAATATACACGCGCGCGCACATTCACAGTCCATATACATGAAATAAAGTGTTTTATTGTTTTTATAAAGCTGTTTATAAATTTATTTTATCGCGGAAATTTAAATTTTTTTCCTAATCTCAAAAGTCAATCAATCCTAACGTTGAACTAACGTTTTTGTGAAACACGTGAATGCTATTAAGATCAAAGTACTTTATCTCAATACCAAAATCAGTCTATATGTTGTGTCATTCTGATCTGATGGTAAAATACTAATAAAAATTTCGAAGTGACATTTGAATAGTGAGAACAATTTATTTAGTAAAAATTGTCAATCTCATTAAAAACATTCAGTTAAACAGATGCTTAATTGACATGAAACATATTGTTTAGGCGCTAAAGCATGTATAAGCTGTCATTTAAAATTTATCTTTCTGTTTTTGTTCCTTTCTCCTTTATATTTCCAAAGTACAAGGAAACAGCCGCTGATAGCTGTTTCAATGTTGTACACGTTTTTACTTTTGCCAACGCTATTGAATCTCTTATGCCACAGTTTGCATGTTATATGAATTGTCTACAATACAGTTGTCTACGTGAACAGACATTAGACGAGAGCTGTTAATTATGTTATAGGCAGCATTATCTCGCAGTGTCATAACATTGCGTTCAGATTTCAAACGCTTTTACTTTCCATGCCATAACATTTTTAAACGGTATTGTTATAAACTAACATACTAGGTAGGATATTCAGAATGAACGAGCAGGCTTACAGTGCAAATACCAAAATAAAAAAAATGGTATTAGGGAGAACGTAATTATACCTTGCATTCGAATTTTGACAATGGGTAATGAAAGGAACTCAATAATTAATAATGCTCCATACGGTTTAGTGGTACGTGTTTGTTGTCGCTAAAAATCATGTAAAGGATTTAACAAGGTTCGGAATTCTAACTAGACACAAGTCAAAATATGTGTGCTGACTTCGGACAAAATTTATTTGTATTTTCAGGTAAAACAAAGAAATGTTTATAATTGATTTAACATTACAGTAACTTTACTTTCTTACTAAGTCACCTCCCGTATTAAAAGAATTTATTATTTAGATAAATTAAAGGCAATTCACTAATCCATACTGTTTGAAAATAAGGGAAAACACAGCTTTTGCTTTATTGGAGAAAATTACAAAACATAAAATGTATTAAGGTATGTTTATCTTTGGAAAACGTATTCAGGGGTTAAGGCTAAAGAGGTCTTATAAATTAAGGAGCTAAAGTGGTATTTTTACAAGTTAAGAATTATAAAAAATAAGAAAGAGTAATTAACAAATGACCGACTGAATGACTGTGATATGATCGACATAATAGGGAATTAGGTAAAACAAAGCTGAGACCAGAAAATGGAGTAAAATTATATATAAACCTAACCCAAAAGCACGGGGAAAGAATAAATATTCTTCTTTGCTTATTGATGGCAAAGAGTAAAAATAGTTTTTTGTGAGAGAAAATAAACATGGTTTTAAAACTTTTCGATGAGAATTATCAGGATCTTCCGGCTCCACATATATAAATACCAATTAATTATCCTTACATTTTAATAAATTCCATAGCAGTGGAAAGTCAGTCTACTTTTGTGACAGTGTCCGACAGTAATTGGAATATCTATTTAAAGTTACAATAAAAAATTCGTTTCACGTGTTAATATTGTTACACCCAGTTTTGTGATTAGAATTTATAAAAGAATTAGAGAAAATAGGTTGATAGTAAAATAAACAATTTCAATAAATAATTTAGTGAAAGCTTGGAAAAGAAAATCGATAATTCTATTTTAACACTAGTAACTTATTTAAAGTAGTGAATAAAAGACAGATATAAATGTATTTATCTGGGATCGACTTCATTGTCGAGCCTGTCAACTCTTATCTTTAGAGTAGATAGCGTTGGAGATTAAGGGATTAGCCAAGAAAAATAATTGGACGTTGTGTCTCAGGGAAGCAGAAACAATCACTGAAATTAATGACGTTCGACATTACTGTTTGTTCTATTTTTCAAGTTAAATCCAAACAAGACGATTATGGACGTACGCATTACACGACCTTTGTTCTGAATGCACAAAACATATCACGTCAATTTAATTCTTTATATTTGTTAAAAATACACTTATGATTTCTGCTTAAATTTTTATTATTTTAAATATACTAAGAAGATGATACGTTTAAAATATAATCTATATTATTTGTTGTTCCATTTCAAAAAATTGTATCCGACAAGGAATCGTTTTCGGTTTTCATAGAACAAACTTTATACTTATTTGATTTTGTGACTATTTGATTTTCATAATAATTAAAAATGAAAAAACAATTCTTTTCACACATGCAGAGAGTTAAGCATGCTGTGAACAACCCTAGATCCCTCAGAAACTATTCAGCCGAATAAGTATTGAAATGAAAACATATAAAAGAGTCACCAGTCATGTTTTAAGTGTGCAAAAATGTATCTAAGCGTACTTGATATATAACCTAGGACTATACATAAATGAAATTGATTCAATTTACATATGGCAACTTGCTCACTCAAGCGCGCGCATGCACATACACATACACACTATATACATATGTAATTAACAATATACGTATATGTACGTATACCGTAACCGTTAACACGCTTCGCCCAAGGAAGAACAAAAACAAGAGCGAAAAGTCCACTATGTTTAGTTTTTATGTAATCCAAAATTAAACAGTCGCCGGAAGAGCGATATTTACTCATATGCTCATAGCAGTTCAGTGTAATTGTCTTGTTCAGTGTGACTTTTACAATGCCAAAATCTTGCTTATAATTTGTAAAAAGTTTCTTACGTCTGACAATAGTTGAAATTTACGGCTGCTATAAATTTGTTATGCCTTAATTGGCTACGTAAGTACTCGAGTACTTTTAAATAGAATGGTAGTCACTGATAGAGAATGCTGAGTAAGGACCAGAAAAAGGAATGTACAGTTGTTTCGATACACAGTATTCGAGCGAAGAGCATTAAGGTTCAAGTACGATTAGCCAGACGAGAAAGAAGAATTGCAATGTTCTTTTGAAGAGTTGGGCAAACAACATATAAAATTAATGATGCTCAATGTAGCCGTTTCTCCACCCATTGCCTAACGGACGTACAAACTCTATCGTCTCTCCCTTTGTATCAGTTATTTATCTTGCCTACTGAACACATTTGTAATTGCGTGTTAAGCTAACCGTGTTTCTCAATGTTCCTACTATTTATTATATGAAGTTATCTAGTCACACAGAGTTAAAAGAAAGTTTAAAAATTTTACGTGCTCTTAGGATTTAGTGCTTTTTTACTTTACTAAAATCACATATTTCAGATTGTAATCAAAAATATATATTACTTACTCACACACAATTCGGTAAATATTGTCATAAGTGCATAAAGGAGAAACGGTAATCGTAAAAACCGATAAGTATTGGTGATAGATTATGTAAGTTTCCAACATCTAAAATTACTATAGATATACCAAATATGTTAGCCCATTTGACATATAATACAATGTGTGTAGTACTATAAAAAAGCACTTTTAAGTAGTACAATTCTTATTCAAATTACAGTAATTTTAAATTTTTTCTAGTATTCTTCATACAAAAGGCTAGGACACTATTAAATCTTTCTCTTGGAAGACACAATAATTATCTTGATAAAGTGAATTAAAATGATCCGCTCCGAGTACATAATTTTAATTGATAAAAATGTTTTAAAATAATTGAAGTAACAAGTAAAGTAACGATGCCTTGAGTACACTTTTTAACGAACAGATAATAGTCATATATTATTTGTCATTAGATAGGCCTATACCTAATTTTTCGTGTACAATAGAATCTTTCGTTAAACGTTACCCTTACTAAAGACAATTCCCAAATAATAATTTTTGATGAACAAATGCGATGAATAACTGATATTTATGGTGAATCATATTGATGATGCAATA
Source organism: Magicicada septendecula (assembly GCA_034769895.1). Taxonomy (NCBI): domain Eukaryota; kingdom Metazoa; phylum Arthropoda; class Insecta; order Hemiptera; family Cicadidae; genus Magicicada; species Magicicada septendecula. The sequence goes on along the minus strand of CM068374.1, from coordinate 140,760,801 downwards.
ATTTTTTCCATCAACAAATTTTTGATGAATAATTTTTGATGTACATGAATAAATTTGTGTCAGACTCGTCTATAGAATAATCCATTAAATCATCCATAAAAGACATTTCGTCTACAGGCAGTTATTAATCTACTTATGAAGAGACGTTAAAGCGATACACGGCACTTCCACGTATACTCTACGTATAATTAAGCAAAAATTGATTCTAGGAGTTGCTTAAATATTTAATTAAAGATAAAAGTGTTTTCACGAAAATAATTTTTATTCGAAGCTTGTATGCTCTAGACCCTACGTAGGTAGACTCTTAGTCGAAACTTGGTCTTTCTTGGTCTGAACTCTGTAAAATTCATTTTCAGTAATAGTCCTGTAATTGTCATATAGTACTTAGAAGACTGGTTATTATTTTATTTAGTCTTTTATTTAGTCAAATTTCAGTAGTATCTTGGGAAAGTCTATAAGCGATTAGAAGTCTGCAGCAATTGCTCAAGACGAAAGGAGGGCGAACTATAAAATTCATCAATGACGTTCAAGGCAACGGCAAATAACAGTGTTGTCCCCTTTTGTAAAATGGCATTGAATTTGCCACAAAAGTGAATATTTGACGGGGGCCTATGTACTAAACGATGAGAAACACATTTGTAGACTACGTGGCGCTTGTCACTCTCCAGTGACTCGGCAATTAGGAAAAGCTTTCTAGAGCCACCCAAAAGAATACAGCGTAGACTAATTAACGCTTGCAGATTCTTGATATTGCCCATTATATAATGACACTTGGAAGATTCAGATAACGTTAAACACCAGTCACTTAGACTTTATATAAAACTTCATAGTGTGGACAACTCCCGGCACATTGGGTTTTCTGCGAATCACACCGTTGTGTTATTAAGGAGTTCCTAGAATCTGTTGAGTGTTAACTGCGGTGTTATCGAGTTATTTAATTAAAATTTTAAAGACATGATGACTTATTTGTGTTGATAAAAATTTCCATTCATTTAAAAGTTTATAATTTGGATAGTGATTGTGAGTATCTGATAGAACCTTCGTAATTTTCTATAAAATTATGAATACAAATTCTTAGTATTATCAATGTCTCTGGATTCAATAATTTAGTGTACTGTTTTGAGATCACGATATTTGTAATACTCGAAACGATATGATAATTGAAAGCTTTTTTGTTTACAATTAGACCTTCTTCTTCTTCTTCTTCTTCTTCTTCTTCTTCTTCTTCTTCTTCTTCTTCTTCTTCTTCTTCTTCTTCTTCTTCTTCTTCTTCTTCTTCTTCTTCTTCTTCTTCTTCTTCTTCTTCTTCTTCTTCTTCTTCTTCTTCAAATCTTAGCACTACATGTTTTTAGCACGAAAATATATAATTTATAGTTATGATTAGTTTAAAATACGATAAATATTTTTTGTCATAAATCAATAAATATTGCAAGTAGTGAATATTCATTTACTAAAAAGAATATTGGAAGTGCATTTATATAGTGTGATTACTAAATAATAAATAACAGTAATACAAAAATAATTTTTTATCTTAAAGAACTATGATTATTTAAATATATAAGTTGATTATTTGAATAGCAAGAGAATTTGTTACTTACGAGAGGTAGAACTGCATTTAGAAACAAGAAGGAAAAAAGGGTAAATATCAGTTATATAACCAACATATAGTTAATACATTACTTTAAAAAAAACGCTTGTTTAAATCTATAAGATGGTCATAATGTAATAATTATAAGAACGTATGTTAAAACGAATGAAATTACGAAAAAACAGAAACTTTGTAAAACAGAAAGATAGATGTAAAAATAAGCTGAAAGAAGGAAAATACTTAAATCATTATTAAGAAAACAGAAACTTTTGCCAATGAATAACAAATACGATTTTACAAGGTTTGTTTCCTTTATAATTACACAAAATTAAAATTATGTACTCATTATACATATTATGTAAATACAAACTACAGCAGTAAATTTTCCCGTTTCATATTCACAATTGCATTACGTAGTCAATAGATCAATAGATTCGAATGCCGGTCGTTCACACGTTTGAAACTAGTTCTGTAAACTCTTTAACGTTCTATGATACAATACAGGATAAATAATTAGCCTATAGATTAAAAATGAAATACATATTGTTGAGTTATTGGTAGCACAATGATTAGCGACCTCATTTCTAATACAGCAAGTTGAAACTCTGAATCCATTCTAGAATGATTCTAGAATCATCCCAAAACAACAAATGTATAGGCATTAAATGTGTATCATAAAAAAATATTTACAAGACTTTCAGTGTAGTTACACACTTTGCAAGAAGTTAAATAACACCAGGAAACAACTTGAGACATTACCAATGAGCACCAATAAAATTTTAAAATGTCACTATAAATAAGACTAAGATATTTATTAGCAAGTTAGCACACATTCCAGAAACTAATGCCAACCTTTTCCTGTGAAAAAGGCGACAGAGTACAGCATACAACATTAAAGAAACAGCGTACACGACATACGGGTAGCCTATGTATTATATAAAAATTAATGCAACTCTGATATCGAGAGATAAAGGCATAAATTGCAAAACTAATTGTTACAATCTGCACATAATAGTCTAAATAGTCTAGAAATAGCTGTATCTGTTTTATCTCATTATATTTTCAGTAAAATTATTTTCCGGAATGATGGGCCGTGGAACCTGTTTTTTTTTTTTTTTTTTTTTTATAAAGCCACCGTCCAACATCCAGAAAAATAATTTTACTGAAGATGACTTCGGCCGTGAACGAGCTCATTCTGTGTTTTAAGAAAAATTAAGACACTGTTGGCCTAATATATAAAATGGCAAAGAGAAATGATATTTCTTGTCAAATACAGTAAATATTTACACTTATTTTCAGCTTTTCCTGACAGTATGTCATATGTTAACTTTGTTATTGTTACGCCTTTATGTGCAATTTATATTTACGGATAATAATCACCTTACTAGTTAATAAATTTTCATTTACATGGAGAACAAGCTTTCAGTAAACCAATTCCTTTCTTAACAAACAAATAACAAAAACACAGAAGCACTGAATACTAATAGAATCTTTTACGTAGTCTAGAGAGTGCTCAAAGAGACGGTCTCCGATGTCTGCATTCCAGTGACACTGTCAGAGTGACAGTGACCCGGTAAACTGACTGCTGGTCTGCTTGAATGCGTATTAATACTTATTCCATGTTTCAGGCTTTGGTTTGCAAGTATGTGTCTATTAGATAACTGTTCCTACACAGAAGTCAATATGCAGAAGTGAGTTTGAAACACACATAGGAGCGTTGGGTGAGACACGCAGCACTTTATTTAAGAAAAATTATAGAATTTGCGAATTTTAGGTTTCACTAGAACCTGCAGGTTTATGCCAATATTGCAACAGGGCTTCAAGATGACGTCAGTGAACAGTGTTTTGTTTTTTTCTTATACATGTAAGTGACGGCTAAGCAGAAAATACATCCTACTAATTTCCACTCAATGCAACATTATCTTTATTAATTATGGTAGTATGATGTTAGCGGTTGATAGAATTATGGTCTCAGATGATCAGAATCAAACGTATTAAGGAACAACAAACATTATCTATTTATAAAATATTTACGTTGAGTTCGATTAAAATATCCATTTACGAGCTAAAAGTTATTATCTATTGTGTACACTACTACTATGGCTATTGCTATACTGTGTATGAAGCTACTATATCCTGCATTTGTTGTTGAATCAATTCAGCACTTTATTTTATGAAGGGTACATAATTAAATTAACATGTGTATCATAAGTAAATTTGGGTATTATAAACGTTAATAATGATACACAACCTTATTGTGCAATAAGAAATTTACATGTATGAGTTGTTTACCTAATTGACTGTATAAGATTATTGAGGAATCTGGAGCATTTTATTTCTGTGAGAGAATGGTATGTCACGCATTTACCGTGTCGTTTATTTGCAATATTTGTAAGACACAAGTGAATACTTAACCATTTTTAATAATATCCTATTAGAATCGATAGACAGGTAAACTTTATTGGAAAATGTCTGTCTAAATAGCAACTACTTATTGAAGTTGTTACGTCAGGGTGTCTTAACAAATTAAAACTGGTTTTAAAATCTGTCAGTGTAGTTCCGCATTTTTTAAAAAGTTATAAATCAGCAGGAAACGACTTGAGCCATTAACACTGTGCGGGTATAAAATGTTAAAATGTCACTATAAATTAACTATATTTATATTTAACTCTAAGTCACTATATTCAACTATTTTCTTATCGAGGTAACAGACTTTCCAGAAGCTAATGTCAACCTTCTTCCGTGAGTAAGGCAACACGACACAACATTAAAGAAACAGCGTATATGACATTCCTACTGTGCTAAAATACACCTAATACTAATAAGAAAACAAAAAGCTAATAAGGTAACACTAATATGTTTTAATGTGGTCTCTAAAATACATATTTCATGCAAAGTACAATTTTTTTAACATCCTTATTATATTCAAATCCAGTATGGTGTATGAAATATTATTTTGTACTAACTTGGTATAGACTGGGTAAATTTTAAAGGTAATTAAATTTAGAATAATTTAACATAATTCAGAATAACATTGCAGTTGTTATTAAGACATCAACGTGTGGCAAGCCAAGTAAACATGTACAGTAATCGTCTACTGACGCTGACGACTTTACACAGCCACAAAGTTTACACAGCGAACGCTGATTGATTGTCCGGCTAACATACAGAGAACGTAGACAGAATAACATCGGTAGAGTAAAACAAGCAAAGCGACAAGACACGCCCTGTTGAGTCTATCACCTCACCGTCAGCAAATCACTGCTTCAGTTCAGACACCAAAAGAGAAATGGTTATAGATAAAATAAAATAAAATTTTCTTCTCAAAATAATTATAGCTCCTATTTGTTTTTAAAGTTGCGGGGGAATAAAGTCAATCGGTTTCAGAAATGTTTTATTTGTTTTCCTCGTTTGTTTACCATTTAATATTTGTGTAAATTACTAAGAGAGATTTTTAACACAAATAATAATAAGTCAGATCCTAAAGAACTGGGACGTTAAATTACTAAGTTACTAATAAATGAGAAAATTTAAAATAGCAAAAAGCACGTTTGAGCATAGACCTATAAATTTCATCATTAGTCAACGACACAATAAAGAAATTAACCACTGAAAATGAAATTTGACGAACATCATCAAATAATCGGCCAACATCTAGAAACAAATACCATAAGCCGTAAGTTAAAATTTTGGACAGACCTAATATTCCCACAAAGCTTTACTTAATTAAATTAAACTATATATTTTGTAAACGTTTGGTATACACGTTAGTGAAAATAGTATTTTTATATCGAGAAACCTAGTCAATACAATTGTATAGACCAGAAGATTCTTTTCTTACCAGAAGGAGCCACATGAACGTCAAATAAAACACTTTTCTTACTTATTCATAAGCAATGGTCGTAATACATTAAAACAGTAATATTATGTACTAAATCAAACAATTATTAATTATAGATGTTAAATTACTTTCAACGCTGTAGTGACTTTTAATCCTTTATGGAAGCTATTTACTACAATGTGTGTATCCTTTGGTCCGAGAAAGACTAGAAATGATCTGCTATTAGAAATAGCTTGTGACGACTAGTGCCACTCCTTGTATAAATATCAGTGGTAGAACACTATTACTGTCAATGATAGAACTGCTTCACGAAAATAAAATATCGGTATACATGACTTCCATGTTCTAAGATTTATATTTAGAATCATTTACGAAATGAAAAGTTTCCATAGAAACTACTTCTTTCCACTTATTGCTTCAGCCTTAACCACAGTACTGTGGTCACTAACGTATACCACCACACGTTATCGCACTCGATTTTCACTGATGATGGCAGTCGACGGCACTGCCGAAACGTCTGGTTTTGCAGAAAACATTGGACTACGGCCGAACAACCCGGGAAGGAATTTTAACAAAAAACTACTACTTTGTTGCCGATAACGTAGTACATATAAATATTATCCCCTCCTCCTCCAACTATAATTTTCACTTATAGAAATTTACCCCCACCCCGTTCAACTAGCCTCTTCATTTATAGATATTTCATCTACGTTTCTACAGTGGATTATTAAAATCTTCTTATCAGGATACTTTATTTATCAAAATTAAGTGCTTTACTCTTGTTACAACAAAAAATGTTTCGGGTAAACTGCCCTTTCCCCGTAACCGATCTTCACCAAAATGAACAGTCCTTAAGTCTTCTACAACTGAGGCACATATGTAAACAATTATTTGATTCTGTTTGAATTTACGGCAGTTATCGTTTTCATGGAAAAATTTCTCTTGTTACAACATAAAATGTTGTTGGTACACTACCCCTTTCCCTTAACCGATCTTCACCAACATCAATAAGCCTTGAGATCTCTACACTTTAGGAATGTATGCAAAAACTTATTTGATTATGTTTGAATTTACGGCAGTTATCATTCGTCATAGAAACAATTACTCTTGTTAAAACATAAAAAGTGGCAAGTAAACTACCCATTTCCCTTAACCGATGTTCACCAAAAACAACACAACTTGAGTACTCTACAATTCAGGAAAGTATGCAAAAAATTATTTGATTCTCTTTGAATTTACGGCAGTTATCGTTAGTCATAAAAAAATTACCCTTGTTAAAACATAAAACGTTGCTGGTAAACTACCCCTTTCCCTTAACCGATCTTCAACAAAATCAACAAACCTTGAGTTCTCTATAATTCTAAAATGTATGCAAAAAAGTAATTGATTCTGTTTGAATTTAGGGCAGTCATCGTTCGTCATTTAAAAATTACCCTCGTTAAAACATAAAATGTTGCAGATAAAAAACCCCTTTCCCTTAACCGATCTTCACCAACACCAACTGGTCTTGTGAACTCTACAATTCAGGGCTGTATGCAAAACAATTTTGATTCTGTCTGAATTTGCGGCTTTTATCGTTTGCCATAGAAAAAAATTACCCTCGATAAAAAAAAGTTGCAGGTAAGCTACCCCTTTCCCTTAACTGATATTCACCAAAAACAACAGGTCTTGAGTCCTCTACAATTAAGGGCTGTATGCAAGAAATTATTTGATTCTGTTTGAATTTGCGGCTCTTTTCGTTTGCCATAGAAAATACCCTTCTTAAAACATAAAACGTTGCAGGTAAACTACCCCTTTCCCTTAACCGATCTTCAACAAAATCAATAGACCTTACAATCTGTATAATTCAGAAAGGTATGCAGAAAAGTACTTGATTCTGTTTGAATTTACGGCAGTTATCGTTCCTCATATAACAAATTACCCTTGTTAAAACATAAAATGTGGCTGGTAAACTACCCCTTCTCCTTAACCGATCTTTACCAAAACAAATATGTCTTGAGACCTCCATAATTCAGGGCTGTATCCAAAACTTGATTTGATTCTGTTTGAATATGCGGCTGTTATCGTTTGCCATAGAAAATATCCTTTTAAAACATAAAATGTTGCTGGTAAACTACCCCTTTCCCTTAACCGATCTTCACCAAAAACAATAGGTCCTGAAAACTCTATAATTCAGGATTGAATGCAAATAATTATTTGATTCTGTTTGAATTTGCGGCTGTTATCGTTTGCCATAGAAAATACCCTTGTTAAAACATAAAACGTTGCTGGTAAACTACCCCTTTCCCTTAACCGATCTTCACCAAAAACAATAGGTTTTGAGTACTCTACAAATAAGGGCTGTATACAAAAAAATTTTTGATTCTGTTTGAATTTGCGGCTGTTACCGTTTGCCATAAAAAAAAAATCTATAGGCACAGAGACAGACAGACAGAAAGCCAGATAGACAGACAGACACTTTTCGAAAAATTACTTTTTTTCATGTTTTAAGTGTAATACAATCAGAATCTGCAATAATCTCGAACACGATTTTTTTTTGTCATCACCATACTTCCATTTCCTTAAGGAACATGGAAGTAAAAAAGAGGTATACCTACTTTTCTGTAGTTCATCGTAAGTTTAGCCGCTGCTGTTTCTATTAATTTTTTATTATTACATGTTCTAAATTTAGACACATTTTACTAGTATTATTAGGCCTATAAGTAAACCATGATGTTACACAAAATTAAAAAACAACGATTAATTATTGCTTACTGTAATTCTAAAAATTGTATTTGAAACTCATGCTCCACTTCTCAAAACCATTTCTAACTACAACTCCTTTCACCGGACAGAACAGTTTTCAACATAGGGCTGAAAATGTAAAGATTCCTAAGATCTTTACTACCGACTGCAAAACGATGATACAAAATATCTCTAATCTTTAGATATACAAAATATATCTAATGGCAAATAAAGGTATAGTTAAGAGCTTCTGGGATTGCATTCAATATTCACACTTGAATACAATGAGTATAGAGTTAAATCGCTGTACGGTAGTGAAATACTAAGACTACTATATTCTAAGTCAACACATACTTTTCTTTTTATGAAAAGAATGCAAACCTATTTATAGACTAGGTTATATATTATTTATAGACTAGGTTGCCTACAATAGACACAATTTGTGCCAATTTCTCATAAGCAAAATACAATTTTTTACATTTTTAGAGTTTTTACCTTTGGCAAATTAAACACTCTCCATCTCTATAGTCGTATACACATACACAAACAAAATTTTTCATTTTTCGCAACTCTGTTAATGTTAAGAACGAACAAATACATCCAAAAGATTTAGAGAAAATGTCAATACTAAATCTAAAGTGGCCTGTTTATTTATTATCTACGTACTCTACCTACAAAAAATACCTTATTTATAATTAAATAATTTGTATTTGTGCGACACATTTCTTAGTTTAGTCGTGAGTAAAGTCGCAAATAGAATATCTAGCTAACTGTTCACTCATTAGTACAATGACACAAACTTAATGTGAACACGACACAGTGATATGTCAAAGGTTTTGCGGTGTTATAAATTTATGACTTCACGGCTGCCTAATTGTTGGGATTAAATGCAAGTTGCTGGTTTGCTGGACTGTAGTCATGTCAAACTTTGTCCATTATGTTCGTTAACTGCAATGAGTTCTTGTTTGGCACGATTCCAGACCTTGTGCAGCTAAAACAGAAAACCGCTTGCTCTTGCCCCTTCACTTTACGTCAACTGGCTTGGTTTCTTAATCTCAGCCACATTTTTATGGGGCATTCACAGTGTGTACTTAAGATAGTGTGTAGAAGTCTGATATTAGACTTCTAACAATAGAGTATATTATTTAGAAAACTATCCATTTTAAATTTAATTTTAAACCTAGTCATTTCTACTTATCTACCACGTCCGAAACAAATGTATTATTAAGACATATTTATATATATTACATACAAATATAGAGACCCTAGTTAACTGCCTTTAATAAAACTAGAAAACTGGTAACTACCACGGCAGTGTTTTAATAAATAATTATTACTGTCTCGTCAGCATTACAGAGTTTCGTCACAAGTATACGTAACAGTAAAAGATGCTTCGAGTACATTTTTCCATTATTCGTAACTCGTCGTTTATGATACAAACGTAGTTAGTTAAAGTAGCGCATTCCAGGACATTACTTAAATCCGGCCCTAAAGTGAAGGGCCCCGTAGGCGAGATTTTTAGTTTTTACTGATGTGTTAGGGGACTTAGACTCTATCTATTTAAGATAGAATCGGCTTCGGACCTTAACAACACAGTTAGGGAAATACAGTGATCAGAGTGCAGAAATAATTACACTGTGTTTCCACTTATCTTATGTAAATATTTAATTGTTAGAATTTCTCTCTAGTGAATACACTAACTCTATATTTCTTGTTGTATGTCGTGTATTGCTGTCAATTATACACAAAAAGAGCGAGACTGTGCTAAACGGAATTATGTAGATTGGTTTCTAAGTTCATGAATAAAATTTGGTTGGGTTTAGGTTCTTAATGACAGTGGTTGCTAACAGAAACTTAGAAGAAGTAGAAAGAAACGCTGAATAGTAGAGATAGGTTATTGCTGTAAACATTAAAAAAAGATAAAGTTAATGAAATGTAGCAGTAACAGTGCCAGCAAACAGTCTGGACATTAAAATGGTGAATGAAGGATTACAAGTTGAAAATGAGCTTTTTGCTGCTTTAGGATATAAAATCAATAATAAACCGGGGCAATATAAAAAACGAGTTTATACATGTGAAGAGAACTTTGTTTAAGCAGAAATTCTTAACTTATAACTAACATGGACTCAAACAGTTTTGAAAATACATACACGGAGAGTTGCCTTTTATGGGAGCAAGACATGGACCTAGATAAACCAGGTTGGCTGAAAGTCAAGGTTTCTATATGTGGTGTTAGAGAAGGATGTTGAAGGTTAGATGTACAAACAGTGTAACAAATGAGATTTGGGAGAGAGTTGGAGTGAGTGAGAGAAACCGTTTATGAACGTGTCTGAAAGTCTCTTGTCAAGATAAGAGGCAGGTTGATAGATACGTTATGTTTAGAGAATGAAATACGGTTTAGAGAAAGACAATGATCGGAATACATGAGTCAGAATGTTGTTGCCGATGGGAATTATTTGGAGATGAGAAGACTTTTTTGAAAGAAACAGCTCTAGTATCACATCGAACCATTCAAATGACTGATCGTTGCAAGGAGTAGTATCTTTGCTTAAGTGTTTACAAACTAGAGAATATGATGATAAACTATGGTTGTTTATCAAACAGACTCTACTGTACTAAAGCTTCCTATTTATGCGACTATGTAGCCTACAAATTGTTAATTTTATAACGACAAATACCATTCCTGGCCTATAATATTTCAAAACAATGCTTATTTCTTTATATCTAAATCTGTCATCTATATAAGTTTAATTTTCATCATTATCATGATCATTACTCATTTACATCTCTCCGGTCTGTTGCGCACCTTGCTCTTGTACAGTCTCCAACATCCATCGCTAGACTATCAGATTACATTCAACCACGTGGAGTGATAAGCAGTGGGGAAGGCTGTTCACATATAGGCTAGACGACAGAAGTCATTGAAATTTCCTTAGCACTGGAAGACATTTGCAATTCCTCAACATCATGAGGTTAGACTGCTTCGTTCTCGACCTGGACACACAGCACCACAACACGAATGAACCGCATTAAAAAAAAAACTCCATTCAACAATGGGCCCCCTCCATTTAGCTACAATTACTGCCATTTAAAATTTTATGTAACTTACTCTGTATAAACAATAATATTTTATATGTAAATGTTAAAAAAATTAATTGTTTATATTAATCATTATTTCTTACATTACTATAATCGGTGGAAAAAATAAGCCTACTCAATATTTAGAATCAGGTGTTATCACATTTTTCTGACTGGTATTGATACATGTGGTACAGAGTAGTGTTTTAGTATAGTGTAATATGTACATTTTTTTATTAACGTATTAATTTTTGTGGCTATCACATACAGTTCATCTTAGTACATATACTGTCATATATATTATTAGTCTCTACTATACTTTTAAAATAGTTCACAAATATGTATAAGTGTTCACACTAACACGTAAACACATATCCCAAACGTATAACGTTGAAACGACTTAGTAAAATACTACAAACTATAGCGTATAGTACACGCACACACAAGCTTGTACAAAATTTACTTCATTATATGCTTAATCAAGACAAATTGAAATAAACTCTTATGTTGTGTGTGTTTCAGGAAGCATATATTAGCTTGCCCAAGTTATATATCGGGTCATACCCAAACATCTAAGAATCAACACAGGTATGATCAGGAAACATTTAATTATATTAGTAGTGGTCAACTTTACTCCAATCAATCTTTGATTGAAGGATTATTGATGATACTTAGTAGGCTCATAAATTTGAATTTCTAGGAGCAATGATGATTTGTTTTGTTGTTTATATGAATGTTTCTGTTGTTTAAAGTTTATATAAATTTATACAATAAACAGATATTGCATTTTATATACAATCTATTAGAGTAAATTTTTACTTAATACTAAATGTGATATTTTACTGATTTTTTCAACAAATATTTTTACAAAAATGATACAATATCGGAGAGTTAAAAAGAGATTAGTCACCTTAATTTTGCGCAAGCTCAAAGTGGGTAGAAGTAAACCATCTGAACACAAAGGTGTATTTTGATCTTTTACTACAAAATACAATATTATTCATGTGTTCTATTTAAATTCTTTTATTAATCGATATGCAAATGCAATAAACATTTCATTAAAATCGACACAGATTTCTTGCAAAATCCATATACTAATTACTTTACATATGTTATCTAAAACATAAATATTAATATTTCATTGCACCTGTAGGATACATCTTCACCGGCCTTCTTAAGAACTACAACAGATCCACACCGGAAATATCCTTAAACCACTAAGAAACACAAAACACACACCACACACACTAACAAAAAAACTAAAGATACTCCTGTCTATATGTAAATTAAAGTAAAAACTCCATAATTGCGTACTTTGAGTAAAAGTAGATTAGGGAAAAAGGTATAGAAAAACCTCTTTACACACATCATAAATTATAACTCCGTAAATTTAGGGGCCTTTAACAAATAGTGAACATAATTAAACGAAATTAAAAAGGGACTCTTGTGAGCTCACTTTTCAAAACACACGTGTAGAGCAGTTTATTTTTAACAGATCATCTAACAGATTCCAAGAACAGATTTACTAGTATTCTAAAATATTTTAGAAACAGTTTACACACACACACACATTATATATATTATAACGTTTTTGACTATGTTGTCTATCTATATCGTTGACGATACTTAGGTTATAAATATTCAATGGGTGTAACTGTAATAATAATAACAACGTGAATTGTTTAGAATCTTTCAAAACATTTTCTAATTAAAACTTTCATTTAAATTGCGAGCTAAAAACTCATTATTATTTGCATGTGTATGTGTACTCGTAGTACACCTCCATGTTAATCAATACAAGTAATCTCATAACTAAAATAATCTTATAACTATAACTAACATTGCTTATTATATAATATTGCTCTCGACTTGCTCAATTTAATATGATTAAATTATTATTAAATTTTTTAATCTTTATTTTTTTTAATTCTTCTTGTTGTTGCATATGCATTTCTTATTTATGTCTTATTAATTACTTTAGAAAAATTACTATTCTTTCAAAATTAATTTAAATATTTCCAATAAATTATCGTTTCAAAATTATACTTTCATAATTCAAATATTACTATAATTACTATACAAGAACAGTTACATTTACAAATTATTATTAATTACATTTTTTGAAATTATATTGTCTTTCTTTTTACAATGTTTAATTGTCTTTGATTAAGTCTTTCGTTTGGATGAATATATGGCTTTCTTTCACCTTAATCGTTGCGGTTCCTCAGCGTATCCTCTTCTGGTCCTGAGTCCTTGATCCTGGTTGATTCTGCGTAGTCGTGTAGTCCTGGAGTCCATTCCTCGTCCTCCGGATTCTCTCAGCAGTCCGATGACTCGTACTCTACGTCTGGAATCTATGCCATGGAGTGTGCTGCTCCCTCGTCTCCCGTAATAGCCTCTGGATGCAGCGGTGATCTCACGAAAGGGATGATGTTATCGGACATCGCCTCCGGCTGCCGCTGTGGTTGATCGAGAAAGAGTTGAAGTTGCCGGGCATAGCCTCCGGCTGCCGCTGTAGTTGAACGAGAAAGAGAACAAGGCTGGTGTGTCTCGCGTATTTATAGTCTAGGGCGCAAAAACCATGTTTCGACAATTCTCTGCAGGAATCAGTCTGTCGTAGCGTCCTTTTACAAACACGATTATTTACACACTTATTTCCCTGATTTTTGCAACATGCTAAGTCTTTTGCAAATTACTCGATATTCATCTGGTCGGCAATTTTTATGTGTACAACTGTGTGTTAACCGTTTTCCTCTATCTCAATTATTATGTGTTTTATTTATATTTATTTGCACTGTATTTGCACTTTTTATTATTTTCGGACAATCTTTCGTATACGCGTGCGTCTTTATATTATTTACACTGTGGCGTATTTTGTTTTGTGATATTTCACACACACTTATCACCATTATTTAAATAATTTATATATTTATTTAAGGGTGATGCTTTGCAGGAATTAATTGGCTGCACTCACACACGTAAGATACACGTGTACACAGACGCAGCTGTGTGTGGCGTGACCTACCTGTTCAAGCAGGCAAAATCGTTGTTCACCTTTACAGTTTCCTATCTGAATTATTATACTCCTGACAATATTGATTGTTTATTTAATTTACACAAATTATCTTAACTAATTGTGCAATGCACAGCACCATATACATTCGTACTGTTGCAATATATGTATATATATTTTTTTTTCTCAATCTGAGAGAGTGTGAGGGCATTGAAACTTATGTGATGATATCAGAAACTCACAGTCTACAAATATGAGTGGTTACTGTACGAACATTGCTCTTATAAAGTGTGTCAGAGATAGCTTTTGTAGATAATCTTCTTGTATTCTGAGCCCGTTTCTTACACATACCTTACAGTGAGATCTAAACAAATTGCCCTTTATAATTCCGTTAACTGACTGCTATTGATGTGTAAATCCTAAATTATTTTTATTTATAGACGTTGTGGTTTTGGAAAGGAACTCGGTATCTCCGCTTTTTTTACCAAAATGTTTATTGTTTCCCAAAAGTGTTTCAGGACCAAAAAGTGAGTTTCAAATAGTATATTGCGTTATTGGTCTCTAAAAGTAACCAAATGAAGCTATTCAGCCAGCATAGGACGAAGGACAAATTGGCCATTGCAGTTAAAACTATATGGACGTGTGAAATTAACCTTTAATGATAAGTAAGAGGCATGTAAAAATCATAAAAATGTTTATTTTCTAATGCCTTTTTAAAATTTTGTAAAATCTTTATTTTTTACGTCTTTTTAAAATTTTTATGTTAGTAAGTAATGCGAACCCTTATGTGGTTTGCAAGTGCTACTTTTTATTTCTGTGATCTCGTTGGATCTACCCTTCTACCCTTTTCTGTATGATAAAATTTTATTTAAAAGCTTATTACTATTGTACCTTCCATGAACTCATATTAGAAATGTTCTAAGCTTACATATAAGTAAACACTGAAGGACGCCGAAATCTTTTACACATTTTATTAATTGAAAAAAGTTTGAAGGCGCAGAATGAGTCATGAAACATTATGGATGCTGGCTTGGGGTAAAAACTAAACCAGCACACCCACGTTGAAGTGGATAAGGTTTCAAGAATAGGGCGAAGGGTAACTAAATTATTCATTGCCATCAGAGAAGCCTGCTTTCCACGTCCAAGGGAATGTAATTATTTTTTAAAGCTCTTACCTAACATAATTAAACAGTAAACACTGTAGCAAAATTAAAAGTTTACAGCACTGAGTGGTCTTGTGAAGTTCAAGTTTATCGCCGTAGAATTTTTTTTTTTGCTCTGATAACAAAAACTTTATTAAAATTATTTGGAATATACAAACTGTAATACAATAATTATTTTTGTGTTACCAATTAAGACACAAGCATGTGTATCCCAGGAAGGTTAACAACACAAGCATTCCGGATTGGAACAGGCGTACAAAACTGTAACGCGGTAATATTATAATTCAATTTAAATTTTCTTGAGAACATTTATGTCGCACATAAGGACGTAATATTATGAAAGCAAACTTTTTTCAGAAAGATTCGTCGTAACACACATTTTCTTTTTCTTTGCTTTTCAGTTAATGAAAGTTCAACACAGCCCTATTCAGATATCGAGATACGAAATGCAAAATATAGATATGAACACCAATAATAAATGCGTACCGTGGTCGTGGCATTAGTCTTAGGTTCCTAGATCAGTCGACACGTATCAAAATAAGATTCAGTTTTGTAACTTGCATGTTAGTAAATAATATATAAACCGTAATATTTTAGACATATCTTGCGGGTTGTAATATTTCATTCAAGGTATATGAATATTATTAACTAATCTCCCTCCTCAAAAATCCTACTTTGTATACGTCATCGAGCATTAATAGAATATTTAAGTAACTCTGCTTTTGTAAAAATTGATTTCTTTCCAATAGTGTTCTCTACACGGCCTTGGTAATTCGTAATCCCAACACTAATTATAATAATTTGTTAATTAGCAGAAGGCTATAAGGTGTAAAGCAAACTCACATGCGTACGTCCACGTATTTC
Organism: Magicicada septendecula; assembly: GCA_034769895.1. Classification (NCBI taxonomy): domain Eukaryota; kingdom Metazoa; phylum Arthropoda; class Insecta; order Hemiptera; family Cicadidae; genus Magicicada; species Magicicada septendecula. The sequence continues at coordinate 140,744,530 of CM068374.1, read as the reverse complement.
TCGTTCCAAGATCAACATTTTTCCGTACAAAAAATTTTACGGGTTTCTATACAGTTTATTATATAGCTTAAACGAAATTTTATAAATTAAGCAGGACTAATATTTTCTTATGCAATTTTTATAGACTTGTTGTTTGTTGATCTGGGGATATAAAGTTTAATTTTGTTTATTGATGTTCTTTCCTATTAGTTCTTATGTTTATAGATAAATAAGCTCTTATGTATGTATAGCTTATCTTTACCGGAACTATAAATCTGATTTTATATTTACAGAAAGCCAGTAGTTTTTAAACTCTTTTCCGTAGTTTAAAGTAAGGTATTGCCGTCATAAATACGGAAAACATTTCTAAATTTGTCAGTACATAAATTTGTTATGTTTGGAACAGAGTAGTATACGATGTAGAAATATAAACAGTGGGGAAAATACGAAGAGAGAATTTAGATAATTTTGGTATGTTGATGTGAGAAAAGATTAAAGAAAATATTTGGCTGGATGGACTGACTAGTTAGTAAATGTTGCGTTGAGTTAAGGAGATCTGTAAGATAACTGTATTAACAAGACAAGAAGGTAAGTTGAGAAGGCATATATTGAGGCAAAGTTGTACACAGAAAACTATAATTGAGGGAAATACTAAAGTTAAGAGATACAGAACAATGAAGAAGAGAGGTATGCTGGATTACCTGAAAAACGCTGAGCGACTACCTGAAGAAAGTAGGGGGTGTAAGAAAGTACAAAAGACCGGATGTATGGCGACCGCTGCATTACTTTACCTATCAGTATACAGTTACACTAAAGAACAAAGATACTGTATGTCCATACTTTTCTCGGACAATTCGTAACATTAATATTTTAACTCACAGGCCGAATATTACTAAGTATCTGACATACCTGGTTCAGGAATTAAGAAAACGCACTAGTCTGTTTCAGTATGTATGAATAGCTATCTTGTTACCCTTTTTCCCTAATACCGATTTTCTAGTTTCCACAATAATGCTCAAAATTCCTTAGTTGTACCAATATTGCTTTTGAAGGCTCGAATGTAGCAAGCTCTATTAAGAAACAATGAAACAAATTTTTATATAATTATTTTTGTTTAATGGGGATTTCAACACATAGTTTACTTCATTCTAAGTACTCTTTTCCTATTTATTCATACGTTCTGCTGAAAACCTTTACTTATGTGTAACTAATATTTTTAAAAATTACGTAGTAAAATTACACCACGGCTTAATATAATATTATGTGTACGGAAACCGCATTAATTTTCATAATAGTTATTATATTACAAATGTATTTCTGGAAAATATGTTTTACATTAGAAATATATGTCTGGAAAATACGTACCTCTCAGAAAAGTATAGAAGGTATTAAATATAGTTTAAAATATTTTTAGTAGGCTATATGGTTTAAAACGTATAACTGAAAACGAAAGTATTAAATAAAATTTATTAATATATAAAATTAATATAATTACTTGGTTCTAGGTTAAGTTGTTTTGTATTTATAGGTAGAGACCTGTGGAAAACGTCTGGATAAATTAAAAGTGTATAAACAACGAATCAATAGTATAAGGAAAATATATTCTTGTATTCATGTAAATTAACACCGGCATATGTTAAAGACTTGGGATGTGTAAACAGAATGCTAGTTCATTAGTTAGAGCAAGTTAACCATAAGGAAAAATTGTTCAGGAAGGAAATAGCACATTATTTTTTCAACACGTTTCAACCAAATATCAGCTAACTAATAAGGCTAAAAATGATCACAATTTCAGGAAATGATAAAGGCCAGTATCTAAAAATACGCATCCTTGTTATCGTGTTTCTGTTTTTGAGACTCACCAAATAGATCTGCGTAGTCCTTGCTAGTCACGACACTATATTAATCGGACGCTGACTTAAACAATACCCCACTAGTAACTGTTCATTGTAACAGACGTTAATGAATGCCACATTGTATTATGATCGATTTTAAATATAATAAACAAAATGCACGTGGAATCCAGCTGTCGCGTCTTGCATCTTGTAATCTCTATGAAGTCGATTATATACCTATAAAAATATTAAAAGTTTCGAATACTAGTGACATTAATATTATAATTTTAATAAACGCTTATAACATGAACATTATTACTGTGAACAAAATGAACAAAATACAATAAATTTCCCTTTTGTTCATATTAGTTATCCAAAACTAAATCCAAAAAAAAGTATCCAAAAAAGTAGATATGCGATAAGTATATACTCATATGGCGACTGCATAATCGAGAGTTGTACGAAAGGTTTAAAGATCTTCCGATCGTGCAATTCATACAAATTAACAGATTGCGTTGGGCCGGACATATGCAGAGAATGCCGGAGGATAGAATTCCCAAAAAATCATAAATTATTTGCCGATGGGAAGGAGAAGGAGGGGAAGACCACGTACAAGATGGCTGGACCAGGTTGGTAAGGAGGCAGTGAGCCTGGGTGCAGCAAACTGGTGGACACTGGCCGGGAGTAGAGACCAGTGGGGAAGATTTCTTTTGGAGGCCAGGGCTATAGCGCCGAGGATGTATGTATGTATGTATGTATATACTCATATAAATTACTTAGTCGTGTGTAGTCTAGTAGGAAACAGGTGTAAGCTAAAGTAAACAAGTAAGCAGAATTAAGTCCGGATTTCCATATGTGTTATCTACCTTCCCAAAGTCCCATTTCTTATATCTCTAACGCTAAAAGTGTACATGAACATTCTTTTTCTTTCCCAGCAATACGTATTTTTAAGAGCGTGGAAAGTCTTGCAAAAACTGGGTTAATCAAGTTAGCGTTGGATGAGAATTGTATTTTTTTTTTCAAGAATTTCTTACCATCTTACATAACCGTTTAGTATCAATCTTCCTTTCTGTGCTTCCTACTTTTCACTGCGTATCATTTATATTTATCAAATTAAATTACAGTTACATTTAATTTGATACGCAATTAAATTTAATACATTTAATTTAATTTCATATACGTACAAGTACTCACAATGATCCTTGTCTCGAATGTATTGATTAGCTTCATTGCTTATCCAGCGGCTTATAACTACTGTCACAGTCTCTTTTTGTGTCAACAAAGTTTTAATCTAAAAAAAGTCCGTATTCATTATTTTCATACATGCAACAAAGAATAAACCTCAAACAAAAGTGTTCATTAGAAATACGGTTGGGTGTGTGGTAGACAAATATAAAATAAAATTTTGTAAATATTAAGTGTTTTTTCTTTCAAACTGTAGTAGGAAGTAATACCAAAAAATTAGATTTTCTTTTTTCTCATACAAATGAAAAACATATTATATTCAGTTTTATTAAATTATGTTCTCAACTTTTAATTGCAATTATTTATAAGCCTAAGTTGTTAAAAATAAAATTTAGGATTCTAAATTTTCTTGTATTAATAAATTTTGAAACATTTATATAAAGATCAAGGAGAAGGCAATGTTTTTTTGTAAATATATTTTATAAATTCGGTACATTATAGACGCACCATATCTAGAATATTGTTATTTATAATAATTTTATGAATTCATAAAAATTAAATTAAACCTAAAGGAAAAATATTATTTCACGGAAAGCTTATTCATGTGTGAATAAATGTATCATTATGCCTTTTTAATAAAATATGTTTAATTTATCTTCTTTTACTGCACTTAGAAGAAAGCACCCGACTTATTTTTTTCTTGTGGTATACTTTAAATGGAAGCAGATTTAAACTGAATGGGGTTTAAATGTTCATCATATGCAGTGTAAGAGCGATTGTGTGCGTGTGTGTGTGCCAAGTTATGTATTACAAATTTTTAAAGTAAATGAAAAAAATTAACAATTTTCAAATATTTATATTGAGTTAATCCGAAATTGTAGGACTGTAATAAATCAACTAACGTTTTATGCTAAGGGTTGAACGCTAATGACTTGACGCTTACTTACAAACTTCTGCTAAATAAACACCGACGTTTTTGTTGGTGTATGGAGACATTCAAGTTTGGTGATTTACTGGTTTATTGTACTTGGTTTCAGTTGGCACATTTGCCAACTACATATAATATAAGCATTATTTAGTGGGAAGAACATTTACTAATTGTTGTTTGAGCCCTGGTTTAATGCCAGTTCACAAACGTCACTTAGCTAAAATTAATATACTGTATTGCCATCAAATAACTGAGTATTGCCATAAAAAAACCTTACTGGAATACCTGGACGATATTACATGGACCCTATTATATATATTAACGTTACCAAATTTCACTTATTATATTACACGATGTGTTTTCAATTGTATTATGTACATTCACCTACACAAATTGCAGCGATAGAAAATAGAAGACACAATAACGACACAAATACATTAATCCCGACGCAAGTTTAGATATTACGACCATTAGACCGTAATGATCTCATTATACACACAGAAACACACAAATTGTACATTATAAAACTACCAAAATATCAATTATTTTAGTGTATCACGTACGGTTGCCAGTAATTAATATAACGCATTATTGTGTACCTGTGCCAATGTTTTTTACAGACCGGAGTTTGGCGTGAACAATGGAGGTGATAACGTAGGTTTCTGGTAGATACAAAGCAACTATACCTATAATTCTTAGAAACAATTAAACAGTAAAGTACATATTATGCTAACTCCGCTATTATCAGAATACCTGTGAGGCTTAAAACTGGTTAGTAAATCTGTTTATTGTTGTAACTCATGGGATATTTTGATTATTTTTGTTTATCCACATCTCAATAGAGCCTTAGTGAGCCAAAATGAAATAGCAAGAATGAAATTTTAAAAACGTGATAATACTATTTAATATATTCTATTGTAAACTATATTTGTTATCATGTATTTTTTATTATATGTTTATTTTTAAATCGTTGCTTCAAGTTTTTGGGAGGCAATTCTGTAATGTTAACTTTTTCTATTATTTTTTCTGAATAAAATAAAATAAAAAATTCTTGTTTGATTCTTTGGGAACATTATTTCTAATATAATTTATTTAGTATTGTACAAATAATGATTACAATTGAGTTACTCAGGGTAGTGGATTCTTTTATATAACCAGGCTTGAATCATATCCTGAACCAACAATAAATAAATAATATTTCTTAAAAACTAAATAAAATAACTTACAAATATTAATTAATAAACAAATCTTTACGTCTGTTTAAAAATAACTTGAAATGTTCAGACGCTTATGCTTTAAGATAGTTTTCACATTACCGCTACCACGAGGTTGGTTTGCTGCGGTTTATTTACGCTAACTACTATTACTATGTTTTCGTTTAAAATTTTAAATATGTTTACTATTTAGTCTATACACAGTGAAAACAATGTGTCTTTCGAATAATATTTAGTGTTCAGTTTATTATGTTCAATACTAATCGTCATTATTATTATTTCTTCACAAAGTGTTGTGTGATTAAGTGTTTTAAGTGTTGAGGTTATGGTGTAAACACAGTTCTGTTAAATGGTTAGTTACTTCTTTATTAGTATATTTCAAAATAAAGATGTTTAATGATGTTTCAAAATAAAAATCTGGTTAGATCTCACCAATACATGGCCAATATACCTACCAATACCACAATTCTTCTAAACTTTGTTTAATGCAAGGTAAGTAATTGCGATATAGAATTAATTCTGCGTATTCTCATTTTGGATAATATTTTTCTTCATTAATTCTATTAATTTCATGTGTTTTTTGTTATTTTTGGTCTCATTTCTTTATTTGGCATCAGAGCATAATCAAATACGTTTATTCTCGGCAAGAGCTATACAACAATTAAAAATTAATTTTTTTACCTAAAGAAATCGTCAACTCACTTTTCAATTACGAATTTGATTGGGTAAAACTTAAATCTGCGTTAATCATTACGCGTAATAAACGTCTCAAAATTTACATTTTTTCCCAAAATTCCAAGATATTGTATATCCTTTTAATCAAAAATCTATGTCCAGATCTGAATTTTCCAAGAAATATTTGTTAAAACAAAATTTTGATGGCATTTCTAGGCTTAATATTCAGCTTTTTGTATTTTTTGCATGTTATGTTACTATTTAACTGTAGAACTGCATTTCCTGTTTTAAAAATACCTTTTAAATTACTTTTATGGTTTCATTAAGAATATAGACTACAAATTATTTGTTTTCCAATTTGGTTTAATTTTACATTTTACATTCTTCACCATAGGCCTAAAGTTAGCATTCTAGTTAATTTAAAATATGTTTGCTTCTTATTTAAAATTTATCAAATTTATTTAGTCCTACTTTATGTCCTAACAGTTTTACTATCTACTAGAACATACAAAAAATTTAATTCCATAACTATTGACATTTGTTGTCTAGTTTTACAAGACTCTGTATTTTATTTAAGATCAAAACCCAATGTGTTGCTGAATGACATTATAGTATATATATTCCAATATTGTAAATGGCTCAGTGTTTTTAGGTATTTATACAATTATATAACACTGTTATTATTTTGGATACTTAATTCAACACAACCTTACAGTTGTTTAGTTAGATTAATACTTTCTACACTGTATATTGTTGATAAATTATATCACATTAATGATGTTAACTATAGTTTAACATGTTATCTATAATATACTAATTTTTACACGATTAGTTTCTTATATTGAGGAGAAAGAATTCTTTTTTTAATTGAATTTACTCTGGCTTTGATATCCAATATAATGTTACATTACAATATATAAAAAATAACAAATTGAATAACAAGGATAAGTTTTGGCAGAGAACTTATAGAGAAGTCAAATAGAGACTTCAGTATGGAACCGAAAGTACCAGTTACCAAACGTTTGTGAAAAAATATTCCACAAACCCACACTAATATACTACACTAATAAACTGAATAGTATTTTAAGGACTCAGACAGTGAATAAGCGACGAGGGATACCTTAGAAGAAACTAAAATCTCAATTGCAGGAAAGAAGGTAGGCTTCGAAAAACCTGGAGACATGAAGTGAAAAAGCATGTAAGAAGGAGGAATTTACAGGAGACTGACCGGAAAAACGGAATTCCAGGTGGTTCAGATTCTATCGATAGACATGTGGTTACAGCCATCTGTCACTGAACCTGTCAGTGATGTGAATATCAGAAACATCCAGAGAAACTACTAACTAATAAGCCCAGTACGGTTTGTTTCCAAATTGTTTTATATGGAGATTTACACAAAATAAAAGTGTTTCAGAAATTTGATACGCTGTATGCAAGCTATCGGGTTGAACTGAGAGACACAAAAATGAACTTGCTGGTGAATTTACCTGACTTACGCTAGCATGTTTTGTTGGTCATTTATTGTAAGAATGTGTCATGTAAATTTATATTAACTGCACACAAGCCTTGCGATATTCTTAAATAGCAAAAGCACAGAGTTTAAGCTTTACTATTCAGTAACTCTTACATGACCAAAATCAAATGTGTAACTCTTCACATGGCAAGTCGACGTTTTGCTTCTGCCATCTTTGTTGACATATACTCTAATCATTCGATTGCCTTTTCACAGGGACGTGGTAAATTAATAGTTCCTCAGGCGAGTTATATCAGTTGAGTTTCTGTCACATGGGAGTTTTTAATTTCATGTATTCTCAACTAAGACTAGCAAGAGAGCGCTGGAGATTTTAAAAACAATTCTTTCACTTTATCATAACGTCACTTTATTAACTAACGAGATATCAGAATTACATTGAAAGTCCATTCCGCACTGGGAGGTAGCAAGAATAAAAATAAATACGGCAGTGCAATAAAAAGTGAAGTAATTACTTCAGCTTTTTAATTATATTAATATATTTAGAAACACGTAAGGAAATTTGTTTTCCTATGTGATGCATGAAAATCAGCAATTTTGGGGGAAATATTTTAGAACCTTATTTAGTGTATAAATATACAAATATTTAATGAATTGCTCACAACATAGAAAACACATCAGGTTTTTACTTGGTACCACGAATAAATATTTAAAATACGGAAGGACAGTACAAACGGGTTTAAGAGGTGGTACAGGCGGTTTAAAAATTTTTTAAATTCCTGTGTTCAAGTTTGTGGAATCTATTGCAATAACACACTTCAAAAAGTAAAGTTACAACGCACACGTTTCTTTCTAAACTTACAATATTCTTGCAACAATTGTTTATTTAGTATTAGTTTAAACACGTCCACCCCCTGCTCTGATATAACAAAATGCAAGATATACTATTCAAAATATCAATCTAATATTGGACAGATCACTTTCATCGTATTATCCTACAATCGTTTATAAGTACTTACGCACAAAGTAGGCCTACTCCTTTCCTGAAAGGCTTTATCTTCGTGTGTTTCTTTATTTTCTACTGAAATATCTATAGTTTTAAAATTAATAAAAATATAAAACTTTAAAGAGGCAATATCAAGAACTATTAGGTGAAGGTAACCCAGTAAACAAGTTAACTAAATTATGTCGAGTTGTGTTTGTGTGTGTGTGTGAGCGCGCGCGTGGAGAAATTAGCATATAAGGGATACTGTGAACAAATGGCACGTAACGTTGGCTGGGTATAGATAAAATTAATAACTTCATTTTTGTAGCACGGAATGATTTATTGCAATTTAGTTCACGAAAATACTTCAACTCTCCTCCCAAAACATACCTAATAGTGGAACTCACGTTTTGAAAATGGCAGGGAATTAAATACGTAACTCAGTAAATAATCTGTCATTCTAAAAAACAAATAAGAAGTTGTAATTAAGAGTTCAATGCTGTGTGCAAACATAATTAAACTGTAGACATGGTGTTTGAATTCATTTTACACGACACGGGCTCTCAGAAACTTTAACTACACCGGCACCCACCTGTTTATTCTGCTTTAATTAAGTGCTGTGTTACCACAACGATCACAAACGTACACACAGTCTCAGACTAACTACTGATTTGTAATTACCAGTAACTATTCTGTACACTATTATTCTTTAAATACACATGTTACATTACGTTTACAGTAGTTTAATTAAAACTATGTCGTACGTACCACAGTTAGTCGCCTACAGCTGCACAATCAAAAATACACAAACAAAGTAGAAAATGAAATGTTAAAAAAATTTAATTCAAAAAACAAAAATATACCTGTTATCGTGGCACCTCCCAATGCAAAGAGAGACTGCCCGGGACACAGAATTTTACATGCAGTGGATAGGAAAACTTTCAGTTGACCAACCTTTACATGTTAATACCCATAGAAAATATACAACTTTAATAATTTACAAATGGATGTCGAAAATATTTTTAAGATTGAGACTGTACAAATTTACACTTTGTTACTACAAACATATTTATATATGGGCAATGTTTAGTTAATTTTTGAGCATTATAATGTGACGGCATAAGAAGACTTGTAGGCATTGTGTAAAGGCTATTCAGTTTATTATAAAGTAGTTTTTATTAATTATACCTACGTAATGTTTTGTTGTAAATAATATGTAGGAAAAGAAACGATTACTTTTGTTTTGAAAAAGGAAAATAAACAATTTTTATTCTTAATTTCTTTGATCTTGGCCAGCCTCTGAAACGTCTTTGCATTCTTTTCCTTCGTTTCCCGCATTTCTGTTCATTTGGTAGTCCTATATCTTCGTACTATGTTTTTATTCTTTCTTTCTTATATGTGTTTTTCTTTCTTTTTTCTTCCTTAAATTTATTGAATTCCGTTTCTGAAAAATATCCACATGTTTATATCTCTCCTTTCGGGATTATCATTTCATACATACCTTTCTTAAGGTTATGAAGAAACTGATTTTTTTCATGGGTGCACTAAATTAATTAAATTCCTTTTCCGTCAATTTCGATGGATTTACTGCTATCTAGTGATCATAGAATGAAATCATTTATTTATAGATGGTATTTGAATGTTCTTCAGCCTCCAGATGTAATCTTTTATTTTTTATGATTTGTAGTTACTTATGAGCAATTTGTATATAGGTACTTCTATTAACACAGAATGTTCTTTTTTTGTCCAAATCTTGAATTCCCTTTACGTGATATAGAACTAAATATTCTGCTGACTGAAGACATTGAGATTTTAAGAGTGTATTGTAATGTTGCATTTTATTTTTTGTCAACAGTGATTTGTTTGTTGTAGAGATTCTTGGTAAAACTAATTCTGTTTTTAGAGCTATTACCTTCTTTGCTTTATTGTGTAAAACTATAAGTTGTATTATGCCTCCAAGTACATAACTTTATTTGTTTTTCCGTATTCTGTGCCAGAAAGTACACAGAGTTCTTATTGTTCAATATAAAAGCTTTTCAAAGAATTTTTGTTAACCGGCTTATTTTGTATGTTTGTTTTAAATGTTAATTGTTTTATTTTCTATACCAAGCGTTTTGGAAGAATTTGCCAAATCATTTTCAGTGCGCAGACCATTAATTGTGATGTTATATTATTATTATCATAATTATTGTTGTTGTTGTTTATTATTAATCTTATATATATTTTTTGGGGGGGATGCTTTATGCACCGTCAGAGGAGGCCGTGCTTCCTCTGGTGTATGGGACTCTCACCCACTAAAAAACCCATCTCTAATTCAGGGATTCATATCCGTCCTGGAACCACTTAGGTTACATCCTGGTACCTATTGCGCCCTTATCGGGCTCCTTCTAGTTGTTAAACATCTTCTACTGCCCGTTGGGTGCAAGTTGGGCCTGTCTTGTTTTTTCTAGTAGGACTCACTGAATAAATAGATTGATGCGGTCCCAATCCGCCTTACCACGAAGCATAAGCCCAACTACGCTATCGGGCGTGAACTCCCCGAGCTCCATTTCCAGTAACATCCTCTGCCTTGCGAATCTGCAGCACTTGAAAAACGTGTGCGAGGCATGTTATAATGATGATAATAATAATAATAATAATAATAATAATAATAATAATAATAATATTTATTAAATATAAATATAATAATATTTATTAAATATAAAAATATAATAATATTTATTAAATATAAATATAATAATATTTATTATTATTATTGTTACTATAAATATTACTATTATTATTACTAATAACTCGATTCTCCTCTACGGATGCGAGGTCTGGGCCGACGCACTGAAGCAAGAAAAATACCGCAAGCAGATGGCCGCGGTACAACGAAGAGGAGCACTTCGAATTGCAAGCTCCTACAGAACGGTGTCGGAACCAGCAGTGTTGGTCGTCGCTGGAGTAATGCCAATAGATCTGGTGGCTGAGGAGAGGAGGAGGGTCTACAAGACCAAGGAAGACCTGGGGTTTGTAGAAGCAAGAACAGTGGCCAGGGCACACTCCATGCAGAGCTGGCAACTACGATGGGAGCAGGAGAGTCGAGCTAGGTACGGCGAGATTGATTGGGAACCTCCCTGAATGGGTGGACAGAACGCACGGCGAGGTAGATTATTACCTTACTGAATTCCTGACAGGGCATGGTTATTTCTGTGCATACCTGCGAAGGATGGGTAAGATGGAGGATCCGTCGTGCGTGTATGGCGACTCAGACTCTGATGACGCTCATCACACTTTCTTCGAGTGTCAACGGTGAGTGCTGGAGAGGCGAGGACTGGAATCGGAGATTGGCCCCATGACGCCTGATAACATCACAGGCATCATGCTCAACAGCAAAGAGAACTGGGACATGGTTGTGACCTTCGTGAGGATGGTCCTACGGCAGAAGAAGCCTGAACTGGACCGTCTCACAGGTCGATGATGTAGATAAAGCTGTAGGAGCCTAGTAGGCTCAATACGAGGTGCCACCCTGAAGCCATACGAATAGTTGTTCCAGGGGGGGTTCCCTGCCTGTAAAGTGGAGGTTGTTTGGTGGGTGCGAGTCCCACACACCGGGAGACCAGTCGGGTGTCTCCTGATGGTGCATAATGCATTTTTCGTCCTACGCAAAAAAAAAAAATATTATTACTATTACTATTATTATTATTATTATTGGCAGTAGTTGTAGTACTAGTAGTAGTAGTAGTAGTAGTAGTAAAATAAAATAAAAATTCACTCTTACGAGGTCGTTATACATTAAAATACAAATATTTAAAAACGATTACACACATGCCCGCTTTACTTGAGTGCGCACTCGAGTAAAGCGGGCATGTGTGTAATCGTTTTTAAATATTTGTATTTTAATGTATAACGACCTCGTAAGAGTGAATTTTTTTTATTGTCTGATGACGGGACATATGTCTCGAAACGCGTAAAGTAAACCAAAACGCAAAACGAAGTCACACGACGGAATAAGGTAAATATTATACAGATTTAGTATCATGTCTTAAACAATTATTTATTATTGCAAACACTAGAGCTGAATTTTACGCAATTCTTGTGAATTATGACAGATACCATTTATATTGCGTCATTATGTAATGCTATGCAATTCACTCAGTGAAATTAGATTAATTGTTGTAAAGCAGGAAACGTTGGCAAGGGTGATAAGGAAGAAATCTGTGGAGGCACGTTGTAATCAAAGGCAACGTAATTGTTCATAATGTGTTCACATGAAAACACTCTATTTAGAATGTATCATCAGTAACAGTTTTTATTAAATAAATTGTAATAAAGTATATTCTCATAACACACTTGTCTTTAATTATGTGTTGGCAATAGGTTCTGGTTTAATGTGTTGGTGATTAGAATTATGTGTCCTAGTTGAAAATTTGCTAATTCTTTTTTGTTTTACGTTACTAATTTATAATTAACATTACATAAACATTACTCTTACGATTCTACTTTTACACGACGCACTTTATTGTAATTTGTGGCATTTATATAAACACTCTTAATATACTCTTAATATAGTAAACTCTTGCAATTAATAGTTTAAATAACCAATAAGCATAGTTCGTAGTTAGTATTTTCTAAAAATACGTGACAGTAGGCTTATTTCTATTTATTAAAAAATGAAATCAAAATGAGGATAAACCTTATTTCATAATACATCTAAATCTTGCTAACATATTTTGCAAAATATTATGTACTTTAATACATTAATGACTTCACAGCCACTTAATTACCTCATCTAAATGCATACTGCTCTTTTTGTCAGGCACTGTAGACGTTAAACTTTGGCCATTTCTCTGTTTCATAGCAATTCTGTTGGCAAGTTTCCAGATTGAGGCATTCAAGCGTTATCTAAGTAAAACTAATGTTTAACAAACATTATTCGTGTTTCTAGTTAAAGAAGACTGTTTCCGGCATAGGACGTCTCAATTTAAAACAATATAATTTATATAAATATAAATTTAATGCTACATCGAAACTTAAAAATACATGAGAACAGGTAAATAACAAATTTAAAATATATTTCAGAATACAGACTACTTCCTTTTTTATATTATCTTAAGAGCAAAGTTTTAAAATGTTCTTTAAGTAGTTTAAACTTTCCACTTACATACCAAATTAATGTCTCAAAAAAAATAAATAAATACACTAAATATATTTAAATTTTTGTGGGCGTATTGTAGAATATTTAGAATCTCAATATTCTTTAAAATTAATAATCATTTAATTATTATGAAAGAATTTAGGAACATTTTTATGCAATAACAGAAGAAAATAAGTCCATGAGATGAATAATCTCACCCGCCTTAGCTTAATATACGTTATATTACTTTAAAAACTTCATACAAAGTTATTACAAAAAACGCAAAGTGTGAGATATAGCCAGTAACCGGCATTCAATTTAGGTTTGTCAGTGCTAATTGCCAAATCACTCGTCGTTTTGCATTGGGCGATGACTTCCGATGTCTCAAAATTTGTAAATTCTGAAGGATGGCTGCTTTTACTTGTACCTGATGTACTCGTATGTACATGTTTGTGAGTGTGTAAGCGTCTGTGCGTCTTTGTGTTTCAATTTAATTCAGCATGGTTTAATCAATGAAGACGCAATGTAATATGAGTTCATACTGTACTAAACATTTGTGTTACTGTAAGTCTTTGTATGTATTTCATCCGCTTTCCCATAATTGCAGTTGTGTTAGAAGCAAGGGCAACAGTGAATATAATGAAAAGTGAATATATATATATATAAAAGTTATATATACGTAAAGCTTTTAATTGTGGTTTTTAATTCTACTTAAATATATGAGCTTCTTCATGTTGTTCTTGTCCTTGTCCTTGTCCTTGTCCTTGTCCTTGTCCTTGTCCTTGTCCTTGTTCTTGTTCTTGTTCTTGTTCCTGTTCCTGTTCCTGTTCCTGTTCCTGTTCCTGTTCCTGTTCCTGTTCTTGTTCTTGTTCTTGTTCTTGTTCTTGTTCTTGTTCTTGCTCTTGCTCTTGCTCTTGCTCTTGCTCTTGTTCTTGTTCTTGTTCTTGTTCTTGTTCTTGTTCTTGTTCTTGTTTTTGTTTTTGTTTTTGTTTTTGTTCTTGTTCTTGTTCTTGTTCTTGTTCTTGTTCTTGTTCTTGTTCTTGTTCTTGTTCTTGTTCTTCTTGTTCTTCTCATTATTCCATCTCTGGCCATTATTTCCAGGGTTTTCCACAATCTCTCGTTCCCACTGGCCTATATTCAAACGCCTGTTTAGGAATACGCGTGTTTAACATGAATTCCATATGAGACTTGTAATTGTGCCTGTATTCCTTCATTCTCTCCAGAACCAACTGTAACGTCTGGTGTTTCTTATGTCGTCGTTTCGTAGATGACAAACGGGATCTCTCAAACTACATCCCTTAACTGGTCTTAAAAATTTTATTTCCTAGGCATGTATTTCAGAAAATATCTTTTTGTAGGAGAGTCCACGTTTTACATACATACATAAACTCGGCTCACCCACGACCTTATAGGATCTTAGCTGTGTCTTCCTTTGTTTTGTTCTTTAATAGTCGTCTTATTGTCCCATATGTATAACTAAATTTATTTAACTGTCTCTCGATATCGTTGTAATTCCTATATGATATATCAAATCCCAAATGATTAAAATATAATACCTGCTTCAAAACACTAGATTTTCCTTATTAGAACTGTTAATTCCTTAAATAACTGTTTATTGAAGTCACAATATTCATTGATGACTCGTTGGGCACTTGGTGAAACATATTAATACAAAGGTTTTGTAAAATATATAAAAACACTTGGTAAGTTTCACAGATTTTATTTAACTCTGACAGCTGTTTCGGCTACCTAAGCCATTGTCAAAGAGGCGAATGAATTGCACATAAGAAGGCGATTTTAACCAATACAGCCAATACAGGTTTTTGCAGATCATTGCTTACAACACAATCACTTCATAGATACAAAAAACATAACACTACTCCACAGCATACAAAAAGGTAAAAAAATGGATTTGTTAGAAATTCTATAAATTAAAAAAGCAATAAAAAATAACAAAAATTTAACAAATGAACAAGCTGAATTCTGTGTATCCCCTTTATTAAAAGCTGTTATTTAGTTTAGTTTATTTTATATTTTGCATTCAGATTATATTTAGTTCAGTTAATTTTATATTTTGCATTCAGTTTATATTTAGTTTAGTTAATTATATGTCTTGCATTCATGATTGTATTTAGTTTTTAAAGACACCTGTGACCTTTCCTTGTCTCTTGCACCCCCTCTCAATCTCAACACAGATGTTCCAGATACTCCCTAAACAGATTGTCACCACCACCACCACCTTTACTCACATCCTGTATTTAGTAATTTCATTCATTCGCCTCTATATATTTTACAAAACCTTTGTATTCATAAATTTGTTGTCTTTTGACTTATGATTTATGTACTGTATGTACTGAAGCCACCGCCGTCACTTTTTGTGATGATCTAACTACATTTTCTGTTGAATTAATTTTTTAAGGAGGAGGGGAAATGCATTTACACACAAAGTGTGTGACTCCCATCTCAAGTGGACTACCCACTAAAACCCGCTCCGTCGGACGATCACTAGCCTGAGACCATTTATCACACTAATTTAGGTTAGGCCGTTTCCCTTTATCCACTCACATCAACATTTATCTACTCTATATAGGCTCTAAGTCTCTCTTCTTCACCCGGAGGTCACTCTTTACGTAATATCTACATAGTCATAATCTAAGTATATCCTGCAACCATAATGGACCTGGACGGCCTTATGGTTTACTCCCCATTGGTTCTCAATTTTTTGTCACCATGGACGTGATCCAACCTTAATATAGAACTGTTTCAGATTATAAATAGGTTAACTTTTTGGAAACAGAAAATTAACAATGTCTGTAAGATACAGATGGATATAATATACTTTTAATTTAATTAAAATACACGTACATTAACGAGCATTATTTATACATTGCTTTGTTTTAAGAAATGGGTCGACCACTTGAAATTACATTAATATGTAATTTTTAAATTATACTAACACGTTACCATTTTTTTTAAATTTACAATTATAATATCAACTATAATGTTGATAGGTATTCCTTATGTGTAAAATCATAAATGTGTAAATTCCTTATGCGTTTAGATTTTGAATGCTTATTATGTTATCATGCGCTCCAACAATGTAATTTGTAAACACTGTTCAACGTACTTCTTATTTCACGTAAAATGAACAGTTTGTTGGTAAAAACTATGAAATAAAGAATGAGAAAACAGTAAATTGTAATGTTCATCATGAAAGACAAGAGTTTATGTGAAAACAGCGTGTTGTTAAGTCCAAAGCACGCGTTCTGCTAGGGACAACTGATTAATCCTTTATTTGCGCTTCACTCAACATCAGATTAATAGCTTCCTTTTAACTGCAATGAACGGTTACTTCTCCTTGAACACAAGCTAATAATGTATCTTGGCTCCCTTGTACAGCAACTGAATATCTCGTTGGTTTGTTGTCAATTTATCTCGTCCGAATGAAGAGTACTTAGTTGTTAATAGTGAGCGAATTAACCGTTATACTTCCCTTAAAAAAATAAATATTTTTTCTGTGCGTGTGCGTTAACACAAGTGTGTGTGTTTTAACAAGGTTTTATATCCTGTTACATCTATTATCAAAATGATACACAAATATAGGTGTGTACGTCGATCAACTCTGTGATCAAATTGCTACATTTCAAATATTTTTTTCAAATACTTGTCAAATATTCAAACTGAAGGATGTAATTTGAATTTTATGTTTCATTTGGTTGTTTATGTAACACTTACTTTAAAATATTTTATATTGTTAAGGAGTTTCTATATATTACAGCTTATATTGTTAAGGATATTAAATTCGTTTCATTGTTATGAAAATGCCTAATTATTTAAACGTATAAAAATTCTTGGAATTTCATAATTAATGTTTAATGTTAAATTAATTAGTCATTTTTTAAAGCACAGCGAGAATACCAAATACATGCCTGTAAAAGATAAAAGTCTAAAGTTTTAGCATGCAGGTTAGCACATTGTAGGCCTACTCTTTGAACGCTACTAGAATTACAAAGACACTTCAATTTCGTGATTTTTTTATAGTTTTCTATATTTTGCTTTAAAATTTTTATACAAAAAGCGTAGTTAATATTTTTTACGTTTTTATTTTTTAGTAAAACTATATAATTCTAGTAGTGTAGTTATATCTTCATTAGCCCAATATCCACAAAAACGTCAGCTCGATACTTGGTTTCTAAAATAATGGGTCATTAATCTAAAAAAGTAGATTTTGAGAAAGACGCTTTTAAAATTTTAAAACAGATTTTTATTTTCTTACCTGATGTATAATAGTCCAGCTCCAAACTCGAGTCTTCAGTTGTGTCCACTTGGTCCTCTAGTTTTTTCTTCACATTTCTAGTTGACTGTCTAACCTTTTTATCAATTTGTCTACTGCTGTGTTTGCCTCAAGTATTCGTTGCAAGTAAATTTTTATCATTACCTCAACCATATTTGATCATGGTTTGACCCCTAATTTTTGTCAGACTTGACCGCGGCTTATATTATACTCATTGAAGGTCACCACAGCATCATGTACACCCCAAAACAAAGTATCCAGTCCAACAAATACTGTATACTTTTTCACAGTCTATTCCAACCAAATCGTTTAGCGACTCTTTAGCATTTTGTGTACTACTATGATGACATTTTTTTACAAATCAGGATTACTCAGTTAGCAAATATTGGATTTTAACCATTTGTGTTAATATAAATTTTTTTTGCAAACAAAAATTCCCTTTTCATGGTAAAAACAGCATGTCTCTACGATTTGTTATAAGGGAGTTACAGTTTTGTAAAAAGTGGTAATATTATCAACGCTTTTGACAGAACTTTTCCTACGAGCTCTATTCTATTAAAAATTATAAAAAAATTAATTATCAGGCGTATTCGCATAATTTTTGTATTAAGTTCTTCAGAAAATATTTCCGATTTTTGAATACAAAAAACAGAAATCGATTCTTGGGTTTCGATTTGCCGATTACGAGTGCCCTTAAGTACTCAAAACGCTACACGTTTTCTTAATATTCTAATAAAAGTTACATGCTTTATGCAGTCATCCTTTCATGAGTTGTTTTCAATTAATACCGGTAACACACAGATTAAATTAACGTGCAGTTTAATGAACGACAGATTGAATGAATGTACTTACACTCGCTGTAAATTTAAAACTCTCGCTAACTGATTGCACTGTCCTTTTAAATCTATCTTTTGAAATTTTTGTAAGGAGAAAATGACAGTAATAATCGAGACATCGCGTTGTCGCCAGATTAAACATTATTAGGAGTATTCACGTTGTGTCAAAGAATGTAACAACAAATTGTAGTTATAATCTAAAAGTCTACCTGAGTGATTCTGAGACGTAAAGCCGAGTGTATGATTTTGTTTTTGCTTAAATTTAAATGACGCAAATACTTGCTCTCTAGTACCCGGGGTACAAAAGTAATTCTGGCAAAATCTAGAGTCTCCAATTAATAACAAGGCGCCACCTCTGTACTTGCTTACTACATTTGGCTCTGTTTACGACTAATATAATTCACGTTCGAGTTACGTGTAAATATGCATTACGATTTACGTATCGCTAAGTGTGACCATACCTCGAGTGGAACAGTTGATAATTTGTTTATGAAAATCCAATTAAAAATCAGAGTGCTGACTAAAAAGTTAAAAGCTGAGACATGCACCTTAAATGCAATAAAAATTATGTAAATTGGACAGTGAAAATGCAGAAACGTTATCACGTTAAGTACTCTACCCTTACTTGTTGACAAATAAGAATGTCTATTAACTAGACTTTCTTAATAATCTGTTAATATTACAGATAACGACATCCTGCTAAGAGTCTATCCAATTATTATACCTAATTGTAAATCTAACGTTCCTTATACGTTTTTATAAGTAAAATCTACTTATTAACATTTTCTCAGACGCAAATTGAAGGTATTTTATTATCGTCCATACAAAGTTTTCAACGTTTACCACTTTCAATGTATAATATGATACACTAAAATATGATAAAGAGGCGATAATACTGTTTTCAATAAATACATATATCATTGTTACATGTTTTCTGTTATATGTAATAAAAAACATAATTAGCGGATAGAGATATAAACAATTAACATTTTTTGGTTATTAGTTTAATAATTTGGTAATATTTATTCTATTGAAACTTTGACAATATTTCTTCCATTTTCTTAAGTGTTGAAGTTTTTCTCGCAAGATTTCAGGTTTTCAATTCGAACTCTGCGTTTTCTTTATTATGAACTCTCCAAATAATATCTATTACCTTTAGATATTTGTTTATTACATTCTGCGTCAAGAATTTATTTATTTTTATAAGGTCATAAAATTTTTAAAATTGCTAACCATATGACTTGAAAACAGTTTCCTGTTAATGCTTAAAGAACGGAACCACGCGTGGGAGTATTCAATTTATGAAAATGGTAATTGCAAGTAAGGAAATTTTCACTTTGCAGGATGCGTCTGTGTCTATGCCTACACGCTTAAAAAATTTGCAGAGTCAAATAAAAACAGAATTGTGAAATTACTCTTCAACAACGCTTAAAACTTGAGAAGTATTTTTGTTACAAAGAAAGTAATTGTCCACGGAATCCAGTGAGAGAACTTTACTTGAAGTTAAGTAGGTTAAAACAACAGAGAAGTTGCCTCTCCAACAGTTCATTGGTATGGCCGTAAGCAAAGTTAACATTTTGTATAAAATTTACATAATGAAAATTCTAACCCTTCTACATAATTGCGTTTCCTTTTCTCGGAGTTCAGATGTAATATGCACGGGTCAAATTGAAATAAAAAGCTCTGTGAAGGAAAACGATAAATTGTGAATATATTTAAGACCTTACATGAAACGTATATTATTAGAATGAATTCTGTTAAGAAACATACACACGTAATCTATCTAAAAATTTCACGTACACACATACCCGCTCTCACAACACACACTTACACAGGGTTGGTACCTGTTGATTTCTGAGTTGAAATCTTACTAAACGTTATAAACAAATGCAAAGATATTGACAATTGGGAGAGATGAAAGATCCGTATCAATAAATATTACATTAAAGATATTACTCCTTATGTATGGTTTACTTTTTTTTTTTAATTTTAATTGTTGAATATAGTGACCGTCACACTAGGGGAAGAGTAACTCACTTCTTCATGCGTGATCTTATATATTTACACTACTTGTACTTAATAATTTCTAATTATGCAAAATACTTCCTAATTTATTAAGCATTTAAATTTACACATACGTTAATATTTTGTAAAACCTCTATATTTAAATTTGTATTTTGACGGTGAAGGGTTTGTGAGGATCGGTCAAAAAATATAACACAAATTTTAAATTATTTGTGTCGATGTGTCGACAATATTTATTGTCCTCGTCAGGACCTGTGTATGAATACAAAAGGAATGTCAAACAGTATGTGGACGTGTGCGCATGCGTACGTATGTGTGTATCCTTGTAAATTTGAAGGAGTTGTATTAATGAGGATACACAGTAAGCACGCACACCCACATACACTCACATACAAACACGTTGAGCCAAGTAATTGTTTTGTTGTGTTTGACATTTCTTTTGTATTCATACAGAAGTCCTGATGATGACAATAAATATTGTCGAAACATCGACACAAATAATTTAAAATTTGTGTTATATTTTTTGACCGATCCTCACAAACCCTTCACCCGAAAAAACTAATTGATTGACGGTCACTACTAATTTAAGGATTTAAATTTGTAGTTTACCTTTTAGTCCTTCGAAATTTTGTTGCGATAATGTCAATTACGAATGTCGTAAAAATTGTTTTCGTCGTGAACAAGTCCATATAATTTTACTTTTCTCGGAAATAAGTGAATGGACTTCTATGCTCTTGGCAGCAAAACTCCCGGTGTGATAACACGTCGCTTCTATATTTTTTACGGATACAGGACTCGTCGTTTTTTTTCCAATTATAAATTTAAGTATTGTATAAAGTATTACATATTACACTATTAAGTATTAATTTACACCACAAAATATAACGCTTATAAATTTGCAAACGGAAATTGTACAAATTAAATTGTAAACGTATTCAATAAGCAAAGAAAAGAGATAGCACTCATGGACGCAAAATAACAGAATGCCAGCGCGGGCAGAAATATCTTCCTTACGATGAATTGTGCATACTCTTGGTTGGGAGGGTGTGTGTGTATGTATGTATGTTCTACTCGCCCAACCAAACGCATGCCTAACTTTATGATTTTCTCCTCTGATTTCTAATCATATCATTAAGTAATGTGATACATCATTATAATTTTTAGTAAATCGTCACTTCCAAGTATTTCGTTCACGATAGGCCTGAGTCGAGTGGATGTAATTTAAGACAGATATTATGCTATTACAAATAATTAACGCAGTCTTATTAACCACAAAATCACATAAATAAAAATGGAATATTCCAAGTGCAATACACGCGAGCGTTTACTCGTGTCTACTGTGTCTGTCTGTGTTCAATTCTTATTTAATATAAAGATAAATTTAAAATATTTTCTTAATTATTTAAAACTGTTCCAGTCTTTCCTATCTGGCACAATCTTCTTCTGACCACGTAATTCCAATTTTTTATTATTTATCCACTTTGTATATAAAGTGACGGAGTCCGACACCACCTATACCAACAAACTTCAAGAAAGTGAGCGAATAATGACATTTTATTGACTTTACATAAAAGAACATTTGACGATATTTAAAGATGATTTACTTATGAGACTCGTATGCTTAGAACTTTAGTCCAGACTGTAATTTTAACATAATTTATGTTAGATATGGCAATTTATTAAATTTCGTATATTTTAATTTTGTTAATTTTGTATTAACTGTAAACTCATAATGAAAAGTATACATCATTATACATCATACATTATGTATACTCTTAATGTGAACTATTTGGAAGTTTGCTGTTTCAACACATTTAAAAGTAAATTATTTAAAATTCAATTTAAATTTGCAAATGAAATTCTTCGTTTACTTAAATTTCATAAAGGTAACAATAAATTATATATTATATATTATATATATATATATATATATATATAAATTTTATTATCTACAAACTTTTTATAGACTTGCTTAAAAATGTTTGATAAATTCATTTACAGACCCCAGTATGTTGTATTGAAATATAAACAACACAACCACTCCATTGACACACAAACCGATGCACATAAACATATATGTACATACGTACATACATAACACACATACCTACATATATACATACATTTATACGGCCATACAAATTTACAAATATTACACACGTTTGAAAGGAGGTTCTATTACTGTTATACTACGCTATTTTAAATTTCGAATAGTATTAATTTTTTACTTTACAGAAGCCGAAAAGCTTTTTAAGTTATTAAAAATGTATTCAGGTGAAAGAAATAACTGTACTCTACGTTGCTAGTTCATCTGAAACGTAAGTAAATTTTATTTAAAAAGAAAAGAAAATATCTTACAACTGTATTAGGACAAGATGGGTATACTACCAGATAAGTCACATTTAGAGTAAAAGTAGTAATTGATTTTTATTCTAAAGTTTTTCTGGCGTAAAGTCTCAACTTGCTTACTATTAATACATTTTTAAACAATATGAAAATGAATAATTTTATTAAATTAAATCTGACCATCATGAATTTGTTTAAACCTATATATTATAAAAAAGTTAAGAAAAACTAAATCCTTTGGCGTCCTAAGTTTGACTCGTCTTTCTCCATGACAACAGTAGCAGTAAACTTTATGGTTTCTCTTTCACTAAATCACTTATAAGGGCACAGGTCGCATTAACCTTCTCCTCAGATTTTCATGGTCGAAACGGTGAATAATTTATATATGAAGTCTGGTTGGAATGTTATAAAGACTATAGTTATTTGATAAAAAAGTAGTATGATTTTTAGTTAAGTTCATTTCATATCATGTACGGATAAATGAATTTGTTTACTGGTACAAAATCTATAATAACGTTAAGTTTGATTGTGCGTCTTTTATTCTAATTTTTACGTAGTACACCAGTGTTATTCGTTAATGCTCAATTTCATATATGTAAGAATATTTGAAGATCTCCAAACAAAATTTTAGGATTAAAATTCTTCATAATTTAAGCTCTAAGATGTTATGCTAATTAAAGTTTTAATATATTATACTAAGATAGAGTCAGGAAAGGACTATCATCAGCGGAACTGATTTTCAGCATTAAGACCTTCATCAAAATTAAGACATTAACACAAACAGAAATACGATTCCACAAATCAGGGAACGCTAATATAATTTCGGAAAGAATATCAAGCAATCGATAAGATAACAATACTTATACAGAAAACCTTAAACAATATCCATCACAATTTACTTCTTAGGAAACATCATCGAATTTTAAAGATTTAAACAGAGGAAGACAAGAAGACTCTATCTATCAAATCCCGTATGAAAGTAAGGTCCATGCGCCATCGTTTTGGCGTGCGTGTAACGCTCTTATGGGTTCGCGTTGTTATGAGTATTGGACAGTGGTCGCTCACCTAAAGATCTGTGAGCATTATTAACGACAGGCGTGTGGCAAGACGTGCCGTACAGATTGATAGAACGATAGCCGAGAAAGTGTCACTTCCAACATTAAAATTCGTCTTCGCGCCGATGGTTAAAAGACAGCCGCATTGTTTACCAATAGATCTTCAATTCTTAATCTAGCGCTGTTCGTCCTATGACAAGGCCAAGTGAAACAATGGGTTTTGAAGTCCCCAACCAGTAGTAATGAAAACTGTAACCGTTGTACCAGATCCTGTAGATCTTCTCTTTGCCATGTTGAGTCTGGTAGATATAGCTTCGTTTTCAGTGGCTGTAACAAACTGATAGCAATTGCTTGTAGAGTCCTAGCAAGCTAGGTACATCTGACGGGATATGGTACTATATCATATCATATCTGAATTCACTCATATTCCATCATGTTAAAGAGTTCTTGTGGCCTCAATATTTTTCCTGTAGGCACACAGACATCAGTATATGCTTGGCCAGCAGCTTCTTTACTTCGGAATAATGCGAAGCGCGACCGATTTGATATTCCACTAAATGATGGAATATGATCTTCATGCTTCTTTTGTTTTTTTTTTGTACATTTTCAAGCTCGGACAGGTTACTGAAGTCAAAGAGATTTTGGGCATCAAGAATAGAACGTATTTCTGGTTTTTGGTGACACTTCTTGTCCACGTTTATTAATTTTAGTGAGTCCTTCCTCATGTATGTTGGGAAGATGGGGTGATGGACGGCGTTATCCTGTTGCCGTCTTGTCCACACCCGACGTGGTGTTTTTCAAGCGGGGCATCTAGCCTTGTTAAAACTCACTTACCACTGTCTTGTTAGTCAGCATAAGAATAAAAGATGTTGGCGCATCGCACAAAGTCACGATCCTCTAGGCTCTGGCGTAGGGTTCAATCTCGGGGGGGGGGGGGGGCATTTTTACTAGTAGCATTAATACTTTGATGTGAAAGTTATGTTTTTATATTTATTTTTATATTTTACATACATTTATAGATAGTAAATTATTGTATTGTAGCTTTATGTATTATGATATTGTATACATAGAAACTATACAGTATACATTTTCTGTTATATGTTTTTATACTTATATGCTATTTTTTATGTTTTATGTATTTTTATATTTGCTTCAAAAACTTAGTCACTGAATTAACCTGTTACCAGTAACATTATCGATCACATTTTTCAGCAAATGCTCACACAGTGATTAAGCAGCGGGTTCATTCTGTAAAGTTGTGTACGTTACAGTAAGCAAAGTACAATATATGTAACACAACGTAATTACTTAGGCGTAATGTACGTGTACGTGCTGCGCGTGCGCGTTTGTGTGAACATGTTCGTGCTTACTCATAACGTTTATACACGCATTCGCATAGCATCATCCCAAGTGACAATCTGCTTTTTACAATGTACAAAACACTTAGTGCTGATCAAACTATAGGTCTTATATTCCATTATACAGCAACTCTCTAGTATTTTATAATTGAATTTAACATAAATAAAAAAGTATTCTCTTACACCGTTGTATTATTGATTTTCTGTCGCCGATGTGAAACTGGGTTAAGCTTTTATACACTGAAGAGATTATTGGATTTAACACCGCTCGGATAGATTTAATATTCACTGCTGAGTCAAAAGGTCCCCAAGCCATTTCTAAGGAAAAAAATCCCCGTATATCCCTTGGGAAAGAAAGTTAACCTTCCCATTAATTTTCTGCTGCCTCATGAATTATTTTGGCTGAAATCATCCATTAGGTTTTCGTTATGTTACCACAGTTATAGTAGTTTATTTATGTTCACGGTTTATAACGATAAACGAGAAGACAAATATCTGCTACGTAGATTAGTTAAAACTTACACATACGTGAGTATACCGAGACTGCAAAGAATATCTAATAATCGGTCTCGCAAAATAATGTGAATAAACAGAAGACTACTATATTGGAAAACGTAGGCCTACAGAAAAACCAACTACAGTTGTACAGTGATACGGCGAATGCTTGGATAGTGATAGATTGATAGCGATGGCTTAATCATTGCAAGACGGAAACCAGATGACCCTAGTAGAAAACAAGAATGAATAAATGACGTTAAAGTGAATCGAGGATTGACATAGTAAACAAACATGGAAGAGATCACCGTTTCTTGTAACCCGGAAAAATAATAAAGTGGAAATTAAAAAGAGGGTTTAGTAACGTACACGAATCTTGTCGTTAGGTATGCAGGTTAACCATAATAGGCCTATTATTATAGGATTTCCGTTACCCAAGTAGTTGTTGGGTTTTGTTGAAATATTTCATTTTGCCTTCACAATACATGTAGACATTAGTTATAACTTTTCAGTAACCACTTCACATTATGGCTTCGTCTATGATATTTTGACGTCATGTATTCAGCAGTTTTTTCAATACCACACTTAAATAACTCGTTCCTACATTGGCTCCATAAATTGTATATGTATAATCTTTTTTAATATAATCACAAATGTTTTTGTAACCGTATATATATACTTCAGAGTAGACAGATACACTTTCATTCTTTAATTCCTCATTATATCTAATTTTCATTTGATTTATTTATTGTTGATTTGCTTTCAAAATTTTTAAATCTTTAATGGTTTACAAAATCTTTTTCCTTCTTTTTGCACAATTAATTTTTGTGCACAAACGAAAGTTATTTTTTCAGTTTTAATCGTGTCTGCTTTCCAAAATAACTCTAGGAAAAACAGCCTTGTGGTGCTGTTTAGTCCACGGCGTTTTGTCTCTTCTTACTTCCTTTTTCCTTTTTTAATGTCTTTCAAAGTTCAGTCATTGCGAAATCAGATTACAAGAGAGTTCAGAGAAACAATATGAGGACAGAATGTTAACACAGACAAACTATTCTTGACCAATTAATTTCACCATAGTGCTTGAACAGACATTTTCTTTATGTTGTATCGGACAACACAAC
This sequence comes from Magicicada septendecula, assembly GCA_034769895.1. Lineage (NCBI taxonomy): Eukaryota > Metazoa > Arthropoda > Insecta > Hemiptera > Cicadidae > Magicicada > Magicicada septendecula. The sequence continues at coordinate 140,717,612 of CM068374.1, read as the reverse complement.
AACGCAATACCCATTAAGGCCTTCTTGTCTGTTTGCCTACAATATATCAGTCTACATGACACCTATCATCTTCTTAATATTTTGGCTGTTTAGCGAAGATTTGTAACTGCTTTTCAACCTACCGTTGACATTCCTACTGTACACGATCAGTACCGTGGAGTATCCGCAGTTTCTGTTTTACTCTTGTGTGAATTGTCACTTTCCAAATGACAAATCATTGCTGGAAGCAGACGAAGACCGAAATGTCTCTGAGATTTGAAACAGGACTGATTTGTGACCCCTAGTTTTCGTAGTTTATATACGTAGTAGTTATATATTATTATAGTGTATATTATTAATATTTTATAATTATTATATAGAGACATATAATTATTACATCGTAAAATATAATAATATGTCTGTGTGTGTGTGTGTGTGTGTGTGTGTGTGTGTGTGTGTGTGTGTGTGTGTGTATTTTATCACGTTTTAGTCGTACTTTAGTATAGTCTATCAATCGTCTTTAGTATTAGTGTAATCGTTCTTTAGCCTGTAAATATCATTTGTGTGTTACAGGCTTCCAACATTTGCTTACTTGATTACATTTGTTACAGGTATTACTTGATTTGCACCTCAACATGAAACACATTGTTGCGAAGGTCTCACGGATCGTCGTGTTTGAATAGTGTAAACATAATAACTGACACCAGACGAATTCGCTACTCAGAAATTTAATTAAACCTTAAATAAACAATAACACTTGTACACAACAATTCTTGAACGTTACTATTGTCTAACAGACACTAAACATCGCCTATTTAATAATGTCGCGCTAAAATAATACAAGTCATAAATTACAGGTATCAGCAGCACACATTACTCTACAAGTCACACTAACACAAACTCAAACCACGCAGATTAAATCGGAGACCCGAAATGACTAACTCCGCCTCCAAATAGCCAGGCTGTGTGGAGTAGTAAGTGACAAAATTACCTGAACGCCGGTGGAATAGTATACCACAACCGAAGGCGCCTCTGGAACATCCAGAAGGCCGCGAACATTGCCTAACCCTACCGCTGAAAGACGTATAAAGCGTCACGTAACCACACGTTGTCTATCACCTCAACGCAACAATATTTCAAAGACAGCATCACAGGGGTAAAGAATACGTTGTCTCCCTGTGATTGAAGGGTACAGTATTCTCCTATAGTCTCAAACCTTAACATGTCGTCTTCATTTAACGTGTCGACTCAATTTATATTTTAATTTCATTTTAGATTTAAGAAATAAAAGTATACTTAGTGCATTCTTAGGAGATGCTTCTTTCTTTTTATTACAAAATTACTTACTTTAATGTACTATAACGGATGTATTTACCTTAGTCTTTACAGGATGCTAAGTGACAGGTAACGTATAACTAATTATTTAAGCGTAAGTATTTTTTTTTAAAGTGTATAGTTTATTGAAATTTCTTATGATCGTTGTAATATAATTTGTCAAAAATATACATTGTTAGGAAGATTATTAATTAACGTTAAAATCTGAATAATGTTAAGACCATTGCATTGAGATATATAGACTTTGTCATCTACATATCTATAATAAGCGCTTACAGGATTTAATTTTTAAATAATATTATGAATCTTATTTATTTTTGTTTAATTTTGTAATATATTGCTGACAAGATTCCGTAAATAGAAACTCCCATTGTTAGTCCGCCTTTGTGTTGATAAATACGGTTATTTTTGTTATTATATACATAAAATAATTTTTGTTTAGAGTAGTATTTGCAACGTTGGTTATTTGTTAATAAAATGTAAAATATTCTAAATTATTAATGTTTAATTAACAAGAGAAACGCGAGTGATTATCTATGTAGGCTATATATATATATGCGTGTGTGTGCGCGCGCGGCTATTTTTAGTACAATAATTAAATATAGTAGCTTTTATATAGAAATATTTTAGGAAGAAAGATTTCTCCTTTCAGTAGAGTCAATAGAGCACGGTACGTCATAGTTCTAACACTTGTTAGTTGCTGTTTGTTTCGTGGTTAACATAATAAAACGTGTGAAGTGAACATCGGCATACAAAAGACTAAAATGTCACCGGCAATCCGAGGTTAACATGACTGTCCGCCCGTGTCACCGTTCTTCAACCTATCTCAAGATTAAGTAAAAGCTTTCTGCTTGTGCTGTATGTCAAACTGGTTTTGACTATTTGAATATTTCAGTACAACTTTTTATGTATTCTGATTTTTCGATACACAATTTTATTTTACACACCGTGATGATCACGAAAGCAATGCATTACCCATACCACGTTCACATACTGAAATCAGCAACGTTTTTCACACAAATACAGACGACATGAACGCACGAATACACTCACACTAAGTATATACAAACGACGTCACGAAGAGTCACATACTGGCTAACGCAGTCTAAATTCTTCAAAATAATCATAAAAGTTAAACATTTTATATCATACAGAAATATTCTCCGTCTTTAGTATAACCGCATACGCATTTATAAGTAATAGGCTACTCATTATAACAATCTAAAGATCAAAATGCATTCACTGATATACATAAAATAATATACCTTATGAGTTTCTGTTGCTGTGTGAGCGCACTCTATATTGGGATTGTATGAGAACGTGTAAAAATTGTGTGGCATTCGTTTCTCACGGAATGTGAAGTAGTGTTATTGCAAGCCGCATGTTCCTGTTCAAGAATTTTTTTAATTTTTTTGATCTACAAGGTGAATCGTGAAGTGAATTCAATTGAGAGTTCATTCTACTGACAAAAATAAATAAAAAGTTATTACATAAACATATGTCCGAAACTCGTTGTTTACAGTTTACGTCCAGTGAGCGGGTTTTCTTCTTTGTAAAATATAAGTTTTTCACAGAAGTAAAATAAAATGTTCTAATAGAACTGTAAGGATTAAGTTTAAGGAACTATGACTATAAGGAATAAATTCTCAAAATCAATAAAATCAGTACGGGTCTGCAGGTTAAATTCCACCCTTTTCTCAGAAAGGAGACAGCTTAACACCCTATATCGCATAATTTTCATTCATTCTTAGAACTCCTTACAGCTACAACAAATCAGAAGTCTATATGTGTAAATTTAAAATTCACCTTACAGAAGGAATAATAGACTTAAGCATCCGAATAAGAGACAATAAGAATAAGCTGCTGCAATTGCTTTTTGCGTAACTGAAGATGCTCGTTTACGTTATACCATATTGACTTACATGAGAACTCCCTCGATAAGCCGGCAAACGTAGGCAGAAGAATATAATATAGAGAAAAAAAAACACTATGAAAACAATGACAAGTAATGTTATTTCAGTGCTACAGAACTATGTCATAATAGTATTAATAGTACTGTACTATAAACTATCATTTTCACCTCATACAGAATGTTAAGCAACTTTAAGCAAATTTATTTGTCAGACCTTGGAAAACAAAACGATGAACATTTAACGGTTGGTGAAGCACCACGTGTAACGTAATTTACAATATACATAAAAGGGCGAAGCTACGCTATTCAATTTCAAAAAACCCGTATCAAAGTAAAACGTCAGACCGTTGTACGTGCAAAGTGCGAAAGGCGTCAGGATTAGACCGAGTCCCAAGGCCGACCACAAAACGTGCCTTCCCCAGAGCGCCGCAAACAATGGCTGGAATTAATGACGCTCTACTGTCTAGCTCACACCAGCCGCCCCGTTAGAATATATCAATGCATTTTTCTTCCTTTCCACCAATTTCTCGTTCTGTCAATCGACTTTTACTATATTCCAGACATTTTATTACTGAATTAATTTCACCTATCACTTTTATAAATACCCGGTACAAGAAAATTCGTACATAGAATTGTTGAAAATGCAAGAATATAAATATAATTAGCGGGCACGCGGTATTAAAACACAATCTGGGACTAACTATACGTATTAAACAAATTTTTTCCTTTTAAAGCTTTCGCTTTTATTTCTGAGTATTACAATTGAATAATACTTCAGACCTCATTTGCATAAATATTTATTAAATGATTGTATTTAATAACTTACTGATTACTTTTGTTAATTATTTAATAATAATTAATGATAATAAAATTTAATTAAAAAATTAAAACATGTCAACTACAGAAACATAGGTTACGGCTTTTTGTGGAAAATACCCCATTCGCTCAAAAGTTATGTTAAATGACCAGATCGTAGAACAGATCTCTAAATTCAATTAATTTAGTTGTAGTCTTTCTTACAGAAAGACTCAGCAATAGATTAGGCAGGTTCCAAACTATATGTAACATACTAGGAAGAACATTAAAAAGGAAACCTAGACAAGAGATGTATCAAATTCCATAAGACAATGGCAGTACCAGTACTGCTGCTGTCTGGATGCGAGACCTAGACTATAAGGAGGAAGAACTGCAATTACAGACTGCAGAAATGTGCTATTTGAGATCGGTAAAGGGATATACGCGACTCGATTATATAAGGAACGAGTATACTAGACGAGAACTTGATATACTTTGCCTATATGAACTCATTCAGAATTATAGAATTGTAGATGTTGGATACAACATCTAGAAACAATATACAATACCCGTTTTCCGAAGCTGGCTTATGAGTATTAGCCGGTTATAAGAGATCTGTAAGCAGGCTAGTCATAAGATGGCGGGAGTCGTGAGGTAGGAACACGAGGAATACTCTCCATGAAGTGATGATGATGATGAAGATGATGACTAAAAATACATAGAAAAATGATGGAGAGTGTGTCTAACATACGTATTGCCAATAAGCACATAGGCCCTTTCAAACGCAAAGCATGTAGGGAACTAAAGGCAACCATTAAATGCTGGGAGATTGCTTCTCTTTGACAATTACAGTGTAGTGAGCTACAGGAGGTCTTACAACTTATTATAAAGGACAGAATTCTTAGAAAGGAGGTCTCGGACAAGAACAAGAACTACAACCACCTCTATTGCCTAGCAGAAAATTGAAAGTCTACTGGGCAAGGCAAGGCTTTTAGAAAAGAGGAAAGTTATATTTCTTTTCTTGGTGTATGTTGTAATTTTAATTTTAATATATTATTAGGAAAGATTGATATTTCTGTATATTTAGTTGAAGTAGTCAATCTTTATTAAAACCTAAAGCAATTGGCCTGTAAAAGTTTGTAAATTTTGCAATTGAATACGATTCTTTCAATTGATTGTAATATCACCGAGAGACATATTTTCTATTTCACCAACACCCAACTGTGGCGATATCGGAAAAATTTTCATTACAAATTATTAAAAATTTTAAACATAATGGAGACTATTTTAGACGTGTATACGGGCTAGCATTTAAGACATGATGTGAAGCGTAAATCATCGCGCCAAATTGTGAGCATAGGACAACAGACACAAGGGACGTAGTTTTCGTTTTCTTTGTGCCTCCAAAAATTTTGATTATGCAAGTAATTAATTATAAGTAAAGAAATATCAGTAACTCAGAAAATTTACAGACACAATAGTATATTAAACAGAGAGGTTTCCTGCAATATGTTCATAAGGAATCAGTGATTATTTTGGATTATTTTGTATTATTTTGTATATAAAGTAGGAAGCAACTGAATAAATTAAAGGAGAGACCAGCTGAGCTACCCTAACAGAAATATTATTATATATTAATATTAACTGAAAAATTGTATACGACTAAACAAATTTAAACTATTTCTAACGTGGTTACCCTTTTACTAACGTACCTGTAGCTAATAATTTCAGGGGCATCACAGAACCGTGAATCACGTTCGGTTATATGCCTTGTCGTATGAGGCTCAATAATTATTCTGGACACCTAATGGCAGCGTTCAACAAATTGAAAGGTAACAAATACAGTAGGCCTACATAGTTGTAATCTGGGAATCAAAACATGCAGTGTCATTGTCCATAACGTATTTTAAAGAAGGAGAAAATTATGACTGAGTAGACCCAAAACCGATTATCATATAGACCTACCAAAAATAAATTACTGATCGGTCTATATAGTCTGCCGTGCTCTACCGGAAGACAGGTCTTTAGTTAAACTGAGATCGCATATGGCTTGGTGAATGTTTTCACCCTATATGCGAGCAGGTTTTTTACTTTCCCTTCAATATCTATTTATCCAATGAAACGTCATTTTTATTAACCTGTCATCTTCCCTTCTGTGAAAATGCCCAGAATATAAATTTGTGGGCTAATTTAACTTGACCGTCTGCAAACTGTAGGGTAAAAATATACTTTACATGTCGTTTATCTGTAGTCCCATTTCTCTACATTTTCTTTTTAATTGCTGGAATGCTTTATGTACCTATATTTTGAATAATGTTGGGAATATACAGCACCCTTGTTTTAATCCGTTTGTAACGGTAAGACCACTTGCAACACTTTGTCTAATATTGTTTTTTATTTGTGAATTATTGGAGATAGTATGAGACAAGAGATGTCATCGACACACAATATTCTTGCCTGGAAATCGCTTTGATCTTGAAAGGTTCAGTGGTAAGGTGTACTGTGGGAACTGGTGAACACCTTACCAGTGGACCTTTCAATCGTATACACTGAACATGGCCTTCAATGGCGGGGCCGAACAATAACAGCATTAGACCACGGACTAGTAGCCCGGCAATGAGTAACAGCGTCAACAGGGATTGACGGGAGGAGTTGAGGCTGAAGCATATGATAGGTTAGGAAACGCTGACACATTTTTTAGTTGTTCAAATTAACTCATTAGTAAGGGAGAGACAGGTATCAAGCAATATAAGCTTGTTCAGTATAAAACACTGATTAGTCCAATGTTAGTATATAAAAAAGAGTGCTTGGTTCTATTGGAAAGGAAATACAGGAGGTGGAAAGAGAGTCGTTGAGAAGCGGGAGAAATATTTTTAGAAGTAAGAGTACAGGACATGTCGTGAAATTACAGCTGACGTTTGAACCGGTGGACAGGCATTTCAAGTAACACTACTGTGACATTTGTTTAGGATCGAGACTAAAATGTAGTCGTAAAGATTATACTGTAAAATAGCGAAAGTAAATGTACCGAATACAAAACATGATACGCTTGACAAAAGATAGGAACTGAGTTAAAAAACTGTACAGATCCCAACAATACGTGCATATTCCAACAACCGTTTTCGGATCTATGTTTATATGAACTTTATTTATTATTTTTAGTTCTAGAATCAGGTTCCGAGAGATCGCCTTGCAATTTTGAATCACTCTATATATGTCTTCTTTGTTTACAGCTATAAGTTTTGAGTATTTATACTCAAACGTGAACAATCTACATTAGCTGATATTCACAAAGCTATGAAGGTTTCAGACTATTTGTTTTAGATTGTTGTCAAACTTGACACCTGCATCCAGAGTTATAGTGTATTCTAAAAAATCAAAGGCTAAAATAATGTAGTTTTGGTAAATAGAGCAGAATTTTTTAGTTTTTGTGTTGCCTAAAAGTACCCCAAGGCAAAAATTTATTGTATTGGAAAATACTATATTATATTATATTATATTATATTATATTATATTATATTATATTATATTATATACTATATTATATAGTATTACAATTATACTATATTATAATACAAAATATTAGATTGTATTAATTAATATATTTAAATATAATTAAATCACTACCGACTCGGAACACAACGGACACGCTGTTCCGTGTTCCGATTCGGTAGTGATTTAATTATATTTAGTTAATCAACGGACACGTCATGGACAACGAAATCCAAGAATTTAATATATTTTGAATGTTTTTTTTTTCTTCAAACATTTGATATTTGCAGAAAATATTTTTCTTATAAGTATAATTACAATTGAAGGTATGACAATTGAACCCTTTTTCCATTTACTCTTATTTTTTTATCAGCATATATTTACCTTTCTCAAAAACTAGGCTTTCGCTGACATCATCAAATTATAAGTAATATAAACACATCCTAAATGTATTTATAACACCTTTTTATTACTTAATTACTTTTGAGCAATATGACTTTGATGGCTTCTTTCGTCATTGGTCACTTTGCTACTTTGGCAACGCACGCTAGCCATGCGTTTGCTAATATCTTAAGTATTTCCATACTTCCTACTTCATACCACTCATTCAAATATTTGTCTTCTTTTACAGTTTATCCCAATGTTATTTCCTTCTCTCGCCTGAATCACTCATCCCTATGACGTTCTAGGATGTATGATGTACAAATTAATGTTATACAATTTAAAAAACTTTCCATTTGTCTATCGTGTCTGCACAGGCATTCGCAGAGAACGATATTTGTTTTTATATTGTGTATCCTGCCGCTTATGTCTTCAACCGTATAAAAGTACTTTCAAGCGTTTGGTATTAGTTCAGGATTATAGCTTGCGCGAAAATAAATACGTATTATTGTAAATATTCACTGGAGCGTGATATAAAGTACGAAGTCAAAGAAATCCACATCTGGCTTACTTTTGCAAAAAAAAATGCGTCAGTGTGGAGATAAAATTTGTATATTTCCGCGCGTTTCTTTGATACAAGCGAGGCGACGGAAATTAATTGCATTCCTATATTTTGGTATAAACTTTTTACTCCGTGCTGTGTTCTAATTCTTTTTATACGCGCTCTTTATTTCTTAAACGATAAAACTAAATCGCAAGTGCACTAAGGATATCAACTACTTACTTCTGAAACTGATTTACCATTAGAGTAACTTACTTAGAAATTTAAATATGTTTACACAGATTACATCTACTGAAGGTTCTTTCGTTGATAGTAAAAATGTATATATTTGAGTAGTCATAAACATAGTCATTTTGTATACTCTGCTATGTAAATATCGTATGATATTTTATGTTAAAATTTGTTTATTCCGTATTGAAAGTTTCTTGTTATACATATACTTTATGTAAAAAACATGTTACTTGAATAACGGCCATTTAACTTAATATAAGACCAAGTCAGCGGAAACAAGTAATAATTACAACATAACTCTGAAACTGAGGTACACCACACTGTACATACAATTTTATAATCTTAAGTCGCTATGATCGCCAAAACTCGTATTATTTTTAAACTAATAAAATATATTACAACACTACACGGTTTTAATGTGTTAAGCACCCTGTTTTTGGAAGCCATTTACAACCTTACAAACGATTTTATTTATTTAATGTGCGACAAATCTTTATATAACACTGCAACACATTAAATTCGTGTGGTGATGAAGATGGGTGTAATGGTAATAATAATAACGCTATGTAATCTGGTTGAAAATCATCTCAATATTTATTAATAAAATTTCTTATTTGTGTTACGAACAAAATCATTATTATTTGCATGTCTAATTATTACAAATAAGTAATACTCTTATACTACACATAGACATATTATACACCTTATATTCTAATACATCGTTATAATTTTTATATTGCTCTCAGCTAGCTCATTTGTATTATACTACTGATTAGATTATCTAATCATCTAATCTCTTATTAATTTATTGCATATGTATTGCTTTCTAATAGAATTCTCTAATGACTTTATCTATTATAGCTTTCAAATTATAGTTTCTGTGTTACCGATTATCGTTAAACATTCTTAAAGATTACGTTAATTATTATACACAAATATTTACAGTTATAACAATTTATTGATTCATATTTGAATTGAGTTGTCTCTTTTTTTTTCTTTGTTACTTATAGTCTTTTGATTAAGTCTCGGTTTTCAAGTGCATGGTTATTTGTCACATTAATTGTTGTGGTACATCGCAGCGTGTCGTCTTCGGTCCTGGATACTGGATGCTCCTTTGTCGTCCTGGATTCCTGGAGTCCTGGCGTCTTGGAGTCTTGGAGTCCTGGTCATTCGTCCGTCGGATTCTCGTACTCTGGATTACTGCATGTAGTTTGCTGCTCCCTCGTCTCCCGTCATGGCCTCAGGTTGCATGTTCTGACACGAACTGTTGAGTAGTCGTGAAGTCCCTGACTGCTGCTGCTGTTGAGATATAAGTGTTGTTGTTTCTAAGTAGAGTCTCTGGCTGCGACAGTAGTCGATCAGGAAAGAGTTGTACTCTTGAAGCAAAGCCTCCGGCCGCATCAGTGGTCGAACAAGGAAGAGCTGTCGCCCGCCAGAGCCTCCGGCTGCCAAGATGATTGAACGAGAAAGAGAATGATGTTAGCGCGTTCCCTGTATTTATACCCAGGGCGCCAAAATCATGTCTCGACAATATTCTGCATGTCTGAGATTGTCGAGAGCGTCACTTCTAACCCACGATTCATGTCACAATTAATTTGCTCGTCTTCGCGAATTGCGAAGTCATTCGCACATTACCCGATATTCATTCTGTCGGTAATTTATATGTGTTCATCATGCACAAACCGTTTTTCTTTATCTTAATTATCATAAGTAGTATTTATTTTTAATCTCCTATAATTACACTTTTTATCCGTTCTTCACTATTTTTTATACACACATTTGTCTAATTTTTATACACATTTTGGTGTATTTGGTTTTGTGCTATTATGCACAAAAGTATTACAAATTAAATAAATGCAAATAATTGATCGCGTTCCTGAAGGGTTGACACTTTTCAGGAATGGACAGGTCGCACACACACACGTAACATACGTGTGTACACACCGGCAGAGCAGCTGGCGTGACCAACCTGTTTCAACATGAAAGTTTTGGTCGTTCATATTGCAAGCTGAACGATTATTATTACGTATTAACATGAATTATTTATTTATTCTAATTAATTCTTTTAATTACTTCGTGCAATGCACAGTAACCTATACATTTGTAATGTTGCAATTCGCATGTATATATGTTTTTTGTTCTACTTGTTCTACACCCTCTAGAAAATTTGTATCAGTCTTCGAAGGCAGTTACTGTTGACAACTACTAACTCTTTAATACACTATAGACAGGAAATTTTATTTCAATTAAGAAAATTTTATTTATTCAAGTAAAATTATGGTTTTAGCGACACGCTTGCGAATTAGAAATAAAACAAGTGTACTATTACATAGACTATCATCGTCACTTACAAGTTCTACATTTTTGTGAATAAATGCTTGTGTTCCATCACGAAAACCTGGTGGCCGAGAGTTGTTTAAATTATGGCACATCACTAGCCACAACCCCATCATTTACGAGGAACCGGTACACAGTCACCATGATAATATAGCAAAAAACTGGTATTGCGTGGAATTATAAAGAAGGCAGGAAACGAGGAAGACGAACGAATGCATAGCAAAAGGAAGCGAAAAAGGAACTATAGGCCGCGAGTTGCATGTGGGAGCACTCGGAGGTTAGCTTCCAGGACAGACGCAGATGCAGACGAATCGTGGAAGCACTGAGCCCAACCAGCGAGTCATATGAACAAGAAAAAGTTAGAGTTACGTTCTTTTGTCAGGAATGTAGCCACAAAATTCATACAAATTTAGTAAGTGCAAGACCACAGCCTTTACAGGTCTTTGAAAACGATACGAATGATATGTATTGTGCGGTTTAGGTTGAGATTATTTTAATAGGACTAAATAGTAACACAACTTAACATGAGCTGCTTTATAACAGTTATGTTTATAGACGTTTAAAGAATTAAAATTTAATCTTTATGTAATAATGAACTTACAAATAGGCATATAGTCGCACTGAAAATTTATTTCCATTAGTTAATAATGTAAAAGATACCTAGTATATACAAACTACCATCAATACAATCTCATTCCCAGGAATATTATTCAAAAAGCTATTTTTTCGTTATCATCTCATAACCTTTACCATGGCTTAGACATTTGTGTGTTCTGAGCAGCCTTTGTGTCGCCTGTCAGCTTTTTATTCCTTTTGGTGTGAATTTGAGAGTAAGATTAGGTATTCTTGTTAGAGCGTTTTCGTTACCTACCCTTTCTGAAAGTTATTTCCTTTTTGTACTGCCTATCGTATTTCATTTTTTTCTGCATATAGCCACTTATTTTATGTAGTCAGTTCTAAGTATATCCCAATTTATTACCGGTCCAGGTATTTTACATTGTTTTACCCTTAGCTGGAGCTTCATTTCGGTAGCCTGTAGCTTTTATTCAGTTTTGTGGTCATAAGACACGAGTCAATTAAATAACGACAGCAATAATATTTTATCGAAAAAAGAGTATATTTTTATGATATACATGATATGAGTATTTAACGTAAAGAGTAAACGATATGTGTCTACATTTTCTTATATCGCTGAACTGTAGTGTCGCTTTATGTAACTTTGAGAATTTTATTGTGTTCAGTAATAAGTAAATACCACACAAAGTACAAATGTAAAATAATAAAATCTTTATTACTAGCGCTAAAAAGCACATTGATTATTATTTCTTTCCTGAAGTGGCTACAATAACACAACTATTAACGTTTTATTAATAATTAGATTAAACATGATTATATTTTATAGTTCACTGTAACGGTTGCAGTAAATTATTAGCAACGCTAATTATATCAGTTTAAATCAATTATCTCGTTGAGTAGTGAAATAATTCATTACTTTAAAAAGTGAACTTTTTTTTAAACAACTTAAATATAAAAAGTTAGGACAAAACATAAAGCCAAAAAATAAGCTGAATTTTTATAATTCAACTGTTTATTAAATTGGACTCGGTGTGGTTAATAACAAGAGATCATTTCTTACAGCTTCGCATCTTTTCTGCACAACTGACAATGGCTATTAAACTACTTAATTTAGCGAAATACGTAGATGGAGTAATTTTTTATCGTCTACCCAGCAGTTAATCTTCAGGCGCTTAGTTTAATCTCTAGGGTGGGATTTACTGGGAACGATTGCCAGTATTTTTTCTCATTTAAAGTTTATAAGCTGTGAAGTCAGTTCATTCATCTGTAGTCTGTCTTTCATTACGGTTTACCTTTTTATCGTAAAAACTATAAATTAAAAATCAACTACACCTGCGGGCTTTTGTGGCCAAGGTAGAAAGGCGTCCTTGAGTGTTGCAACTACGATAGTAACAAAATAAAAATAAAAATTTCTAATTACATCACACAATCACTCAATAACTTACCCGAATACGATAACGTGGTTAACCTGATGACTATACTGCCCTTGACGTCCTCCTAACATTTGACTCCCGCATCCGATAATGTTATTTGGGCCCAGAATTCGTTAGTAGATATTAAAATTAATCCACTCTTAATATGTCAATACCAAAGACGCTTTTGCTCTGAAGAAAATTTATTGATCATCACTTTACGAATATTTTAGTGTTTCAGTAGCTTTAGTAAGAGTTTCAAGAGAAGAACTTTTAAATATCAAAATAAGAAGATCTCTAAGACAAGGTGCAAATATAAGTAACAAAAGTTTATAAATAGTTCGTAATTACATATGTACGTTTAAAGTATTCATTAAATAACAAATATCTTTCCTTAGTAAGTAAAAATGCTTAAGACTTTTAATTCTTTAAAATGTAATTTTCAGAATTAAAACAGATTTCCAGAACAAAATTTCTATTAAGAATGTATAATTGTCCACTTAATCTGGACAAAAACGAACAAGCACTCTCATAATTAATGTTGAACATATGTGGACCTCATTTATTTTATTTACCACTATCAATATTATCACCAAGTATTTCACGTTATGGACAATAAAATGGACGCAGGTAGCAGAGTCTCATAAAATAGTTTTTATCTTGTGAATGGATGGTATTCGCAGGGAGATACATGACGACAATTTGTTCTACAGTAATCCTATTATCTAATGACAGCAAATTTTTCAATCTGTGAAGCAGATTACAAAATATAAAGTACAAACTATGAAATATGAAGCATAGGGAACGAAATATGTTCTTTGCTTGTCTACATTAAACTAAATATTTAATATAAATTCAAATTATTTTTGTTACTTATGCACATTGTATTTAAATCACTTAATTTATTTTGTATAATTTTAATATTATAGGCATTTTATTTAAATTATTTATAATCTCTGAATATACTGTTTACAAATTTTAAAATATACTCTAAAACATAAGCTTAAATTGTATGCAAGCATATTTATTTGATTTTATTGTAACATACTTTAATTTTATGTCAACTTATGTTTCACTGTGTTAGTACAAAACTGTATATACCAAAGGTAAAGTTCCTCGGGACGTAAACCTTTAACACAGTAATTACATAAATTACATTTTATGTACATTTGGAAAATGACAATACATCACTAGTTTAACACCTACAAGAAAAGACTCACACCGGCACAAATCAGATTACAATAATAAACAATATCTTGTTATTTCCCAGTGACAGTTAAAGTAATTACATAACGCTGATGCAAATTATATTGAATTATTCAGACGACAAAAGGTAATGTAACACTAATCGTTGTAACATGAAAACTGATAAAAGTTTGATACAGTTATATGACCCAGCATGAATATTAATTAATTTTGTTCGTTTCCTTACAGTCGGCGGAGTGCAAGCAATTAGTTTCTGAACGTACTGTAATTTAAATTCACCTAATGAATCAAAATTAAACCAGTTGTCTGTAAATTTCTATGAATCCTTTCTGAATTAATCCATGTAATCGGTTTAAGTAGCTATCCATGCAGCTTCGATTCACGTACATTTAAATCTAATACGTATTGAACAGAGGGACATATTTACACACTTAGTACTGACAAAAATCTGTCTTCGAAGTATATTTTAGCAACGTTTGCTTAAAGAGAATTTAGAATACTTGAACCGAATATAATTAATAACAGGACTCTTGGCATTGGTTAATTAACAACTTATGTGTTGAAAATAAACTAAATAGGTTTATGCTTAGTATTAGCACATTAAACAAAATAATATACTTTATTATTATTAACGTTTTACGGCACTTACGATTTTGTTGATATAAGATTACACAAAACGTTTTGACTAAAAAAGTAGTGATATAAAATGTTTTCTAAAGCAATATAATTTTACTCAAAGTCCCATTTATTAAGATTAAAAATTATAGGCTAATATACAATAGTAATTTAAAAATTGTGTAATGGGTAGTATGTTTCTAGCATTTGTTTATATTCTTTAAAGTAAAAAGTTTCTCTTGCAAAGCGTTAAATTTATTTTATAGTGATATATTTTAAGTTTATAAACCGAAATATTCTATGTACACACAATGATAAATATTAAACGCTTGAGTTCCCTTGCTTTTGGCATCCACATTTACGTGTTTATCGAAAAAACAATTCACAAATTATGAACAGTTGTAATTTTTAAACTACCTTCTAGCTGTCTGAGTAGTTTACTGATTCCTTAATATGGGCTTTATCATTTTCATTAGGTAACGATTATATTGTTACAACTATATTTAGCAACAAATGGTAGGCAACTAATAACGTCGAGAAAACTTGGTTTTGGTGTGAAGAAACGGAATATCCCACCGTTGACGAATAATTTATAGTCAAGGGCCTTTTATGTGTTTCACATATGAAATTCACTTTAGACAGAGTCTGCACTAAGGCAATTGTTGTACTGAGTGGAATGCCGTTTGTGGTAATGTGGCCTATGCTCTACGGGAATTGTGACATGAACGTGACATGTTTTTACTTGAAATGTAATCATTTTGAAGAGTGATTGTAACTTTTTATCAGGAATATGGCATAATGAATATGTTATTTATAATTGTCTTTCCTAGTTCGCATTCGCTTTTTAGGAAAATGACTCTTTAACCTTAAGTAAGCTTCTAGAAACAGCATCCGCAAAAAATGATTTGGAAAGTGATGACCTTTAGTGGTAGGAGTATTAGGAAAGTACATCGTTAGCATCGTTAAGAATCAGCTGTTAACAGACATCATATTATTTTTATCCTGCCAACAAATAATTCAGGTTAGAAATTGAAAAAAAAGCAGTTATAATAAAGAATTACATAAACCGGAGAAGAAAGTTATTTGTGTAAGTAAACGTTTGACGTCGGAGAAGAGAGCATGAATGCAGAAAGGAAACTTAGAGCTAAGAAAGAAATTGTTCGTGGAGGGAGTGAATCAACCAAAGGTACTGCCGCGGATAGTTTGGCTGAACTTAACTTCTGACATCGAAGTAAATCTGCATTAAATCCACAGACTGTAGACTCAGAGGGCATGTTTTAAATTCAAACTTAACAGAAACATAAATATCAGGCATAATTTTAAATGTTATTTTAATTTTTTTAATTTTAACAAAAAGTTAGAAATATTTAAATTTAAACTGTAATATATCTTTAAAATTTATATATATATATATATATATATATATATATATATATATATATAAAACTCAGATTCTGAGGATTCGTTTCTTTGTATTGAATACAAATCCACAACGTTACGCCGATTGCTACCAACTTTTGCACAGGTAACCTTTGTCAAAAGGCGAAAACACTGTCTAACTTGGAATTTGATATTCTGCCCCGTTTATACGATTTAGGGCCTTTTAATTATTCTCTTTTATTGACACCTATAAAGATGTCAACAACAACATAGAGCAATTAATTACCATAGTAACAAGTAAATAAACAAGTCCTATTTAGCGGAATAGGAACTGTACGTTTATCCTTTCCTGCAGTACATATTCGATGTTTTTAATATGCGATTGTATCGATATATTACGATGTGGAAAAGAAGAAGTGTACTAATTATAAATTGTCCTATTTCTTAATGCAAAGCGAAAATACATGTTGTTTTCATTTGTTAGGTTAGGTGACAACGGTTTTTGGTTTTTAGTTTACTGCTGAAATAAATAAAACCCATGGTTGAGGAAAACATAAGTTTAATGTGTATATACAAAGCTTAAAACACAGTAGCACTTAAAATAAAGAACCTAACGTTTTGAATTAACGGGTACTTGTGATTATAATACAGTAAAACGTGACTAGAACAGAATAATCATCTTTGATAAGTTTACAAGGCTCTCCGATTTTCGGTCTTCATCTATCTCAATAAGTTATTCTCAAACTTCTTCTATTTCCTTCGTATCCTTCTTTATCAACCGTTTCCGTGTAATAAATAAAACAGTTTTATGTTTGAAATTCAAATGAAACGGAATCGGGAAACCAAATAGAATTACTAGCCGTCTGCTAACAGAGGCGAAAAATAGTGAGAGGGTATGGGAAAGAGAGAGCGAGAGAGTCAACAGAGAACATAAGATCGTGTTGTCAAAAATAATAAAATTTATTAGTAATATAGTTAAAATCGATATATTTTAACTAATACATGCTAGCTAGTAAAGATTTTGATTTCACAACGAGTTTCTTTGCGAATGACTAAATCCAATGGCTCTGTTTATCAGTACCCGTGAGGTAATCCATTCACACATGAAATTTTGCAGTCACAAAGAGATATTAATAAGGCTCCTATACGACATTTGGTTGACAGACACCCAACGCCGTTCTTGAACATCGCTTTGTAATTCACAGTTTGTAGCAAAATACAGAATTTTTCACAGAGAAAAGAGGATATGGTTGTGATATTACAACAGCTCTAACTAGAAATATACACAAAATCTAGTCTAATATTCGCTGACGCGTGCTGTGAAGATGACTTCAAAGTAACAAAAAGTACTTTTTACTTGAATTTCAGGCAAAAAAAAGTCATTTCATATAAACGTTATTCTGTAGTTTTTCCCCAATGTTTGTTGCCTTATATTGCGTTCTATTTCGCAAATACTTATTTGTTTAGTGCATTTGAGTAAATGTTGGGAGTTTCCCACACATCCGGTAAATCTATTTTAATTTAAAATATAATATATTATAAGCTAATCTGTGCGTAAATCGATCACTGTGTAATCGATGATTGTGTGAAAACAATCATTCCGTAAAAATCGAAATCCAAAACATAATAATAGAAAATTAAATATCTGTTGAAAAAGATTTTTCTTAAGCTGCACACTTTTGAGTTATTGATTTTCTGTAAAATATTGAAGTGTCATATTTTATGTTTTCTTGCCTACTACAGCTTACCGTTTAAAACTAATAAATGTTACTTAGCCTTTTATATATTGCTTCGAACATGAACAACTATAATGAGTTGTACTCTTGAGCAAATACAACATCACACAGCCTGTTTCGGTCACGTAATTTTCCTGTAATACTTGTATCGTTTATTTTACCAATAAATTATTAAATTGTCCTTTCTAATTCCATAACAATTTTCTAATCTCTATCACTATCGTTCGTTGTTTGGGGATATACTCTGATATGTTTCCGTTTATGTACAAATTTTATAATTCATAATGAAGACTAGAAATAAAGATAACTTAAAATCGTTACACAGTGTTTTTTATTTTCAAAAGGACATGGTGCTTTTGTAAATTCCTTAAATCTGTATTTACTGCAATGTATGGGATATTGAAATATTTAAAAATAAATATTTTTGGATCTTCATAGTTACATTGCAAATATAAAATATAATAAATCGAAATATTAAACTTTCTCTACTACCTTGTAACAGAATAACATTTTACGGCGGTGTCAGGATTATTTGTTTGAAGAACACTTGATTTACTGGAAATTACACACTAAGGTACAAACACACATGCACAGCACAAATAACAGGCACAAATGAATACAAGTTAATACGTCTTCGTTTTTACTACTAACTATATTTAAATTATAATATTTTGTAGTAAACAAAGTTATATTAACAAAAACACATTTAAATGTTTCGTCAGATATACGATAATATTAAGTAGAATACATATTATTAGTCAACGTTTATTGTATCACGTTTATGTTTAACATTGTGTTGCCGATTGGTTATTGTTTTGGCAGAGATGAAATAGAATTTCTCACATGAAAAAAGTGTCATCTATAATAGCAATTAATGACGTCTTTCAATTAATTTCTCTTACCGTATAGTACTTCTTAAAGAACGAATTGGTGAAAGTAATCTACAACCTTTTATATATTTATTGTTATTTTGGAGTGTTAGTGGTCTCAAATATTTCTACTAGTAATTTTATACAAACCACTATGTTGTATTTGGTATACTGACGAGCGCTTTCGGCAGTCAAGCCATCTTCAGGTCATTTACCAACAGAGAAATATGAAACCGTTCACTTCTTATATACCGTTTTACCCGACCTATCTAGCCCCGCCCCCTGACAAAGTAACGTGGGAGTTAGCTCCACCCATAGTGGGTTGTCTTACATTACCAATTTCGCAGCCGTTACAATTTACGTTTAACTTACTCTTTTTTGTTGTCTAATAAGCTGCTAAATATTTCTTCATTTTCAAATGTGGTTTTTATATTCGTAAGTCGTTTTTCATCTTAATAGACCCAGTCCTAAATTATAAGATAATAAAAGTGATGAGTAAAGAAAGAGAAAGGAAATTAAAAGAAGAAGTGGAAATATTAAAAATAAGAAATAAAGATGAAAGCGCTCGTCAGTACCAAATACAACATAGTGGTTTGTATAAAATTACTAGTAGAAATACAACCTTTATAGTAAAGATTTTCTGGTTTATTTAGAAATATTTGCGTTGTCTCTACTGGAACAATCACATTATCCAATGTACTTATTGCAAAACAACATTTATAATACTCTAACACAAATATTTACATATTTGTAACTTAAAGTATATAGTAACTTTGCTTATACCAAAAATTTAGGTTACTACGCATTTCATTTGCAGTGATCATACTTCATAATATTGTTGATTATTTAAACGTCTGAAGCTTTTGTTTTACACCTACATGTTAATCGTTCTATATTGTAGCCAAATAATTACATGATTGTATTTTTACACCATAATGAATCGTGTCACTTTAATTTAGGCGGCTATGCACGTTTTACGTGTAATACAAAATTTTCTTCTAGAAAATAGTAGGCCTACACACATTGTAGTTTGTAATTCACATAATCATTTCTTCTGGTAATTATAATTTTAACATTTATTTTTCAATTAACTTTACATTCAGTATATAATATAGAATATTCAATTATGTACAATATGTGCTCAAACAACTGATTAGAAACGTCTTCAAAGCTGAAACGTAATGTAATGTAAACTTGAACAAAATTTGGTTCATTATTCGCTCTGTTTTAAAAGCTTTTAATTAATTCCGTTTCAATAGCGTGACGCCATTAAGTCTACAGAATCTATACAAAAGGTTCAATTTTCGATGTAAACAATATAGGAAAGAAAATTGAATTCGTAACCCATTCAATCGCTAATTGTCTTACAGTTGGGCTAATTTAGATGAATTTGGCGTGGATCCACGCACTGTGTAGGCCTACTAAGTTTTGTTATGACAGAAAGACATTACGAATAGTGTTTGAAGGTTCTTTCCAGCATTTTCTTCTTTTTCTTTGCTCAAAGAAAAATTAATCTGCACCCACTTCAAGCCTTTTCAACATTTTTTCTTTCATCTTCTACGACCCTTTTAATCTGTCTTCTCTCCGCTCGTTTGTTCTTCTGACGATTTTAAACATATTTCAATGGATTTTATTATCAAAGTGATTTTATTTTTAGAGTAATTAAGGTATATACTAATTCATTATTAGGACATACACTACAATTTTTTACACTGAATTTTTAAAAAAACCAGTAGCCTTATGTGACTAAACAGTAATTGACATTCGAAAAAATAGAACAATCTTAAAAACTTTATTACGTAACTTTTACCCCACAAATGACAAAAATAATAGGGCTTACAATCCTCATACGTTGCTACTTTATTTTAAATAATCTTACAAATGTTGTAACCAACGTAAAAAAATGGACCAACAAAAAATCTCAGCACTAAAAAAAGGTAACTGTCATTGAACTATGTGTTCAGTTCATAAAACAAAAGATATTCAACTATACAGGTACGTTAGGCGTTCGCGACCGGTGTCAACTCTGTTAATATTATATTTACTATTCACCGGGCTTATACGTCAAGGTTCGATGCTGTCGCATAAAATGAAACGTTTATGCTTCGGTGTTACAGGTCATCTTCAGTGTTATAACTTGAAAAACGCAACAGGTTTCTACAGTACTGTGGCAAGGGTACATGTCGGTTTGAAACAGTCGGTAAAATAATTTTGAAACAATTTTAAATACATAGTAATATTTTTTCCATTTTTCGATGCTTCGTCATTAGCATAATAATGATTATTATTAACAATACTATAACAATATAATAATATATTCTCTTGCCACAGTACTGTGTAACTGGTAAAGAGCGTAGTCTATCAGTTGTTTTTCTGGAAGTCGTAACACTGAACATAGCCTCCAGTGGTGGGGCCGAATTGTCTCTTTTAGGCGGCAGCATCAGACCACGGCCTAATTGCCCCATGAGTAGTCAAAATAATATTAACAGAATTCAGTTTTACACTTTGTGAAAAATTAAATACTTTATTCTTCTGTTTAGAGCTGAGTAGACATAGCTTTTGATCGCCCATCCGCATTAGAAAACAGGAGACAATTGAATCTTTAATTACTGTAACGTCACTGTTAGTTTAGTCAGTATCTGAACTAATTATAGATTACCTCAGTTACATAAGCGGACGGGCAGGAAGTCGGACATACGAAATGTTAGATAAGAGGGAAAACTTTTAACATACTATTTTTTAATAAAAAGTAATATTTACCGTACTATTTTAGTAATGCGTGCGCCCTTGAATTTAACCAGTTGAACGTAAAAGTAAAAAAAGCTAATTTATTTTTAAGTTTTTAATTATTGTCTGATTTCTGTTACTTGCTTCCATTTTTGAAAAAGAAATAATATACATGCAAATACGTAGGATAATATGTAGGATAAGTTTACTAATTAGTTAAAGCAGCTAACTAAATAAAAATTAAATTGTTAACATTTAATATATATAAATTTAATAACATAATATAAACTTTATTTACGCTAAGAGTTATGACCGCAGCCCCCCCACCCAAACCGCAATCGGCATGAAGCTTGAACGAACGATGCAAATTCTGAATAATTTGGGATTTGTCTGTCTGTCTGTTTCAGAGATGTCTCACACTTACTTTTGAATGCATGAATTAACTTTTGTTAAACTTAGCCCTCACTTGTCTACACTGTTACCCCACACGCCACTATTGTTTTTGAGATGAATCACACCAGAAATAAGGAATCAGAGTTAAAGGCAAACTCTGATACACTTACCCTGTATTATATTTGAATAATACAATACACTATACATATTTGTATACAACAGTTATATTTGAATAACTGTACATAATGTAAAAATCTGCAAAAAATGCTTAAGAGTTACTTACAATATAAAGGTAACTTGCATATTATATGTATACAAAAAACACATATAAATTAAAAATAAATTACTAAAGAACAAAAAATTATATACGGGTAGTGTTTTCCGGCGAGCGCTAAGATTCAAACATATGAGAACTCTATAATAGGTTTGAAAATTAAAATTATTTATTTTATTTGAAGTAATACCAAACATATTTTACTTAAAATAGCGAGCGAGTTAACTGCTAGGCCTATGTAAACGTTACACTGACACACCTGTGTACGTGTAAGTGTAGGTGCAGATGTGAGCTTGTGAATGGGGAACAGAGTAATAAACTTAGAAATCTAATTTGGAAGAAGCATTTACATCCACGTTTGACACGTCCACATCATATCACAGGCTCAAAATTTAGAGTCAGGAAATCGAGAGGTTAAAATTTTCCAAAAAAAAACGGTTTAAATTTGTGGAAACCGGGGCTTAAAAGACAATATACATTTTGAGATTAATGCACAAGTTCAAGCTAGGAATTAAATTAACGAGCGTTTTAAAATACGCTTGCACATAGTTTGGGAAGTATCCAAATACCAGAATCAAGAACAGGAATCACAATTTCAAAAAATTATAATTAATTTTAAATTTTGACTAAAGAAAACTTTAAACCAAATCCGAATACATTATTCACGTTGTACATATTTTATCACTGGAGTACTACGGTCAAAAATTACAAAAGGTCAGTTCCGAAAAAAACTGTAGGTCATTTTGCATGCTGTATAAAAAAGTTAGTAATTTGACAAAATGTATATCTGGCAATGAATTTTTCATACTTAAGACGTTCAAAAACTTTGTGAGGAATGTTTGTATAAACATGAGATACGGTTGTCAGTTATACTTAACTTTAGTACTTTCGTAAAATACTTATACTTAACTTAGCAAATAATGTTTAGTCTCTTATCTTGCGTGTTATGAACAGTTCTTCAAATATTAACTATTCCCGCAAGTAAAATTATATTGTATTACCACCATACGCACGTTTAACTTATTAATTCAGCATCATCATAGGTTAATATATGTACAAACAAACAACTGAATTTTTTGCTAATAATAATTTGTTTATACATGTATTGACCTTTGAGGATGCTTATTTAATCAGTGAAACGTGTGTAAGGTGATAAAACAATATACGTTCTGTGCCGTGTTTTGGAAAACTCGGCTGCTTTTTTTTTATGTCAACGAGAGCGGACTGCGTTGAATTAATAAATTACGTATTATCGGCGTCCGTCCTGTTATGTTGCCACCCGGCCGATCCGCGCGCGCTCTGGGTCCATAACTTCGTACAAATTTTTCCGTAGTTGTAATGACTAGTCCAATTTCAGCATTCAACGTAGTAGGTCGTCTGTATTCGCCTGACAGCAACGACTTGAAATTTTGTCTACTATCTTTTACTATGCATAAGTAAAAGCTACGCGACTTTCCGGTAAGTGTGTTTAAGATATATTACTTACTATTTAATAAAAACAAATTGTATTTTATTCAATATCAAGGCTGATGCCGGGCGATATATTTGCATTAGACTCACCACGTGGCGTGCATTAGGTTAATTTCTGTTTGTTCATGTTTCAATGTTAACGCTGGCTAACAGATATGGATTTACAGTTTTTTGTGCCTGTTTATTTAATTCATTATATTAGAATGGGGCGTAAGTTAATTATTTTGTGATTTTGGTGAAACGAACGTACCTCACGAACCGGTTAAAGTTTGCTAGTTCATGTCGAAGGTGATTAAGTGCTTGACGAAAACTTATGAATAACTATTTATTTGAAATGATTTATTATGTTGAATGAATATATTTGGATATATTATAAATTATAATATTTAAAAATGTTATTTCTGAAGTGATTTATTGAATTCAATGGGGTTCAATGCATAAGTAAATTTTCTGGAGATTTTAAACTGGGCATGTCGTGAAATGTGGGTTCAGCTGGGTGAATGGGGTATTGTGATTTTTTGAACCTGTGAGTAATTACCCCTATAATTGTGCAGGGTTTCCGAATTAGTCGTCAATCTGTCCCGCTCCAGCGGATGGCCGATCACCTGCTATCCATGAAGTAAATCCAGGGACTTTCCGCTCAGCTGTCAGGACCAATGGACGGACACATACACACTGCAACACCCTCCAGCCGTGGGCTGTATAACCAGGTGACATTTATGCCTTTTTAAAACAGTTTGTGGCCGCTACACCTTATCTTGAGATATTTCGGAAATGCTCCAGTTTAGAACTTTGTTCCGCACAAGTCCAACGGGACATTTGGGGTTACATATTACTTTTTCCTTTTTACTAATGCTTACGCCTCAGGGAATTTGTAAACTCAGCCAGGGTCATGCATCACCCGAATTGATGTTAGTTTTTTTTGTAAATATGGGCGGGACTGACTGTCACTAAATGATATTAGCGTTAAGTATGCATGCACGGGTGCCTCCGGTACATTGTTGGGGAATTTTCGTGGTCATATACATTTTCATTTAATTGGGTATTTGATTTGGTTTTTAATTTAAAGGTTGGGGGAGGTGCTTTAACCTGTGGACGACACCTGTTGGTGCCGTTATCCACAGGCCAATAACATGTCATAGTTTGTTGGATCCAGTCCGGGCGCATGACCGTGCCTGAGGTCAAGTGGGTCTTTATGAACACCTCTAGTATGTTTTATCACATTAAATCACTAAATCCTGCTTTATGTAATTCATTCCTACTGTTTAAATAATTTTGTAACCACTAAATTTTGCCATAGCCAGCACAAGAATTGTTCAGTTTACCTTTTTTTTTTAATAATTCATAATAATGATTCATTGATAATGTTCAAGAATGTAAAACAAATCAATACCAGTTGTAAGCTATTTTTTGGGTGGTTACGTTCCACTGATCTTGCTTAAAATTTGTTTTTTTTGGTAAGAAAATAAAAGAAATTAGAATATGCAGTTTATGCAACCGTGCATCCATGTTGACCTCGTGATGGCACATTTATTAATCTATTATTTGGGATACGAAATTGATAATTACCTTTTATGCTTGGTACTTGTGTGCCGTTCTGACTATTTAGCCAATTTGACTTTGGCCTTTCACATACTTAGAATTTTGGGGTGTTTCAACTCTGGTCTTTTGTGACTTATTATTTGGTTTTGGGTTTGTTAATTGAAAAATTTAAGGTGGGCCGGATACTTGATCTGAATAAGAGGCTTTGAGGGTGTTACGATGACAATACAAGTGCTGTTAACCAGGTGGACATGGTGTGTGGTGTTTATATGTAAATGTGTATCTATGTTAATTATATGTTGTGTGTCATGCCTTTATGTGTTTGTTAGATTGTTTATGCGTTGTTATGTATATATATATATCATGTTTATCGTTTATGTGACTTACTGGGAGGGTCGATACTATGCGCCATTCTTACATTATTTAGAAGCAACTGTATACTGCTCAGTGATATCAAGGTCAATTATTTGGCGAGGCCTATGCTTAGTGTTGAATCATAACAATTTTTTTTTAGCTATTTTTATGAAGTGAAAGCACTTGTAATCCTAATTTGATTGTATGAAGATGCAAATATGTGCATATGTATAATATTGAAATCTATTCTATGCATTGTATAAAATTAACTTAATCATTCAAAGGCGCATATATCATATACTGGGGGAATTGATTGTACGAAAACATAACTCTAATAAATCTTGTTATTGTTATCTTAGAGCAGAGTTTCATTTGCAAGTCCCGTCATACTGGACCCAGCGCATTTTTGGCTTCTCTAGGCTCTTGTCTAGTTCTAAATGACTAGTGGCCTCTCTTTCAAAAAAAATATAAATACAAAAAAAAATACAAAAAAAGTTTTTTTTTATATATAAAGCATAAAAGGAAAGAGGGGTTACAGTTCACTTGGAGAAATAGTTTTTTACTTGCAGGAATAGTTAATATTTGAATAACTGTTCATATATAAAAACGTGCAACAAATACTTAAGAGTTACTTACAACATAATAGTAACTTGCATATGTATAGAAAAACACATATCAAGTTAAAATAAATTAATAAGGAACAACAAATTATATATGGGTAGTGTTTTTAGGCCCGTGCTAAGATTTAAAAATATGAGAACTTTATTCACAGTTTGAAAATTAAAATTATTTATTTGATTTGAAGTAATACTAAAACATATTTTATTTAAAATAGTGAGCGAATGAGCGGAGGTCATTAACTACTAGGCCTATATAACCGCTACACTGACACACCTGTGTGTGTGTGTGTGTGTGTGTGTGTGTGTGTGTGTGTGTGTGTGTGTGTGTGTGTGTGTGTGTGTGTGTGTGTGTGTGTGTGTGTGTGTGTGTGTGTGTGTGTTGTAACAAGACCCTTTATGGCTGCAATCAAATCCCACTGTTTGGGCTAGCCACTTGGTCACCAGACCGCTGTATGCCGGTCGTTACAAAAGAATAAAATGTATATGGAAAATTCAATAAAAATAGAATTTTCAAATAATAAAATAATTTTGTTATGTTAATAAATGTGTTTAAATGAGAAATACATCTGTTTTAAAAAAGGTTCTGTACAATTTTAATAACAGGTAGGTATTTATTGACCATCGAGCACTTCTTGAAGATTTGACCCAAGTCTGGAGTTAAATAGATTAACTCCAGGTAATAATCGATTGGTGAATTTTCTGAATGGTCCAATATCTTGTTCAGATGGAATATATTCTTCTTACTTAAGTCCTTCAGCCTTATAACTACCCTTAAATTACCCTGTGAAATAAGTAACAGATACAAAATAATGGAAATATAAAGATTTATTGACAATTTTAAATAAATAATCGATATTTTATCGATGGAGAGCAATTATCGACTCTGTCTCGGGAATTATCGATTGTGTCATACAGAACAAATTTATGATATATTATATTAAAAGACAGGTTCTTTGAGCGATTAGAATTAATAGTCAGAGAAGGGTGACGAGAAAGTATAACATTAACAATTAAAAATAAATACAATAATTACTATTCAATAGTATTTAAATAATTCCAGTATATAATATTGTAATAAATGTTTTGTCAAACCAATGAAGACTGACGTCACTGTGATGTGGTTAGCAGACTCCGTTTTCAAGATGGCCGCTACTCGAGTTGGACTAAGTTACAGCATATGCGTCGTGTCAGAAAATCACAATAAAATTCCCTTTATTAAGGTTTAAAATGTCCCCGCACTGGTGTAATATGTCTGTTAATCTATTTGGTGTATTCTGGTGAAGTGTTCTGTGGAAACTTGTGTTAGTTAGTTTATTTTCTATGTGTTCAACTTCTGCGGTTAAGTTTTCAAGTTATTGGTTAGGAATTGCAGAATAAATCAGTTGAGATATAGTGTTTTACTTGTTTCTATCACTCGTATTATGGAGTTAAGTGTTTGTTTTCACTATTGTCGTGTATGTATTAACAGCTTTAGCTTTAAAAAGTGTCTAAACCGTCTAACTCTCGTTCACTTATTTCAATGGTTAAACGCTAGTACCATTTTTCTCGATTTAAAGAAACGTTCTTTACACAACTGTCCAGCTTGATATTCAACAAAAGACTAATTAACTTGGTCATAAATCTGGCCCAGTTAATCTTTGAAAAAGTATTGTTAACATTTTCGATTACCTGTACACATGATAAAATATTACATTATATATGGAATTTTTCTATTTTATTCATCACTTTTATGAATTATGAACCTTATTATTGGTTTAACCATCTCATTCCCTTTAAATTGATGTATTATAGTCCATATCTGTAGACATTTTGTGGAAATTAACAAATTTTGTTCACTCTTTGGAATTATAGGCTCAAAATTGGATTTCCGTTTTTATACAAAATTCCTCCATTTTAAATATTATTAATACTATTATAATAAATTTTAATTATTCATATTCCTCTTCCTTTCCTTAAGTACATATAAATTAAACCTTTGAACTGGTTTTTTGTGTTAATCTGTAAATTTGACATTGCTCTTTAAAATTAATTAATTTATATATTTTGAAAATTTACAAAATGTTAAGGTATATTTCCTTATTATCATTTTAACTCATAGGATCATTCCTAGTAGTGGTTAATTGAGTTATCTAATATAAATCTTGGTAGTTTACAGGATTTATTAGTGAATTATACTAGTTTATATTGGTTCTGTGATTTCACCAAATGGCCTAGGTTTTAGAATTTTATATTTCTTTCTTTCTCAAATAATTTAAACTTAATTCCTCCTCTGACTTTACATAATTACAATTAGATGAAAATAACATGGTTTATAACTTATTGTGTTGTGTAGTAGTTAATTAACACTACAGTTATTAAAATAAATAATTATGAACATTGTTTAGCCATCTGCACAATTGAACATATTGCAGATATGGCTTGAACATATATCTTTTAACTATTAGAGCTAACATAGCATACCCATTAGAACATTATTAATGGTATGTTGGCTATTATTTATCAAACATAATTATTTTTAAAACACATAACATAAATCTTATTTTCTAAAAAACCTTACAAATACATTTATCAACACATTGATTTTAGGACTGTGAATAAACAGTCTATTTAAACATTTTACACTTATTAATACTATATTAATACCAGTCCTTTCTGGTTTAAACCATTATTATTGTGATCCCCTACATCAGTAAACATTAACTCCCATACTCTATTTATTATCATTTTTTACAAATGTCTTGTAAATAAAGATTTACATTAAAATAATAAAATATTGGAAATGTTCCATTCTATTATTTTATTATGCTGTTTATTATCAGATATTAAAGTTGTGATATTGCATACTGATAAGTTATAGTATCACCAAGTTTAAGTTTATTGCATTTCTAAAAAAAACACTTACACAAATTCACTTTCACTGTTGGTTCTGATATTTTGAGTCTTATTATCTCAGACCAGACCTTTAGTAATCATGGACCGTTAAGACTAGTTTATTTTCTTTATTACACAATAGCTTTAGTCGGTTCACTTCTTATAACGCTATACAGCACTTTAGTTTTCTCAATAATTACATTTTATAGGATTTTGGGTATGTTATACTTTCTTTTGCACAGTTTTTGTGGGTTTGGGGTTGATAGTAGTTTATATAATAATAGGTTTTACTACGGTGGTTCTTTCATACTATTTCTTCCTCTCCTCCTGTCTTCTTTCTTGTCCTTCTTCGTATCTTCCTTCTGGTCTTCATTCTTGTCCTTCTTCTAGTCTTCATTCTTGTCCCTCGTCTAGTCTTCACTCTTCTGGTCTTCCTTCCTCATTCTTGGGTAAACCAAGGTACTTGGTGTTATCTCGACTGAGGTTTAGTTTGGAACATTTAATTTATTCACTGAACTGACTTTATTCTTCTATACAGGTTTCAGGGTATTGTTTTCTTTTTGATCACAAACTTTATTCTTCCCTCTTCTTGTTTTTGGGGTATTTTGGTATTCACCACTCTTTAATTGAGTCTCGTTTTTCTTGATATGGTCTTATATAACTGGTTTACTGCTCTGAGCTTCCTGGGTAACTTACTGATATGATACTATGAGTTGCTTCGATACTTTCTTTGGTTTCTTAAAACAGTGGTTTTTATATATAATGTAGTGAGGGTTTTTATTTTATTGTGGTTCATTCCTCTGATTTATTTAAATGTCATTCAATATTATTATAACATTTGTTGGTGTAATTAAACTTTATGATTTCACATGACTTAAAATGTAGTGGATTTTCTGTCACGCTACAGAATGCCCTTCTCCAGAAGTAATTTTTTCAGACTATACTTGCTTTGTCTGAAACAATTGCTTATGATAATTATTCAAGGTTTGTTATTATTTTGGACTTCCTTCCTTTTTAAAATTTTCTTATTTATATTTGAGTTTATATCATTCTCACTTGATCTTCCTTGATAGTAATAGTCATCTGAGTTTCATATTTATTATTTCATTTTTATATTTCTTCTTAGTATTTTCTCCTTGGGATATTTCCTCCCTATCGTTCCCTACTTTGTGAGCTGGTTCAGTTCAGAGAGGCACTGTACGCTACTTTCCTCTGCTGTCCAATACTTCACACATATTTGAGTACAGAGGCAAATCATCTCTGCTCAAAAAACATATTAATCCTGCTGGAATTATCATCAGACAGATTAAAAAAATTATTCAGAATAGTACACATTTGTTACTATTTAAAAAAAATATCTTTGGGATACTTCACTTATTACTTATTATACTTCTCAGAGATTTTAATATTCCTATATCAGTTGTTCTTCTAACTCATTATCTGGATGTTTCTTTCATTTGATATTATGGTAGGAAGCTCTTCTATTATTACTTTTTTCAACTTTTCTTATCATATAAATCTTTTGGTTATAAATTCTTTATTACCTTCTGGTTTTTTTATTATAATCTGCATTATTTATAGTAGCATATCTTTTTGACATTTTTTAGACTGTTTCTTTGTTCTTAAAATTCCACTTGTTCTATTTTTCTAGAATTTTTATAACTGTCATTATCATAATTGTCATTTAATCCATAAATCATTTTATATTAATTCGTTTAATTAGACAAATCTTTGACATTATTTTCACATTATTCCTGTCATTGTTATTATACTTTCGAATGATGGTTTTTTATTAATTTCATAATGAGGTCATAATTTCTCCTCATACCACTTCAAAGTTTCATTCTCTCATAATTCCAAAGAAGTTTTTGTACTTTATTATATTCAATCACTCAAATCGTATTAAAGAATTTTTTCTTTTTTATTTCCTTTAACATCATTTTATGGAAAGGTTTTTACTCTTCATATTGAACTTAGACATGATCATATTGTCTAGAATTATTTGTTTTAATTCTAAATCTGTTTCCTTTCTTCATCCCATTATGATCCTTTGTTACCATGGTAATTATTTTCTATGCTTACCATAAATGTGGTATGAAATCTCTTCAG
Source organism: Magicicada septendecula (assembly GCA_034769895.1). Taxonomy (NCBI): domain Eukaryota; kingdom Metazoa; phylum Arthropoda; class Insecta; order Hemiptera; family Cicadidae; genus Magicicada; species Magicicada septendecula. The sequence goes on along the minus strand of CM068374.1, from coordinate 140,686,434 downwards.
TTTATCTCACCATAGTGTTTTATTTATAATTGGTTGGTAAGTTGTACTTATACTTGGTTTGGGAAACTTGATTTATACATAATTCAAAATTCACTCTTCTTATATTATTCCATAAAGTTTTCTCAAATAATTTGTATGTAAGGTGGGCTTACATGTGTTTTGGCTGGTTTTATTTCTCTAAACTCTCTTGGTATTATTGTCAAAATGTTTCTCTTCAAATAAATATTTAGTAAGCTGTCCTTATTTGTTTTTGACTTTAGGTGGTTTTATTTCTAAATTCTCTCCTTCTTTATTATTATATTATAGCCATAAAGTTTTTCTTCAAATATTTGTTATGTAAGATTGGCTTACCTTTGTTTTTAGAATTTGGCAGTTTTTATTTTTAAACTTCTTCTCTTCTATTCTTGCCATAAAGTTTTTCTAAAATAATTGGTATGTTAGGTGATCTTACGTATGTTTTAGAATTTGGCTGGTTTTACCTTAAAAATTCTGTTTTATATATCTCCTTCCAAAATGTTTCTTCTCAAATAAATTGTGTGTAATTGGCTTACATTGTGTTTAGAATTTAGGTAATTTTTTCTAACTTCTTCTTATATTATTGCCATAAAATTGTCTAATAATTGTAGGTAATATGTGCTGATATTTCTTTTTAGAATTTGGCTGATTTTATTCTAATTTTTCTTCTTATATTCTTGCCATAAAATTTTCTAATAATTGTTATGTAAGGTGATCTTACGTATGTTTTAGAATTTGGCTGTTTTTACCTTAAAAATTCTGTTTTATATATCTCCTTCCAAAATGTTTCTTCTCAAATAAATTGTATGTAATTGGCTTACAGTGTGTTTAGAATTTAGGTAATTTTTTCTAACTTCTTCTTATATTCTTGCCATAAAATTGTCTAATAATTGTAGGTAATATGTGCTGATATTTCTTTTTAGAATTTGGCTGATTTTATTCTAATTCTTCTTCTTATATTCTTGCCATAAAATTTTCTAATAATTGTTATGTAAGGTGATCTTACGTATGTTTTAGAATTTGGCTGTTATTTTAATCATAAAATTTCTTCATGGATGCCTGGTTAAAGACACCCTTGACTTTATTTGAACTCATTTCCTTGATTTCGTACGTGTTGTTGTTATTGTCCTTTGAGACGATATAGGGACCAGTATACAGGAGCAATAACTTTTTTGTTATCCCCTCTAAGGAACTGGGTAATTCCCTATTCTTCAACAACACCTTCTCTCCAACGGTATAATGAATAACCTTACCCATACTTTTATTGTATTTCTTCCGCCGTTTCTCCTGATCTTCGGCCACCTTATTACAAAATTGAATTTTATCAAATCTATATTTATGTTCTCTGGGGAACTCCAAGATATCTGCAATCTCTCTAGGGGGTTGTCTCTCGTACATTGCGGAGTATGGGGTTATTCCTATGGCAGGATGGTAGGCCAGGTTGAGGAATTCTTCAGTAGCCTCCAAATATTCTTGCCACCTTCTCTGCTGATCATGGCAATACGTTCTTAATAGGCGCCCCACCTCTCGCAAGACTCTTTCGGCCGGGTTACTGCTTGGGTGGTATACGGATGTCTTGTATGTGTGAACCACCATGGACAGCAGTGTATCCCGCCATCTCCTCCCCTTGAATTGCGTTCCGTGGTCGGTTATGATCGATACCGGTTTTCCGACGGTTGGGAAGTACTGGTCGATCAGGATATTAAGAACTTTATTCGTAGTCGCCCGATTCGCTGGGTATAGCTTAACGAACTTCGTGTAATGGTCCATAATGGTGACGATATATTTGTATCGGTGGCGGCCTCCACTGCGGGGAAATGGCCCGCAGATATCCAGGAATACCTTCTCAAGTTTAGACTGCGATGTTATTGGAATCATCTGCCCTTCTCTTTTCTCGTTATTAGTTTTTACGAGTTGGCAAATGCGACAGTTTCTAATATACCTCCGTACCTTCCGATTGATGTCCTTGATATAGCAGCTTTCTTCCAGGGCCTTTACCACCTTTAAAGCGCCCATATGCCCATATCGAACATGATAACTGATCACTATCTCTTTCTCGATATGGGTCGGAATTATTACCTTCCATTCCTCCTTATATAATGATGGTTTGGAAAACAGGATTCAATTATGTATAGTGTAATATTGGGAGATTGTCTCATCTCCTGCTTCCAATCTTGAGATAATAGAAATTAATTTCGGGTCAGCTTGTTGGTGTGTGCTTAGTTGTTCTAGAACTGATTGTAGACCGGCGCTGCTGCTGAGAATATGGTACACCTTCAGAATACTCTCCTTCTCCCCCTCGAACGTCTGCTTGTCAATGTCAACTCTAGACAATACGTCCGCGACGACATTCTTTCTTCCGGGGATATACTCCCACTTAAGGTCGTATTCTTGCAGCAATAGTATCCACTGCGTTAACCTTCCATGGCTCAGCTTACATCTCTTAAGGAATGATATAGATTTATGGTCTGTCCGGACGGTAACGGGATAACCAAGAATATATGTACGGAACTTTCCGCACGCGAACACGACACTCAATAACTCCTTTTCTGTCACATGATAGTTTTTCTCACTCTGGTTCAGAGCTCTGCTGGCAAAGCAGATTACAAGATGCTCGCCCTCCTCATCCTCTTGATATAAAGTAGTGCCGAGGCTGATGTCACTGGCATCGCAATTAAGAAAGAAAGGCTTGTTAAAATCTGGATGGCGGAGTATAATGTGTTTAAGGAATTTTTGTTTTATAAGAGTCAATATGTTTTGTTGTTCATTACCCCAGATCCATTTATTTTTAGATGACAGTTGCGGCTGAAATCTGGCAGTCAGTTCGGAGTACTTTTCCTGGAACTTGCGGTAGTAATTACAGAGTCCCAGGAACGACTGTAACTGCCTTCGATTCTTTGGTGTAGGAAAGTTCTGAATTGCTTCGACTTTTTCAGCCGACGGTGAGATTCCCTTATCATTTAATATGAAGCCCAAGAATTGTATCTCTTTAGCAATAAAATGAGACTTTGCTAACTTCAGAGTAATATTGTTTGCTGCTAGCTTCTGTAAGACGTGTTCCACACGGTAGCAGTGTTCCTCCCAAGTTTCTGAGGACACTAGCAAGTCATCGACGTATACGGTGGTGAATTTTAGTGCTTCTTGGCCAAGTATCTGATCCATGCAGTGCACAAAGACTGCGACTGAGTTTACCAGTCCGAAGGGCAACCTCTTAAACTGGTAGTACCGCCCTTCGAATATAAAGGCCAGATACTGGCGACTCTGTGGATGTAATTCCACCTGCCAGTATCCGCACACCGTATCCCAGGTAGTGAAGTATTTGGTACCGTGGAATCGTTTTAAGATCTCCTCAATCTCACCGGGCGAAGTCCTGTCATTTATGATCATCTTATTTATTTCGCGCGCATCTAAACATAAACGGACTTGTCCGTTTTTCTTAGGAATAGCCACGATAGGACTTGTATAAGGGGAATGGCTACTCTCTATTATGTCACGGTTAATCATTTGCTCTATTTCAGCTCTTACTGCTTGCTTTCGTGATTGCGCAATGGGGTAAGACTTCCGGTTAAAGTCTACAGTGTCTCGGAATTGTAGAGTACACTGGAAATTTTTCACTTTACCGGGCTCATCAGAATAGACTGATTTATATTTATTGTATATGTCTATTAATTTGTTCGCTTGGTTTGTTGTTAAACCTTCGCCAGTTATACCGCTCCGGAAATCCCTGATCTCCTGGATTTTTTGCGACCATAAATCTTCATTGGAGGTGTCGTCTATTCTCTGTTCAATTATGGATGTTGGTTGGATGTAATTAATTTTTCGGATTTGCTGATGGATACTATCGGGAACGACTTGGTCACTACCCACCAAGTTCGCCGTCCAAGTATGTCCGTTAGAAAACAGCGACAATGTTTCAGTTCTTAGATCAATGATGGCGGAATTCCTCCTAAGCACATCACACCCGACCAGTATATTAAATGGCAGACCGCTCGCCACCAAGAATTCCATGTCAATCGCTATACCACAGCTCATCACACTGGCGGAGACTTGTCTACGTATAGTTTTGTTTTGTCAGCCGGTTGCTCCCAACAAAACAATATTATTCAACGGCAATGTTGGTAAAGTTCTCCCGCACCCTTGCTGTATCCTCTCCAGTTCCGTCGTACTTATTATTGACACGTTCCACCCAGTATCGATCATTAACTTGGCTGGGATGCCTTCTACCTTGGCGTCAACATGTATAATTTCATTATTGAAGTTATTGGTGGGACTCCTGTTATCCTCTTCCAATAACTCCTGTCTGATGTCCTTCAGGTAGTTGCACCCGATGATTGTAATACGATTGTGATTATTTTCAAAATTGCACTCATTATCTTTATTATACCCAGTAGTCAGAGGCAGTAACGGGTTCTGGCGATTTCTTACTGCCTGTGCCCGTTTAAAGGCTCGGCATCATTGTTTCTTTGAGCCATATTATTCGATGCCTCATTCGGGATGCTCATAGTGGTTACCTGCCGATCTGTCCTATGGTCTTCCGGTCGTTCATGGTGCGACCTCTGTTCAGTGTTGTCCAAACTATTGCTCCTACGCGCCGGATAGTACCTCGGTTGGTCCCGTTCTAGGCTCCTCCGCCTTTCTTCGTATCTTCGGTAACTGCTTCGTCGATTGTGGTTGAATCCTCGTTGTCTTCCATCTGTGGCTCGTATGAAGTTCACTCTAGGGCGAGGATACCTATTATTATTAAAATTACCATTATTGGGACCCGCACGATTAGCATTATTAGGGTAAGGACTATTATCATAATTGGGGCTTCTCTGACTATTTACGTTATTAGGGTAGGGATTGCGGTTACCCTGATAACCATTAGAGGGTCGGTTCGGGTTTTGCTGGTTGGGACCCGTATTATTATTATCATTGTAATTAGTATTATTTACATTATTTCCATTATTAGAATTGTTATTTCGCGGGTATGTCCGACCTCCTTGGTACCCAGTATTTATGTGGTTCGTACCCTGGTTATTGTTCTGGTACGTCCTTGGTTCGGGCCCATCACTTCTTCTACGACTCTGCCGGTAGTAATCTTCATTTTCATAATTCTCTAGGAGTTCTGTCATTGCCTGGATGGTTTTTATCTGGCTGCCCCTCCTAGCACGAATCACCTCCTCATCATAATGGTAAGACAACTTGTTTATTAGGCACTCCTCCGGTATGGCTGGTTCTAAGTGCTTGGCCATACACACCTTGCCGAGGAAATAAGCTGTCATTGAGCTGCCGACTTGTGGTTTGTAGCGGCCGTGGCATATATTATCTCTTATGAGATTTTGCGTGGTCTCTGACCAGTACTTGGCTTTGAACAGGCTCTTGAATTGTTCATAATTGTCGATGTCGCTCCGGTTGGCCATCCACCAATGGTCATTCACCTCCCGAAACGACTCGTCAAGGATCTCTCTGTTCTGGACCCATCTGTTCCCTCGGTGTTTCTCGAGGTACTCCTCTATTCGTGCCAAGAACTCCATAGGCTTCCGTTTGTATTGCCGGAAATTGAGCCATTCTCTGTTCTCTGACATGGGGAAATTGTGATATCCCGATGGTCTGTTTCTTATTAACTCTATCTCCTCCTGGCTCTGACGCACCTGTCCGGTTATGTTCACCATAGCGGCTTCCACGCCGTCGCATCTTTCTGTTACTTGGGTCCTCACTTTATTTACTTCCTCCAAGGCAAATTTCTTGGTCTCCTCCAATTTAGTTTTCTGTTGTTCTTGGACCTGAGTAATCTCCTTTGTTATTACTTCCCGGACTTCCAGCACTTCGTTTTCTGTTTGACGACATCTTTCGTCTACTTCTCGGATCTGCTGGTTAACAACCACGACTTCCTGTTCTAACTTCTTTACAATGGACTTCTTCGTCTCAGTTATTTTTTTATTTATCTCCTCTTTGGCTAACTCAATCCTCTCGTCTAACTTATTCATGTTCTCTTGGTTAACTTCCCTTAGTTCTTCTCTCAGCAGTTGATTGTCCTCTCTCAATTCTTCCAATCTTTCCCCCATCTTCTCTTCCATTTTCCTGTTATTTTCCCTTAATTCGTCTTTTAATTGTTATTTGTCACTTTCTATTTTCCTACTGGTTTCTTCCATCTTCTCTTCTAAATTCTTATTATTTTCTTCCATTTTCCTTTCCATCTTCTTACTGGTTTCTTCAATCCTCTTATTAGTATTTTCTATTTTACGGCCCAATTCTTCCTTTGTGGATCGGTTGTCTTCCCTCAAATCTTCCTTTGTGGAATCCATTTTGTTATTCAAGTCTTCACTCAACCTTTTACTATTTTCTTCCATACCCTTGTTAGTGGAATCCATTTTCTTCTCCATTCCTTCCATTTTTGATTCTAGGTTCTCATTATTTTCATTCATTGCCTCCATCACCCGCCTGAACATTTCTTGGGTTGTCATGTCCGCAGTTTGCGACGGTTTCTCCTTTTCTGAGACATTGACTTCCCCTGTCTGCGTTGGTACTTCGGGTTGTTCCTCGGGTGGTTCAGGTTGTTTCGGTTCCACCTGGGTTAGTAACACTTCCGGATCCTCCACGGGTGTTGCCTCCTTATCCCCCATGTCAACCTCTTTCTCGGCCTCTGCCGCCCTCTTTTTCGATGTAGCTCGTCTTTGCATCTTTCTCTGTCTCTATTTACTAATCGCTGCCAAGCTTAGATTATTAAGCCCTCTAAGTTGGACGCCACTTTGTAACAAGACCCTTTATGGCTGCAATCAAATCCCACTGTTTGGGCTAGCCACTTGGTCACCAAACCGCTGTATGCCGGTCGTTACAAAAGAATAAAATGTATATGGAAAATTCAATAAAAATAGAATTTTCAAATAATAAAATAATTTTGTTATGTTAATAAATGTGTTTAAATGAGAAATACATCTGTTTTAAAAAAGGTTCTGTACAATTGTAATAACAGGTAGGTATTTATTGACCATCGAGCACTTCTTGAAGATTTGACCCAAGTCTGGAGTTAAATAGATTAACTCCAGGTAATAATCGATTGGTGAATTTTCTGACTGGTCCAATATCTTGTTCAGATGGAATATATTCTTCTTACTTAAGTCCTTCAGCCTTATAACTACCCTTAAATTACCCTGTGAAATAAGTAACAGATACAAAATAATGGAAATATAAAGATTTATTGACAATTTTAAATAAATAATCGATATTTTATCGATGGAGAGCAATTATCGACTCTGTCTCGGGAATTATCGATTGTGTCATACAGAACAAATTTATGATATATTATGTTAAAAGACAGGTTCTTTGAGCGATTAGAATTAATAGTCAGAGAAGGGTGACGAGAAAGTGTAACATTAACAATTAAAAATAAATACAATAATTACTATTCAATAGTATTTAAATATTTCCAGTATATAATATTGTAATAAATGTTTTGCCAAACCAATGAAGACTGACGTCACTGTGATGTGGTTAGCAGACTCCGTTTTCAAGATGGCCGCTACTCGAGTTGGACTAAGTTACAGCATATGCGTCGTGTCAGAAAATCACAATAAAATTCCCTTTATTAAGGTTTAAAATGTCCCCGCACTGGTGTAATATGTCTGTTAATCTATTTGGTGTATTCTGGTGAAGTGTTCTGTGGAAACTTGTGTTAGTTAGTTTATTTTCTATGTGTTCAACTTCTGCGGTTAAGTTTTCAAGTTATTGGTTAGGAATTGCAGAATAAATCAGTTGAGATATAGTGTTTTACTTGTTTCTATCACTCGTATTATGGAGTTAAGTGTTTGTTTTCACTATTGTCGTGTATGTATTAACAGCTTTAGCTTTAAAAAGTGTCTAAACCGTCTAACTCTCGTTCACTTATTTCAATGGCTAAACGCTAGTACCATTTTTCTCGATTTAAAGAAACGTTCTTTACACAACTGTCCAGCTTGATATTCAACAAAAGACTAATTAACTTGGTCATAAATCTGGCCCAGTTAATCTTTGAAAAAGTATTGTTAACATTTTCGATTACCTGTACACATGATAAAATATTACATTATATATGGAATTTTTCTATTTTATTCATCACTTTTATGAATTATGAACCTTATTATTGGTTTAACCATCTCATTCCCTTTAAATTGATGTATTATAGTCCATATCTGTAGACATTTTGTGGAAATTAACAAATTTTGTTCACTCTTTGGAATTATAGGCTCAAAATTGGATTTCCGTTTTTATACAAAATTCCTCCATTTTAAATATTATTAATACTATTATAATAAATTTTAATTATTCATATTCCTCTTCCTTTCCTTAAGTACATATAAATTAAACCTTTGAACTGGTTTTTTGTGTTAATCTGTAAATTTGACATTGCTCTTTAAAATTAATTAATTTATATATTTTGAAAATTTACAAAATGTTAAGGTATATTTCCTTATTATCATTTTAACTCATAGGATCATTCCTAGTAGTGGTTAATTGAGTTATCTAATATAAATCTTGGTAGTTTACAGGATTTATTAGTGAATTATACTAGTTTATATTGGTTCTGTGATTTCACCAAATGGCCTAGGTTTTAGAATTTTATATTTCTTTCTTTCTCAAATAATTTAAACTTAATTCCTCCTCTGACTTTACATAATTACAATTAGATGAAAATAACATGGTTTATAACTTATTGTGTTGTGTAGTAGTTAATTAACACTACAGTTATTAAAATAAATAATTATGAACATTGTTTAGCCATCTGCACAATTGAACATATTGCAGATATGGCTTGAACATATATCTTTTAACTATTAGAGCTAACATAGCATACCCATTAGAACATTATTAATGGTATGTTGGCTATTATTTATCAAACATAATTATTTTTAAAACACATAACATAAATCTTATTTTCTAAAAAACCTTACAAATACATTTATCAACACATTGATTTTAGGACTGTGAATAAACAGTCTATTTAAACATTTTACACTTATTAATACTATATTAATACCAGTCCTTTCTGGTTTAAACCATTATTATTGTGATCCCCTACATCAGTAAACATTAACTCCCATACTCTATTTATTATCATTTTTTACAAATGTCTTGTAAATAAAGATTTACATTAAAATAATAAAATATTGGAAATGTTCCATTCTATTATTTTATTATGCTGTTTATTATCAGATATTAAAGTTGTGATATTGCATACTGATAAGTTATAGTATCACCAAGTTTAAGTTTATTGCATTTCTAAAAAAAACACTTACACAAATTCACTTTCACTGTTGGTTCTGATATTTTGAGTCTTATTATCTCAGACCAGACCTTTAGTAATCATGGACCGTTAAGACTAGTTTATTTTCTTTATTACACAATAGCTTTAGTCGGTTCACTTCTTATAACGCTATACAGCACTTTAGTTTTCTCAATAATTACATTTTATAGGATTTTGGGTATGTTATACTTTCTTTTGCACAGTTTTTGTGGGTTTGGGGTTGATAGTAGTTTATATAATAATAGGTTTTACTACGGTGGTTCTTTCATGCTATTTCTTCCTCTCCTCCTGTCTTCTTTCTTGTCCTTCTTCGTATCTTCCTTCTGGTCTTCATTCTTGTCCTTCTTCTAGTCTTCATTCTTGTCCCTCGTCTAGTCTTCACTCTTCTGGTCTTCCTTCCTCATTCTTGGGTAAACCAAGGTACTTGGTGTTATCTCGACTGAGGTTTAGTTTGGAACATTTAATTTATTCACTGAACTGACTTTATTCTTCTATACAGGTTTCAGGGTATTGTTTTCTTCCTGATCAAAAACTTTATTCTTCCCTCTTCTTGTTTTTGGGGTATTTTGGTATTCACCACTCTTTAATTGAGTCTCGTTTTTCTTGATATGGTCTTATATAACTGGTTTACTGCTCTGAGCTTCCTGGGTAACTTACTGATATGATACTATGAGTTGCTTCGATACTTTCTTTGGTTTCTTAAAACAGTGGTTTTTATATATAATGTAGTGAGGGTTTTTATTTTATTGTGGTTCATTCCTCTGATTTATTTAAATGTCATTCAATATTATTATAACATTTGTTGGTGTAATTAAACTTTATGATTTCACATGACTTAAAATGTAGTGGATTTTCTTTCACGCTACAGAATGCCCTTCTCCAGAAGTAATTTTTTCAGACTATACTTGCTTTGTCTGAAACAATTGCTTATGATAATTATTCAAGGTTTGTTATTATTTTGGACTTCCTTCCTTTTTAAAATTTTCTTATTTATATTTGAGTTTATATCATTCTCACTTGATCTTCCTTGATAGTAATAGTCATCTGAGTTTCATATTTATTATTTCATTTTTATATTTCTTCTTAGTATTTTCTCCTTGGGATATTTCCTCCCTATCGTTCCCTACTTTGTGAGCTGGTTCAGTTCAGAGAGGCACTGTACGCTACTTTCCTCTGCTGTCCAATACTTCACACATATTTGAGTACAGAGGCAAATCATCTCTGCTCAAAAAACATATTAATCCTGCTGGAATTATCATCAGACAGATTAAAAAAATTATTCAGAATAGTACACATTTGTTACTATTTAAAAAAAATATCTTTGGGATACTTCACTTATTACTTATTATACTTCTCAGAGATTTTAATATTCCTATCTCAGTTGTTCTTCTAACTCATTATCTGGATGTTTCTTTCATTTGATATTATGGTAGGAAGCTCTTCTATTATTACTTTTTTCAACTTTTCTTATCATATAAATCTTTTGGTTATAAATTCTTTATTACCTTCTGGTTTTTTATTATAATCTGCATTATTTATAGTAGCATATCTTTATGACATTTTTTAGACTGTTTCTTTGTTCTTAAAATTCCACTTGTTCTATTTTTCTAGAATTTTTATAACTGTCATTATCATAATTGTCATTTAATTCATAAATCATTTTATATTAATTCGTTTAATTACATAAATCTTTGACATTATTTTCACATTATTCCTGTCATTGTTATTATACTTTCGAATGATGGTTTTTTATTAATTTCATAATGAGGTCATAATTTCTCCTCATACCACTTCAAAGTTTCATTCTCTCATAATTCCAAAGAAGTTTTTGTACTTTATTATATTCAATCACTCAAATCGTATTAAAGAATTTTTTCTTTTTTATTTCCTTTAACATCATTTTATGGAAAGGTTTTTACTCTTCATATTGAACTTAGACATGATCATATTGTCTAGAATTATTTGTTTTAATTCTAAATCTGTTTCCTTTCTTCATCCCATTATGATCCTTTGTTACCATGGTAATTATTTTCTATGCTTACCATAAATGTGGTATGAAATCTCTTCAGTTTATCTCACCATAGTGTTTTATTTATAATTGGTTGGTAAGTTGTACTTATACTTGGTTTGGGAAACTTGATTTATACATAATTCAAAATTCACTCTTCTTATATTATTCCATAAAGTTTTCTCAAATAATTTGTATGTAAGGTGGGCTTACATGTGTTTTGGCTGGTTTTATTTCTCTAAACTCTCTTGGTATTATTGTCAAAATGTTTCTCTTCAAATAAATATTTAGTAAGCTGTCCTTATTTGTTTTTGACTTTAGGTGGTTTTATTTCTAAATTCTCTCCTTCTTTATTATTATATTATAGCCATAAAGTTTTTCTTCAAATATTTGTTATGTAAGATTGGCTTACCTTTGTTTTTAGAATTTGGCAGTTTTTATTTTTAAACTTCTTCTCTTCTATTCTTGCCATAAAGTTTTTCTTAAATAATTGGTATGTAAGGTGATCTTACGTATGTTTTAGAATTTGGCTGGTTTTACCTTAAAAATTCTGTTTTATATATCTCCTTCCAAAATGTTTCTTCTCAAATAAATTGTATGTAATTGGCTTACATTGTGTTTAGAATTTAGGTAATTTTTTCTAACTTCTTCTTATATTCTTGCCATAAAATTGTCTAATAATTGTAGGTAATATGTGCTGATATTTCTTTTTAGAATTTGGCTGATTTTATTCTAATTCTTCTTCTTATATTCTTGCCATAAAATTTTCTAATAATTGTTATGTAAGGTGATCTTACGTATGTTTTAGAATTTGGCTGTTATTTTAATCATAAAATTTCTTCATGGATGCCTGGTTAAAGACACCCTTGACTTTATTTGAACTCATTTCCTTGATTTCGTACGTGTTGTTGTTATTGTCCTCTGAGACGATATAGGGACCAGTATACAGGAGCAATAACTTTTTTGTTATCCCCTCTAAGGAACTGGGTAATTCCCTATTCTTCAACAACACCTTCTCTCCAACGGTATAATGAATAACCTTACCCATACTTTTATTGTATTTCTTCCGCCGTTTCTCCTGATCTTCGGCCACCTTATTACAAAATTGAATTTTATCAAATCTATATTTATGTTCTCTGGGGAACTCCAAGATATCTGCAATCTCTCTAGGGGGTTGTCTCTCGTACATTGCGGAGTATGGGGTTATTCCTATGGCAGGATGGTAGGCCAGGTTGAGGAATTCTTCAGTAGCCTCCAAATATTCTTGCCACCTTCTCTGCTGATCATGGCAATACGTTCTTAATAGGCGCCCCACCTCTCGCAAGACTCTTTCGGCCGGGTTACTGCTTGGGTGGTATACGGATGTCTTGTATGTGTGAACCCCCATGGACAGCAGTGTATCCCGCCATCTCCTCCCCTTGAATTGCGTTCCGTGGTCGGTTATGATCGATACCGTTTTTCCGACGGTTGGGAAGTACTGGTCGATCAGGATATTAAGAACTTTATTCGTAGTCGCCCGATTCGCTGGGTATAGCTTAACGAACTTCGTGTAATGGTCCATAATGATGACGATATATTTGTATCGGTGGCGGCCTCCACTGCGGGGAAATGGCCCGCAGATATCCAGGAATACCTTCTCAAGTTTAGACTGCGATGTTATTGGAATCATCTGCCCTTCTCTTTTCTCGTTATTAGTTTTTACGAGTTGGCAAATGCGACAGTTTCTAATATACCTCCGTACCTTCCGATTGATGTCCTCGATATAGCAGCTTTCTTCCAGGGCCTTTACCACCTTTAAAGCGCCCATATGCCCATATCGAACATGATAACTGATCACTATCTCTTTCTCGATATGGGTCGGAATTATAACCTTCCATTCCTCCTTATATAATGATGGTTTGGAAAACAGGATTCCCTTATGTATAGTGTAATATTGGGAGATTGTCTCATCTCCTGCTTCCAATCTTGAGATAATAGAAATTAATTTCGGGTCAGCTTGTTGGTGTGTGCTTAGTTGTTCTAGAACTGATTGTAGACCGGCGCTGCTGCTGAGAATATGGTACACCTTCAGAATACTCTCCTTCTCCCCCTCGAACGTCTGCTTGTCAATGTCAACTCTAGACAATACGTCCGCGACGACATTCTTCCTTCCGGGGATATACTCCCACTTAAGGTCGTATTCTTGCAGCAATAGTATCCACCGCGTTAACCTTCCATGGCTCAGCTTACATCTCTTAAGGAATGATATAGATTTATGGTCTGTCCGGACGGTAACGGGATAACCAAGAATATATGTACGGAACTTTCCGCACGCGAACACGACACTCAATAACTCCTTTTCTGTCACATGATAGTTTTTCTCACTCTGGTTCAGAGCTCTGCTGGCAAAGCAGATTACAAGATGCTCGCCCTCCTCATCCTCTTGATATAAAGTAGTGCCGAGGCTGATGTCACTGGCATCGCAATTAAGAAAGAAAGGCTTGTTAAAATCTGGATGGCGGAGTATAATGTGTTTAAGGAATTTTTGTTTTATAAGAGTCAATATGTTTTGTTGTTCATTACCCCAGATCCATTTATTTTTAGATGACAGTTGCGGCTGAAATCTGGCAGTCAGTTCGGAGTACTTTTCCTGGAACTTGCGGTAGTAATTACAGAGTCCCAGGAACGACTGTAACTGCCTTCGATTCTTTGGTGTAGGAAAGTTCTGAATTGCTTCGACTTTTTCAGCCGACGGTGAGATTCCCTTATCATTTAATATGAAGCCCAAGAATTGTATCTCTTTAGCAATAAAATGAGACTTTGCTAACTTCAGAGTAATATTGTTTGCTGCTAGCTTCTGTAAGACGTGTTCCACACGGTAGCATTGTTCCTCCCAAGTTTCTGAGGACACTAGCAAGTCATCGACGTATACGGTGGTGAATTTTAGTGCTTCTTGGCCAAGTATCTGATCCATGCAGTGCACAAAGACTACGACTGAGTTTACCAGTCCGAAGGGCAACCTCTTAAACTGGTAGTACCGCCCTTCGAATATAAAGGCCAGATACTGGCGACTCTGTGGATGTAATTCCACCTGCCAGTATCCGCACACCGTATCCCAGGTAGTGAAGTATTTGGTACCGTGGAATCGTTTTAAGATCTCCTCAATCTCACCGGGCGAAGTCCTGTCATTTATGATCATCTTATTTATTTCGCGCGCATCTAAACATAAACGGACTTGTCCGTTTTTCTTAGGAATAGCCACGATAGGACTTGTATAAGGGGAATGGCTACTCTCTATTATGTCACGGTTAATCATTTGCTCTATTTCAGCTCTTACTGCTTGCTTTCGTGATTGCGCAATGGGGTAAGACTTCCGGTTAAAGTCTACAGTGTCTCGGAATTGTAGAGTACACTGGAAATTCTTCACTTTACCGGGCTCATCAGAAAAGACTGATTTATATTTATTGTATATGTCTATTAATTTGTTCGCTTGGTTTGTTGTTAAACCTTCGCCAGTTATACCGCTCCGGAAATCCCTGATCTCCTGGATTTTTTGCGACCATAAATCTTCATTGGAGGTGTCGTCTATTCTCTGTTCAATTATGGATGTTGGTTGGATGTAATTAATTTTTCGGATTTGCTGATGGATACTATCGGGAACGACTTGGTCACTACCCACCAAGTTCGCCGTCCAAGTATGTCCGTTAGAAAACAGCGACAATGTTTCAGTTCTTAGATCAATGATGGCGGAATTCCTCCTAAGCACATCACACCCGACCAGTATATTAAATGGCAGACCGCTCGCCACCAAGAATTCCATGTCAATCGCTATACCACAGCTCATCACACTGGCGGAGACTTGTCTACGTATAGTTTTGTTTTGTCGGCCGGTTGCTCCCAACAAAACAATATTATTCAACGGCAATGTTGGTAAAGTTCTCCCGCACCCTTGCTGTATCCTCTCCAGTTCCGTCGTACTTATTATTGACACGTTCCACCCAGTATCGATCATTAACTTGGCTGGGATGCCTTCTACCTTGGCGTCAACATGTATAATTTCATTATTGAAGTTATTGGTGGGACTCCTGTTATCCTCTTCCAATAACTCCTGTCTGATGTCCTTCAGGTAGTTGCACCCGATGATTGTAATACGATTGTGATTATTTTCAAAATTGCACTCATTATCTTTATTATACCCAGTAGTCAGAGGCAGTAACGGGTTCTGGCGATTTCTTACTGCCTGTGCCCGTTTAAAGGCTCGGCATCATTGTTTCTTTGAGCCATATTATTCGATGCCTCATTCGGGATGCTCATAGTGGTTACCTGCCGATCTGTCCTATGGTCTTCCGGTCGTTCATGGTGCGACCTCTGTTCAGTGTTGTCCAAACTATTGCTCCTACGCGCCGGATAGTACCTCGGTTGGTCCCGTTCTAGGCTCCTCCGCCTTTCTTCGTATCTTCGGTAACTGCTTCGTCGATTGTGGTTGAATCCTCGTTGTCTTCCATCTGTGGCTCGTATGAAGTTCACTCTAGGGCGAGGATACCTATTATTATTAAAATTACCATTATTGGGACCCGCACGATTAGCATTATTAGGGTAAGGACTATTATCATAATTGGGGCTTCTCTGACTATTTACGTTATTAGGGTAGGGATTGCGGTTACCCTGATAACCATTAGAGGGTCGGTTCGGGTTTTGCTGGTTGGGACCCGTATTATTATTATCATTGTAATTAGTATTATTTACATTATTTCCATTATTAGAATTGTTATTTCGCGCGTATGTCCGACCTCCTTGGTACCCAGTATTTATGTGGTTCGTACCCTGGTTATTGTTCTGGTACGTCCTTGGTTCGGGCCCATCACTTCTTCTACGACTCTGCCGGTAGTAATCTTCATTTTCATAATTCTCTAGGAGTTCTGTCATTGCCTGGATGGTTTTTATCTGGCTGCCCCTCCTAGCACGAATCACCTCCTCATCATAATGGTAAGACAACTTGTTTATTAGGCACTCCTCCGGTATGGCTGGTTCTAAGTGCTTGGCCATACACACCTTGCCGAGGAAATAAGCTGTCATTGAGCTGCCGACTTGTGGTTTGTAGCGGCCGTGGCATATATTATCTCTTATGAGATTTTGCGTGGTCTCTGACCAGTTCTTGGCTTTGAACAGGCTCTTGAATTGTTCATAATTGTCGATGTCGCTCCGGTTGGCCATCCACCAATGGTCATTCACCTCCCGAAACTACTCGTCAAGGATCTCTCTGTTCTGGACCCATCTGTTCCCTCGGTGTTTCTCGAGGTACTCCTCTATTCGTGCCAAGAACTCCATAGGCTTCCGTTTGTATTGCCGGAAATTGAGCCATTCTCTGTTCTCTGACATGGGGAAACTGTGATATCCCGATGGTCTGTTTCTTATTAACTCTATCTCCTCCTGGCTCTGACGCACCTGTCCGGTTATGTTCACCATAGCGGCTTCCACGCCGTCGCATCTTTCTGTTACTTGGGTCCTCACTTTATTTACTTCCTCCAAGGCAAATTTCTTGGTCTCCTCCAATTTAGTTTTCTGTTGTTCTTGGACCTGAGTAATCTCCTTTGTTATTACTTCCCGGACTTCCAGCACTTCGTTTTCTGTTTGACGACATCTTTCGTCTACTTCTCGGATCTGCTGGTTAACAACCACGACTTCCTGTTCTAACTTCTTTACAATGGACTTTTTCGTCTCAGTTATTTTTTTATTTATCTCCTCTTTGGCTAACTCAATCCTCTCGTCTAACTTATTCATGTTCTCTTGGTTAACTTCCCTTAGTTCTTCTCTCAGCAGTTGATTGTCCTCTCTCAATTCTTCCAATCTTTCCCCCATCTTCTCTTCCATTTTCCTGTTATTTTCCCTTAATTCGTCTTTTAATTGTTATTTGTCACTTTCTATTTTCCTACTGGTTTCTTCCATCTTCTCTTCTAAATTCTTATTATTTTCTTCCATTTTCCTTTCCATCTTCTTACTGGTTTCTTCAATCCTCTTATTAGTATTTTCTATTTTACGGCCCAATTCTTCCTTTGTGGATCGGTTGTCTTCCCTCAAATCTTCCTTTGTGGAATCCATTTTGTTATTCAAGTCTTCACTCAACCTTTTACTATTTTCTTCCATACCCTTGTTAGTGGAATCCATTTTCTTCTCCATTCCTTCCATTTTTGATTCTAGGTTCTCATTATTTTCATTCATTGCCTCCATCACCCGCCTGAACATTTCTTGGGTTGTCATCTCCGCAGTTTGCGACGGTTTCTCCTTTTCTGAGACATTGACTTCCCCTGTCTGCGTTGGTACTTCGGGTTGTTCCTCGGGTGGTTCAGGTTGTTTCGGTTCCACCTGGGTTAGTAACACTTCCGGATCCTCCACGGGTGTTGCCTCCTTATCCCCCATGTCAACCTCTTTCTCGGCCTCTGCCGCCCTCTTTTTCGATGTAGCTCGTCTTTGCATCTTTCTCTGTCTCTATTTACTAATCGCTGCCAAGCTTAGATTATTAAGCCCTCTAAGTTGGACGCCACTTTGTAACAAGACCCTTTATGGCTGCAATCAAATCCCACTGTTTGGGCTAGCCACTTGGTCACCAGACCGCTGTATGCCGGTCGTTACAAAAGGATAAAATGTATATGGAAAATTCAATAAAAATAGAATTTTCAAATAATAAAATAATTTTGTTATGTTAATAAATGTGTTTAAATGAGAAATACATCTGTTTTAAAAAAGGTTCTGTACAATTGTAATAACAGGTAGGTATTTATTGACCATCGAGCACTTCTTGAAGATTTGACCCAAGTCTGGAGTTAAATAGATTAACTCCAGGTAATAATCGATTGGTGACTTTTCTGACTGGTCCAACATCTTGTTCAGATGGAATATATTCTTCTTACTTAAGTCCTTCAGCCTTATAACTACCCTTAAATTACCCTGTGAAATAAGTAACAGATACAAAATAATGGAAATATAAAGATTTATTGACAATTTTAAATAAATAATCGATATTTTATCGATGGAGAGCAATTATCGACTCTGTCTCAGGAATTATCGATTGTGTCATACAGAACAAATTTATGATATATTATATTAAAAGACAGGTTCTTTGAGCGATTAGAATTAATAGTCAGAGAAGGGTGACGAGAAAGTGTAACATTAACAATTAAAAATAAATACAATAATTACTATTCAATAGTATTTAAATAATTCCAGTATATAATATTGTAATAAATGTTTTGTCAAACCAATGAAGACTGACGTCACTGTGATGTGGTTAGCAGACTCCGTTTTCAAGATGGCCGCTACTCGAGTTGGACTAAGTTACAGCATATGCGTCGTGTCAGAAAATCACAATAAAATTCCCTTTATTAAGGTTTAAAATGTCCCCGCACTGGTGTAATATGTCTGTTAATCTATTTGGTGTATTCTGGTGAAGTGTTCTGTGGAAACTTGTGTTAGTTAGTTTATTTTCTATGTGTTCAACTTCTGCGGTTAAGTTTTCAAGTTATTGGTTAGGAATTGCAGAATAAATCAGTTGAGATATAGTGTTTTACTTGTTTCTATCACTCGTATTATGGAGTTAAGTGTTTGTTTTCACTATTGTCGTGTATGTATTAACAGCTTTAGCTTTAAAAAGTGTCTAAACCGTCTAACTCTCGTTCACTTATTTCAATGGCTAAACGCTAGTACCATTTTTCTCGATTTAAAGAAACGTTCTTTACACAACTGTCCAGCTTGATATTCAACAAAAGACTAATTAACTTGGTCATAAATCTGGCCCAGTTAATCTTTGAAAAAGTATTGTTAACATTTTCGATTACCTGTACACATGATAAAATATTACATTATATATGGAATTTTTCTATTTTATTCATCACTTTTATGAATTATGAACCTTATTATTGGTTTAACCATCTCATTCCCTTTAAATTGATGTATTATAGTCCATATCTGTAGACATTTTGTGGAAATTAACAAATTTTGTTCACTCTTTGGAATTATAGGCTCAAAATTGGATTTCCGTCTTTATACAAAATTCCTCCATTTTAAATATTATTAATACTATTATAATAAATTTTAATTATTCATATTCCTCTTCCTTTCCTTAAGTACATATAAATTAAACCTTTGAACTGGTTTTTTGTGTTAATCTGTAAATTTGACATTGCTCTTTAAAATTAATTAATTTATATATTTTGAAAATTTACAAAATGTTAAGGTATATTTCCTTATTATCATTTTAACTCATAGGATCATTCCTAGTAGTGGTTAATTGAGTTATCTAATATAAATCTTGGTAGTTTACAGGATTTATTAGTGAATTATACTAGTTTATATTGGTTCTGTGATTTCACCAAATGGCCTAGGTTTTAGAATTTTATATTTCTTTCTTTCTCAAATAATTTAAACTTAATTCCTCCTCTGACTTTACATAATTACAATTAGATGAAAATAACATGGTTTATAACTTATTGTGTTGTGTAGTAGTTAATTAACACTACAGTTATTAAAATAAATAATTATGAACATTGTTTAGCCATCTGCACAATTGAACATATTGCAGATATGGCTTGAACATATATCTTTTAACTATTAGAGCTAACATAGCATACCCATTAGAACATTATTAATGGTATGTTGGCTATTATTTATCAAACATAATTCTTTTTAAAACACATAACATAAATCTTATTTTCTAAAAAACCTTACAAATACATTTATCAACACATTGATTTTAGGACTGTGAATAAACAGTCTATTTAAACATTTTACACTTATTAATACTATATTAATACCAGTCCTTTCTGGTTTAAACCATTATTATTGTGATCCCCTACATCAGTAAACATTAACTCCCATACTCTATTTATTATCATTTTTTACAAATGTCTTGTAAATAAAGATTTACATTAAAATAATAAAATATTGGAAATGTTCCATTCTATTATTTTATTATGCTGTTTATTATCAGATATTAAAGTTGTGATATTGCATACTGATAAGTTATAGTATCACCAAGTTTAAGTTTATTGCATTTCTAAAAAAAACACTTACACAAATTCACTTTCACTGTTGGTTCTGATATTTTGAGTCTTATTATCTCAGACCAGACCTTTAGTAATCATGGACCGTTAAGACTAGTTTATTTTCTTTATTACACAATAGATTTAGTCGGTTCACTTCTTATAACGCTATACAGCACTTTAGTTTTCTCAATAATTACATTTTATAGGATTTTGGGTATGTTATACTTTCTTTTGCACAGTTTTTGTGGGTTTGGGGTTGATAGTAGTTTATATAATAATAGGTTTTACTACGGTGGTTCTTTCATACTATTTCTTCCTCTCCTCCTGTCTTCTTTCTTGTCCTTCTTCGTATCTTCCTTCTGGTCTTCATTCTTGTCCTTCTTCTAGTCTTCATTCTTGTCCCTCGTCTAGTCTTCACTCTTCTGGTCTTCCTTCCTCATTCTTGGGTAAACCAAGGTACTTGGTGTTATCTCGACTGAGGTTTAGTTTGGAACATTTAATTTATTCACTGAACTGACTTTATTCTTCTATACAGGTTTCAGGGTATTGTTTTCTTTTTGATCACAAACTTTATTCTTCCCTCTTCTTGTTTTTGGGGTATTTTGGTATTCACCACTCTTTAATTGAGTCTCGTTTTTCTTGATATGGTCTTATATAACTGGTTTACTGCTCTGAGCTTCCTGGGTAACTTACTGATATGATACTATGAGTTGCTTCGATACTTTCTTTGGTTTCTTAAAACAGTGGTTTTTATATATAATGTAGTGAGGGTTTTTATTTTATTGTGGTTCATTCCTCTGATTTATTTAAATGTCATTCAATATTATTATAACATTTGTTGGTGTAATTAAACTTTATGATTTCACATGACTTAAAATGTAGTGGATTTTCTGTCACGCTACAGAATGCCCTTCTCCAGAAGTAATTTTTTCAGACTATACTTGCTTTGTCTGAAACAATTGCTTATGATAATTATTCAAGGTTTGTTATTATTTTGGACTTCCTTCCTTTTTAAAATTTTCTTATTTATATTTGAGTTTATATCATTCTCACTTGATCTTCCTTGATAGTAATAGTCATCTGAGTTTCATATTTATTATTTCATTTTTATATTTCTTCTTAGTATTTTCTCCTTGGGATATTTCCTCCCTATCGTTCCCTACTTTGTGAGCTGGTTCAGTTCAGAGAGGCACTGTACGCTACTTTCCTCTGCTGTCCAATACTTCACACATATTTGAGTACAGAGGCAAATCATCTCTGCTCAAAAAACATATTAATCCTGCTGGAATTATCATCAGACAGATTAAAAAAATTATTCAGAATAGTACACATTTGTTACTATTTAAAAAAAATATCTTTGGGATACTTCACTTATTACTTATTATACTTCTCAGAGATTTTAATATTCCTATCTCAGTTGTTCTTCTAACTCATTATCTGGATGTTTCTTTCATTTGATATTATGGTAGGAAGCTCTTATATTATTACTTTTTTCAACTTTTCTTATCATATAAATCTTTTGGTTATAAATTCTTTATTACCTTCTGGTTTTTTTATTATAATCTGCATTATTTATAGTAGCATATCTTTATGACATTTTTTAGACTGTTTCTTTGTTCTTAAAATTCCACTTGTTCTACTTTTCTAGAATTTTTATAACTGTCATTATCATAATTGTCATTTAATTCATAAATCATTTTATATTAGTTCGTTTAATTACATAAATCTTTGACATTATTTTCACATTATTCCTGTCATTGTTATTATACTTTCGAATGATGGTTTTTTATTAATTTCATAATGAGGTCATAATTTCTCCTCATACCACTTCAAAGTTTCATTCTCTCATAATTCCAAAGAAGTTTTTGTACTTTATTATATTCAATCACTCAAATCGTATTAAAGAATTTTTTCTTTTTTATTTCCTTTAACATCATTTTATGGAAAGGTTTTTACTCTTCATATTGAACTTAGACATGATCATATTATCTAGAATTATTTGTTTTAATTCTAAATCTGTTTCCTTTCTTCATCCCATTATGATCCTTTGTTACCATGGTAATTATTTTCTATGCTTACCATAAATGTGGTATGAAATCTCTTCAGTTTATCTCACCATAGTGTTTTATTTATAATTGGTTGGTAAGTTGTACTTATACTTGGTTTGGGAAACTTGATTTATATATAATTCAAAATTCACTCTTCTTATATTATTCCATAAAGTTTTCTCAAATAATTTGTATGTAAGGTGGGCTTACATGTGTTTTGGCTGATTTTAATCTAAACTCTCTTGGTATTATTGTCAAAATGTTTCTCTTCAAATAAATATTTAGTAAGCTGTCCTTATTTGTTTTTGACTTTAGGTGGTTTTATTTCTAATTTCTCTCCTTCTTTATTATTATATTATAGCCATAAAGTTTTTCTTCAAATATTTGTTATGTAAGATTGGCTTACCTTTGTTTTTAGAATTTGGCAGTTTTTATTTTTAAACTTCTTCTCTTCTATTCTTGCCATAAAGTTTTTCTTAAATAATTGGTATGTAAGGTGATCTTACGTATGTTTTAGAATTTGGCTGGTTTTACCTTAAAAATTCTGTTTTATATATCTCCTTCCAAAATGTTTCTTCTCAAATAAATTGTATGTAATTGGCTTACATTGTGTTTAGAATTTAGGTAATTTTTTCTAACTTCTTCTTATATTCTTGCCATAAAATTGTCTAATAATTGTAGGTAATATGTGCTGATATTTCTTTTTAGAATTTGGCTGATTTTATTCTAATTCTTCTTCTTATATTCTTGCCATAAAATTTTCTAATAATTGTTATGTAAGGTGATCTTACGTATGTTTTAGAATTTGGCTGTTATTTTAATCATAAAATTTCTTCATGGATGCCTGGTTAAAGACACCCTTGACTTTATTTGAACTCATTTCCTTGATTTCGTACGTGTTGTTGTTATTGTCCTTTGAGACGATATAGGGACCAGTATACAGGAGCAATAACTTTTTTGTTATCCCCTCTAAGGAACTGGGTAATTCCCTATTCTTCAACAACACCTTCTCTCCAACGGTATAATGAATAACCTTACCCATACTTTTATTGTATTTCTTCCGACGTTTCTCCTGATCTTCGGCCACCTTATTACAAAATTGAATTTTATCAAATCTATATTTATGTTCTCTGGGGAACTCCAAGATATCTGCAATCTCTCTAGGGGGTTGTCTCTCGTACATTGCGGAGTATGGGGTTATTCCTATGGCAGGATGGTAGGCCAGGTTGAGGAATTCTTCAGTAGCCTCCAAATATTCTTGCCACCTTCTCTGCTGATCATGGCAATACGTTCTTAATAGGCGCCCCACCTCTCGCAAGACTCTTTCGGCCGGGTTACTGCTTGGGTGGTATACGGATGTCTTGTATGTGTGAACCCCCATGGACAGCAGTGTATCCCGCCATCTCCTCCCCTTGAATTGCGTTCCGTGGTCGGTTATGATCGATACCGTTTTTCCGACGGTTGGGAAGTACTGGTCGATCAGGATATTAAGAACTTTATTCGTAGTCGCCCGATTCGCTGGGTATAGCTTAACGAACTTCGTGTAATGGTCCATAATGATGACGATATATTTGTATCGGTGGCGGCCTCCACTGCGGGGAAATGGCCCGCAGATATCCAGGAATACCTTCTCAAGTTTAGACTGCGATGTTATTGGAATCATCTGCCCTTCTCTTTTCTCGTTATTAGTTTTTACGAGTTGGCAAATGCGACAGTTTCTAATATACCTCCGTACCTTCCGATTGATGTCCTTGATATAGCAGCTTTCTTCCAGGGCCTTTACCACCTTTAAAGCGCCCATATGCCCATATCGAACATGATAACTGATCACTATCTCTTTCTCGATATGGGTCGGAATTATTACCTTCCATTCCTCCTTATATAATGATGGTTTGGAAAACAGGATTCCCTTATGTATAGTGTAATATTGGGAGATTGTCTCATTTCCTGCTTCGAATCTTGAGATAATAGAAATTAATTTCGGGTCAGCTTGTTGGTGTGTGCTTAGTTGTTCTAGAACTGATTGTAGACCGGCGCTGCTGCTGAGAATATGGTACACCTTCAGAATACTCTCCTTCTCCCCCTCGAACGTCTGCTTGTCAATGTCAACTCTAGACAATACGTCCGCGACGACATTCTTCCTTCCGGGGATATACTCCCACTTAAGGTCGTATTCTTGCAGCAATAGTATCCACCGCGTTAACCTTCCATGCCTCAGCTTACATCTCTTAAGGAATGATATAGATTTATGGTCTGTCCGGACGGTAACGGGATAACCAAGAATATATGTACGGAACTTTCCGCACGCGAACACGACACTCAATAACTCCTTTTCTGTCACATGATAGTTTTTCTCACTCTGGTTCAGAGCTCTGCTGGCAAAGCAGATTACAAGATGCTCGCCCTCCTCATCCTCTTGATATAAAGTAGTGCCGAGGCTGATGTCACTGGCATCGCAATTAAGAAAGAAAGGCTTGTTAAATTCTGGATGGCGGAGTATAATGTGTTTAAGGAATTTTTGTTTTATAAGAGTCAATATGTTTTGTTGTTCATTACCCCAGATCCATTTATTTTTAGATGACAGTTGCGGCTGAAATCTGGCAGTCAGTTCGGAGTACTTTTCCTGGAACTTGCGGTAGTAGTTACAGAGTCCCAGGAACGACTGTAACTGCCTTCGATTCTTTGGTGTAGGAAAGTTCTGAATTGCTTCGACTTTTTCAGCCGACGGTGAGATTCCCTTATCATTTAATATGAAGCCCAAGAATTGTATCTCTTTAGCAATAAAATGAGACTTTGCTAACTTCAGAGTAATATTGTTTGCTGCTAGCTTCTGTAAGACGTGTTCCACACGGTAGCAGTGTTCCTCCCAAGTTTCTGAGGACACTAGCAAGTCATCGACGTATACGGTGGTGAATTTTAGTGCTTCTTGGCCAAGTATCTGATCCATGCAGTGCACAAAGACTGCGACTGAGTTTACCAGTCCGAAGGGCAACCTCTTAAACTGGTAGTACCGCCCTTCGAATATAAAGGCCAGATACTGGCGACTCTGTGGATGTAATTCCACCTGCCAGTATCCGCACACCGTATCCCAGGTAGTGAAGTATTTGGTACCGTGGAATCGTTTTAAGATCTCCTCAAGCTCACCGGGTGAAGTCCTGTCATTTATGATCATCTTATTTATTTCGCGCGCATCTAAACATAAACGGACTTGTCCGTTTTTCTTAGGAATAGCCACGATAGGACTTGTATAAGGGGAATGGCTACTCTCTATTATGTCACGGTTAATCATTTGCTCTATTTCAGCTCTTACTGCTTGCTTTCGTGATTGCGCAATGGGGTAAGACTTCCGGTTAAAGTCTACAGTGTCTCGGAATTGTAGAGTACACTGGAAATTCTTCACTTTACCGGGCTCATCAGAAAAGACTGATTTATATTTATTGTATATGTCTATTAATTTGTTCGCTTGGTTTGTTGTTAAACCTTCGCCAGTTATACCGCTCCGGAAATCCCTGATCTCCTGGATTTTTTGCGACCATAAATCTTCATTGGAGGTGTCGTCTATTCTCTGTTCAATTATGGATGTTGGTTGGATGTAATTAATTTTTCGGATTTGCTGATGGATACTATCGGGAACGACTTGGTCACTACCCACCAAGTTCGCCGTCCAAGTATGTCCGTTAGAAAACAGCGACAATGTTTCAGTTCTTAGATCAATGATGGCGGAATTCCTCCTAAGCACATCACACCCGACCAGTATATTAAATGGCAGACCGCTCGCCACCAAGAATTCCATGTCAATCGCTATACCACAGCTCATCACACTGGCGGAGACTTGTCTACGTATAGTTTTGTTTTGTCGGCCGGTTGCTCCCAACAAAACAATATTATTCAACGGCAATGTTGGTAAAGTTCTCCCGCACCCTTGCTGTATCCTCTCCAGTTCCGTCGTACTTATTATTGACACGTTCCACCCAGTATCGATCATTAACTTGGCTGGGATGCCTTCTACCTTGGCGTCAACATGTATAATTTCATTATTGAAGTTATTGGTGGGACTCCTGTTATCCTCTTCCAATAACTCCTGTCTGATGTCCTTCAGGTAGTTGCACCCGATGATTGTAATACGATTGTGATTATTTTCAAAATTGCACTCATTATCTTTATTATACCCAGTAGTCAGAGGCAGTAACGGGTTCTGGCGATTTCTTACTGCCTGTGCCCGTTTAAAGGCTCGGCATCATTGTTTCTTTGAGCCATATTATTCGATGCCTCATTCGGGATGCTCATAGTGATTACCTGCCGATCTGTCCTATGGTCTTCCGGTCGTTCATGGTGCGACCTCTGTTCAGTGTTGTCCAAACTATTGCTCCTACGCGCCGGATAGTACCTCGATTGGTCCCGTTCTAGGCTCCTCCGCCTTTCTTCGTATCTTCGGTAACTGCTTCGTCGATTGTGGTTGAATCCTCGTTGTCTTCCATCTGTGGCTCGTATGAAGTTCACTCTAGGGCGAGGATACCTATTATTATTAAAATTACCATTATTGGGACCCGCACGATTAGCATTATTAGGGTAAGGACTATTATCATAATTGGGGCTTCTCTGACTATTTACGTTATTAGGGTAGGGATTGCGGTTACCCTGATAACCATTAGAGGGTCGGTTCGGGTTTTGCTGGTTGGGACCCGTATTATTATTATCATTGTAATTAGTATTATTTACATTATTTCCATTATTAGAATTGTTATTTCGCGCGTATGTCCGACCTCCTTGGTACCCAGTATTTATGTGGTTCGTACCCTGGTTATTGTTCTGGTACGTCCTTGGTTCGGGCCCATCACTTCTTCTACGACTCTGCCGGTAGTAATCTTCATTTTCATAATTCTCTAGGAGTTCTGTCATTGCCTGGATGGTTTTTATCTGGCTGCCCCTCCTAGCACGAATCACCTCCTCATCATAATGGTAAGACAACTTGTTTATTAGGCACTCCTCCGGTATGGCTGGTTCTAAGTGCATGGCCATACACCCCTTGCCGAGGAAATAAGCTGTCATTGAGCTGCCGACTTGTGGTTTGTAGCGGCCGTGGCATATATTATCTCTTATGAGATTTTGCGTGGTCTCTGACCAGTACTTGGCTTTGAACAGGCTCTTGAATTGTTCATAATTGTCGATGTCGCTCCGGTTGGCCATCCACCAATGGTCATTCACCTCCCGAAACGACTCGTCAAGGATCTCTCTGTTCTGGACCCATCTGTTCCCTCGGTGTTTCTCGAGGTACTCCTCTATTCGTGCCAAGAACTCCATAGGCTTCCGTTTGTATTGCCGGAAATTGAGCCATTCTCTGTTCTCTGACATGGGGAAATTGTGATATCCCGATGGTCTGTTTCTTATTAACTCTATCTCCTCCTGGCTCTGACGCACCTGTCCGGTTATGTTCACCATAGCAGCTTCCACGCCGTCGCATCTTTCTGTTACTTGGGTCCTCACTTTATTTACTTCCTCCAAGGCAAATTTCTTGGTCTCCTCCAATTTAGTTTTCTGTTGTTCTTGGACCTGAGTAATCTCCTTTGTTATTACTTCCCGGACTTCCAGCACTTCGTTTTCTGTTTGACGACATCTTTCGTCTACTTCTCGGATCTGCTGGTTAACAACCACGACTTCCTGTTCTAACTTCTTTACAATGGACTTCTTCGTCTCAGTTATTTTTTTATTTATCTCCTCTTTGGCTAACTCAATCCTCTCGTCTAACTTATTCATGTTCTCTTGGTTAACTTCCCTTAGTTCTTCTCTCAGCAGTTGATTGTCCTCTCTCAATTCTTCCAATCTTTCCCCCATCTTCTCTTCCATTTTCCTGTTATTTTCCCTTAATTCGTCTTTTAATTGTTATTTGTCACTTTCTATTTTCCTACTGGTTTCTTCCATCTTCTCTTCTAAATTCTTATTATTTTCTTCCATTTTCCTTTCCATCTTCTTACTGGTTTCTTCAATCCTCTTATTAGTATTTTCTATTTTACGGCCCAATTCTTCCTTTGTGGATCGGTTGTCTTCCCTCAAATCTTCCTTTGTGGAATCCATTTTGTTATTCAAGTCTTCACTCAACCTTTTACTATTTTCTTCCATACCCTTGTTAGTGGAATCCATTTTCTTCTCCATTCCTTCCATTTTTGATTCTAGGTTCTCATTATTTTCATTCATTGCCTCCATCACCCGCCTGAACATTTCTTGGGTTGTCATCTCCGCAGTTTGCGACGGTTTCTCCTTTTCTGAGACATTGACTTCCCCTGTCTGCGTTGGTACTTCGGGTTGTTCCTCGGGTGGTTCAGGTTGTTTCGGTTCCACCTGGGTTAGTAACACTTCCGGATCCTCCACGGGTGTTGCCTCCATATCCCCCATGTCAACCTCTTTCTCGGCCTCTGCCGCCCTCTTTTTCGATGTAGCTCGTCATTGCATCTTTCTCTGTCTCTATTTACTAATCGCTGCCAAGCTTAGATTATTAAGCCCTCTAAGTTGGACGCCACTTTGTAACAAGACCCTTTATGGCTGCAATCAAATCCCACTGTTTGGGCTAGCCACTTGGTCACCAGACCGCTGTATGCCGGTCGTTACAAAAGAATAAAATGTATATGGAAAATTCAATAAAAATAGAATTTTCAAATAATAAAATAATTTTGTTATGTTAATAAATGTGTTTAAATGAGAAATACATCTGTTTTAAAAAAGGTTCTGTACAATTTTAATAACAGGTAGGTATTTATTGACCATCGAGCACTTCTTGAAGATTTGACCCAAGTCTGGAGTTAAATAGATTAACTCCAGGTAATAATCGATTGGTGACTTTTCTGACTGGTCCAACATCTTGTTCAGATGGAATATATTCTTCTTACTTAAGTCCTTCAGCCTTATAACTACCCTTAAATTACCCTGTGAAATAAGTAACAGATACAAAATAATGGAAATATAAAGATTTATTGACAATTTTAAATAAATAATCGATATTTTATCGATGGAGAGCAATTATCGACTCTGTCTCGGGAATTATCGATTGTGTCATACAGAACAAATTTATGATATATTATATTAAAAGACAGGTTCTTTGAGCGATTAGAATTAATAGTCAGAGAAGGGTGACGAGAAAATATAAGATTAACAATTAAAAATAAATACAATAATTACTATTCAATAGTATTTAAATAATTCCAGTATATAATATTGTAATAAATGTTTTGTCAAACCAATGAAGACTGACGTCACTGTGATGTGGTTAGCAGACTCCGTTTTCAAGATGGCCGCTACTCGAGTTGGACTAAGTTACAGCATATGCGTCGTGTCAGAAAATCACAATAAAATTCCCTTTATTAAGGTTTAAAATGTCCCCGCACTGGTGTAATATGTCTGTTAATCTATTTGGTGTATTCTGGTGAAGTGTTCTGTGGAAACTTGTGTTAGTTAGTTTATTTTCTATGTGTTCAACTTCTGCAGTTAAGTTTTCAAGTTATTGGTTAGGAATTGCAGAATAAATCAGTTGAGATATAGTGTTTTACTTGTTTCTATCACTCGTATTATGGAGTTAAGTGTTTGTTTTCACTATTGTCGTGTATGTATTAACAGCTTTAGCTTTAAAAAGTGTCTAAACCGTCTAACTCTCGTTCACTTATTTCAATGGCTAAACGCTAGTACCATTTTTCTCGATTTAAAGAAACGTTCTTTACACAACTGTCCAGCTTGATATTCAACAAAAGACTAATTAACTTGGTCATAAATCTGGCCCAGTTAATCTTTGAAAAAGTATTGTTAACATTTTCGATTACCTGTACACATGATAAAATATTACATTATATATGGAATTTTTCTATTTTATTCATCACTTTTATGAATTATGAACCTTATTATTGGTTTAACCATCTCATTCCCTTTAAATTGATGTATTATAGTCCATATCTGTAGACATTTTGTGGAAATTAACAAATTTTGTTCACTCTTTGGAATTATAGGCTCAAAATTGGATTTCCGTTTTTATACAAAATTCCTCCATTTTAAATATTATTAATACTATTATAATAAATTTTAATTATTCATATTCCTCTTCCTTTCCTTAAGTACATATAAATTAAACCTTTGAACTGGTTTTTTGTGTTAATCTGTAAATTTGACATTGCTCTTTAAAATTAATTAATTTATATATTTTGAAAATTTACAAAATGTTAAGGTATATTTCCTTATTATCATTTTAACTCATAGGATCATTCCTAGTAGTGGTTAATTGAGTTATCTAATATAAATCTTGGTAGTTTACAGGATTTATTAGTGAATTATACTAGTTTATATTGGTTCTGTGATTTCACCAAATGGCCTAGGTTTTAGAATTTTATATTTCTTTCTTTCTCAAATAATTTAAACTTAATTCCTCCTCTGACTTTACATAATTACAATTAGATGAAAATAACATGGTTTATAACTTATTGTGTTGTGTAGTAGTTAATTAACACTACAGTTATTAAAATAAATAATTATGAACATTGTTTAGCCATCTGCACAATTGAACATATTGCAGATATGGCTTGAACATATATCTTTTAACTATTAGAGCTAACATAGCATACCCATTAGAACATTATTAATGGTATGTTGGCTATTATTTATCAAACATAATTATTTTTAAAACACATAACATAAATCTTATTTTCAAAAAACCTTACAAATACATTTATCAACACATTGATTTTAGGACTGTGAATAAACAGTCTATTTAAACATTTTACACTTATTAATACTATATTAATACCAGTCCTTTCTGGTTTAAACCATTATTATTGTGATCCCCTACATCAGTAAACATTAACTCCCATACTCTATTTATTATCATTTTTTACAAATGTCTTGTAAATAAAGATTTACATTAAAATAATAAAATATTGGAAATGTTCCATTCTATTATTTTATTATGCTGTTTATTATCAGATATTAAAGTTGTGATATTGCATACTGATAAGTTATAGTATCACCAAGTTTAAGTTTATTGCATTTCTAAAAAAAACACTAACACAAATTCACTTTCACTGTTGGTTCTGATATTTTGAGTCTTATTATCTCAGACCAGACCTTTAGTAATCATGGACCGTTAAGACTAGTTTATTTTCTTTATTACACAATAGCTTTAGTCGGTTCACTTCTTATAACGCTATACAGCACTTTAGTTTTCTCAATAATTACATTTTATAGGATTTTGGGTATGTTATACTTTCTTTTGCACAGTTTTTGTGGGTTTGGGGTTGATAGTAGTTTATATAATAATAGGTTTTACTACGGTGGTTCTTTCATACTATTTCTTCCTCTCCTCCTGTCTTCTTTCTTGTCCTTCTTCGTATCTTCCTTCTGGTCTTCATTCTTGTCCTTCTTCTAGTCTTCATTCTTGTCCCTCGTCTAGTCTTCACTCTTCTGGTCTTCCTTCCTCATTCTTGGGTAAACCAAGGTACTTGGTGTTATCTCGACTGAGGTTTAGTTTGGAACATTTAATTTATTCACTGAACTGACATTATTCTTCTATACAGGTTTCAGGGTATTGTTTTCTTCCTGATCACAAACTTTATTCTTCCCTCTTCTTGTTTTTGGGGTATTTTGGTATTCACCACTCTTTAATTGAGTCTCTTTTTTCTTGATATGGTCTTATATAACTGGTTTACTGCTCTGAGCTTCCTGGGTAACTTACTGATATGATACTATGAGTTGCTTCGATACTTTCTTTGGTTTCTTAAAACAGTGGTTTTTATATATAATGTAGTGAGGATTTTTATTTTATTGTGGTTCATTCCTCTGATTTATTTAAATGTCATTCAATATTATTATAACATTTGTTGGTGTAATTAAACTTTATGATTTCACATGACTTAAAATGTAGTGGATTTTCTGTCACGCTACAGTGTGTGTGTGTGTGTGTGTGTGTGTGTGTGTGTGTGTGTGTGTGTGTGTGTGTGCATAGGGTTGTCCTTGTGCTTGGGGAACAGAGTAATAACTTTAGCAATCTAATTTGGGAGAATCATTTACTTCCACTTTTAACACGTGCGTATCATATCACAGGGTCAACTTGATTTTATGAAGTATAGAGTGTCACACTATTTTCTGGATTCGCTGAGCTTAATTTAGAAAGTTCATTAACAGTGAAGGTACCCATTTGTGTACACTTCCCTGATGTTAGTATCTGTTTCCATTTAAACAGCATCCAGCGTCCCTATTAAGTTACGACAAACGTTGGTATGTTTAATTTAGCCAAATGAAACACGCCCATTTTCAGATAGAGGAGGAACATTACTGTATAGTCCTATGTTTTACTTTTGATAACCATAACCTGATGTATTGCGCGGTATCCTTCGTTGCTATTATTGCCCATAGATTGCCATCCTTGCAATCACCTACTCACTCTCTCAAATACCTTTATAAGGTCGAAAAAAGTTATGTATTTAGACAATTGACATACCTTGTGCTTTTTAGTGACCTGTGTCTTATGTCAAGACGCACTCTAAACACGATCTGCCCATTCTGAAACCACGGTGGGCCTCCGAGAGAATGGTATCCGTTATTTCATTAAGTCGTTTTGTTATGATACATGCACACATATGCATGTATATTTGTAAGAGCCATGAAGTACGCTGACCCCTCTATAGTTTCCACAGTCATTACGATCTGCTTTCTTGAATAAGCGGACTGTATTCGCCATCCGTCAGTCTTCATCAATATTACCAGTGGTTGTAACGTTCAATAAACGGCCATGCAGCAAGACTTGCGCATACTTTATAAGCTCAAAATTCAGCCCAGCAAGGCCCGGTGATTTTCAATTTTTACAACATGTAGAGCAGCCAAAATTCATCTACTGCTTTAAATCCGCACGTTCATTATTGTTTGTAAATTGCGATTTTTTTCAGTCGCTCATAATTTCGCAGCGCTACAATAATGTTTATAATAACGTATTATATAAATATAATAACGTTTAGTATTATATTAATTATACGTGTGGTACCACAATTGTAATTTTTGTTTTTGAAGGTTTCTAACAGGAGAAAAGTAAAGCGACTGAATCGTAATATCAGCACCATGAATACGTAATGAATACGGTTATGGTGAAACGTTATTTTCTGCAAGGATATGCCATGAATGCTCATGTTTAAACAACCAAATTCTGAAATTTGAACTGATTTGGCTGGAACAGTTAGAGAGCGTTTTAGTCAAGGGTACAAACATAGAAGATGTTTTTGACAGAAACAAGATTTTTACAATAAATTGCAGCTTTGGCAGCGTCAAACCTATAAAAAGACAAGAATACTTAGACACGTAGAAGTCTCTATTAGGGAATATAATGTAAGCGCAATATATAGGTACGAGTGGAGTTCATAAAGATACGTGTACAGACAATACGCAAGTGATAAACTTTGCGTGCTATTTTCTTACTATTCTTGTCCGTCTCCTTCCTTGGTACCTGACATTTATCGCCATTCTGATTTACACAAGTTGTTTCAATTCATTGTAACTACGGCTTTTAAACGTTTTGAACGTTAATAATCGAGTATTTTCTAAAATGTCTGGTAAAATGTCTTATATTGTTACGACATTACTGTTCAGTCCACGTGTTTAGCGAATGTTCCACAGGAATCTGACTGTAATGTGTGTGGCGTACGTGATTCTCGACGCATTAGCTAGACAGTGTAGAAGCTGCGCGAGCTGTGTCAAGCCCGCTATGAATTACGCTCTAATGTTTTCCTTTATTGTCAATGCGCAGTATAGAATATTCTGGTATTTCGGCGGGGTATAAATAAAAGTACTCAACGACGTTTAGTTTCATTTTGAGTTGCGAATTATTATTGGAGTGCGGTTTGTAGTATTGTGGCGAAGTGTTGTGTGTTTTATAATTGTGCGGGACGATTGTAATACAATTGTGTTTAGATTAGTAGACATTTTTATTGCGTGCGAACAATTTTTAATTGATTTGTTGTAAGAGACTGTCTTGTTAATTATAAACCGTTTAATTGTGATAATTAAAGCTGGTGATTAGTGACTTAATTGGTGTCTTGTATTTTGTTTTCCACTGTACCATACGGCGATCAGTAGACCGTCGTAAAATATTATAACTAAAATATGGTTTTTACCGTGTTGATGAAAAGAATTTCTTATCATTAAATAATTGTTATCATTAAACTGTAAAAAAAAGTTTTTGTAAGCATAAATTTAGTAGTTAATTGGTTACAAATATTAATTAATGGTTTATAATGTTTTTCTTAAATGTCTAATTACGACTTAATTTTAGATATAAAATCTACCTTAACCATAAAGTTTATATATAGTTTTAACTTTGTGTAACTGATAAAATTTTAATAGAAAAGCTTTCAGTTTTAATTAATCAATTTTGAATAGTGATATTGTAACATGTACCCTGTATGCGGACTTTACAAAAAAAGATAATAAAGAGAAAATTTTATTTAAAAAAATTTTCAAAAAAAAAAAAAATTTGTTTATGTTTTAATCAATGTCTGTAATTGTGGAATAATCCTGTTTTAATGTTCCGTTAAAAATTTTAATAATTAAGAAGGTATTTATTAATTATTGAGCACTTCTGGAAGATCTGAACCAAGTCTGGAGTTAATCAGATTAACTCCGGTCAGCAATCGATTTGTGATGTTTAGTGCTGGTCCAATATCTCACTGTTAATTAATATTTTCTTCTTCTCGAAGTCTCGTTGCATTAATAAATAAACCTTAAATTAGCATGTGAAATAATAATAGATACAAACAATTGAAATAAATGGATTTATTAACAAATTTAATAAATAATCGATTTTTAATCGATTGGGAGCAATTATCGACTCCGTCTCAGGGAATAATCGATTCGTTCATATAGTGGAAAAAATTATTACAAGTATTATATAAAAAAGGTTCTTGGAGCGATTATATTAATAGTCAGAGAAGGGTCAACCAGAAAGTATAACATTAACAATTAAAGTAATTTCAATAATTATTATACCAATATTTAAATAATTCTGATATAATGTTTAAAAAAGTTGAATCATCAAACCATATGTAGCTTCTGACGTCACTCGATGAGGAAGGCACAGAATCGTATTTTTTAAAGATGGCCGCTCCTAGGTATGGCGAGGTTATTGGAAATGTCGTCGTGTTAAAATCTCACAGTAAAATTACCTTCATAAATGTTTGAAATGTCCCCGCACTGGTGTAATCTGTCTAATAGGTTGTTTGGTGTGTTCTGAAGAAGTGTTCCGTGTATACTTGTGTTAATTATGTTATTTGATATGTGTTCACTTCTGTGGGTTAACTGCTCAAAAAGTGGTTATGATTTGTAGCGTTAATTATCACAAATATATTGTTTTACTGTTTTAAATCACTAGTATAATGAAGTTTGGTGTTAGTTTTCACTATTGTCGCTAAAGTTTCTGTAGGTTTAGTTAGAAAAATGTTTAATGTATTTAACTCTCGTTACACTGATATTAGAAGGTAACCGTAGTACCATTTTCTACACGGTTTTAAGGAACGTTATATTACACAACTATTCAGCTTGATATTCAACAAAAGACTAGCCTAACTTCCTTCATGTTAGTCAAAATCTGGCCCAGTTAATCTTTGAAAAAGTATTGAAAATATTTCGATTTCCCATACACATGATACAAAATTACATTATATATGGAATTTATTTATTTTATTCATCACTTTCATGAATTATGAACCTTATCATTGGTTTAATCATCTCATTCCTTTTAAATTGATATATTATAGTCTATATCTGTTGACATTTTGTGGAAATTACCAAATTTCTCTCTTTTTGGAAATCTAGGCTCAAAAATTGGTTTCCGCCTTCATATAATTTTTCTGCCATTTTAATTGTTATTAATACTATTATAATAAATTTTAATTAGTCATATTTCTCTTATTTCTCTCTTAACATTATTAATGGTATGTATGCTGTTATTTGGCAACCATAATTTATTTTAAACACATATAAATCTTATTTACTAAAAATTCTTATAAACCGATTGAGTTCATGGCTGTGAACAAATAGCCATTTTAAACAATTTAAACCTATGAATATAAATTAATGCCAGTCCTTTCTGGGCTAAACCATTATTATCTATTATCCCCTTCATCAGTAAACATGTCCACCCATACTCTAGTTATTATCATTTTTACAAATGTCTTGTAATAACAGAGTTACATTAAAATAATAAAATATTGGAAATCTTCCATTTTATTATTTTATGATGATGTGTATTATTGAATATGAAAGTTGTTATATAGCATATTGATAAGTCATAGTATCACTAACTTTAAGTTTATTGTATTTCCAAAAACACTTGCACAAGTTCACTTTCACTGGTGGTTCTGATATTTTGAGTCTTATTATCTCAGACCAGACCTTTAGTAATCATGGACTGTTAAGACTTGTTTATTTTCTTTATCACACAATAGCTTTAGTTGGTTCACTTCTTATTATACTAGACAACACTTTTGATTTCTTAATAATTACAATTTTATAGGATTTTGGGATGTTATACTTTCTTTTTAATTGTCTCTATGGGTTTGGGGTTGATGGTAGTTAATAATAGGTTTTATAACGGTGTTTCTTTCATACTATTTCTTCCTCTCTTCTTGTCTTCTTTCTTGTCTTTCTTCTTATCTTCTTTCTTGTCCCCACTCTTGTCTTTCTTCTGGTCTTCCTTCTTCTTGTCTTCTTGTCTTCATTCTTCACTCTTGGGTAAACCAAGGTACTTCGTGTTATCTCGACTGATGTTTAGTTTGGAGTATCGAAGTTATTTACTGATACTGACTTTGCTCTTCGCTAAAGGTTTCAGGGTATTGGTTACTTCCTGATCACAAATTTTATTCTTCCTTCTTCTTGTTTTTGGGGTATTTTGGTGTTTCGCCACTCTTAAACCGATTCTCTTTTCTTGATATTGTGTTATCTAATTTGTTTACTGCTTTTAGCTTCCTGGGTAAATTCCTGATTTTATAATATGAGTTGTTTTAATAATTTCTTTGATTTTTTAACAGTGGTTTTTATATAATGTATTGATGATTTTTATTTTATTGTTGTTTATTCCTTTAAATTCATTCAATTTCATTCGATTTTATATTAACATATGTGGTGTAATTAATGTTTATTATTTTATATGAATTAATAAGTAGTGGATTTTCTGTCACGCTACAGAATGCCCTTCTCCAGAAGTGATTTTTTCAGACTATACTTGCTTTGTGTGAAACAATTGCTTATGATAATTATTGTAGTTTTGTTATTATTCTTGACTTCCTTCCATTTTAAAAATTCTCCTATTTATATTTGAGTTTATATCCTTCTCATTCTCACTTGATCTTCCTTGATAATAATAGTCATCTGAGTTTCATATTTATTATTTCATTTTCATATTTATTCTTAGTATTTTCTCCTTGGGATATTTCCTCCCTATCGTTCCCTACTTTGTGAGCTGGTTCAGTTCAGAGAGGCACTGTACGCTACTTCCTCTGCTGTCCAATACTTCACACATATTTGAGTACAGAGGCAAATCATCTCTGCTCAAAAAACATATTAATACTGCTGGAATTATCTACAGACAGATTAAAAAATTATTCAGAATAGTACACATTTGTTACTATTTTAAAAAAATATCTTCGGGATACTTCACTTATTACTTATTATATTTCTCAGAGATTTTAATATTCCTATCTCAGTTGTTCTTTTGACTCTTTAACTTGATGTTTCATTCATTTGATATTATGGTAGGAAGCTCTTCTATTATTACATTCTTCAACTTTCCTTATCATATAAAGCTTTTGGTTATAAATTCTTTATTACCTTCTGTTTTTTTTTTATTATAATCTGCATTGTTTATAGTAGCATATCTTTATGACATTTTTATTTTATTGCTCTGTTTTTATTATTTCCACTTGTTCTATTTTCTAGAAATTTCTATAACTGTCATTATCACAATTGACATTTAATTCATAAATCATTTTATATTAATTCGTTTAATTACATATATCTTTGATATTATTCTCACATTATTCCTGTCATGGTTATTATCCTTTCGAATGAATGTTTTTTATTAATTTTATAATGAGGTCATAATTTCTCCTCATAACACTTCAAAGTTTTATTATCTCATAATTCCACATAAGTTTTTGTATTTTATTATATTCAATCACTCAAATCGTATCACACGGTTTATTTCCTTTCGTATCCCTTTATGGACAGTTTTTCACACTTTATTTTGAAATTAGACATGATCATATTTCTCCAGAATTATTTGTTTTAATTCTAAAGTATGTTTCCTTTATTCATCCCATTATGATCCTTTATAAACATGGTAAATATATTTTATGCTGACCATAAATATGGTATTAAATCTTTTCTGTTTATTTCACCAAAGTGTTTTATTAATAATTGGTCGGTAAGCTGTACTTACTCTTGGTTTGGAAACTTGATTTATACACAATTCAAAATTCATTCTTCTTATATTATTCCATAAAGTTTTCTCAAATAATTTGTATGTAAGGTGGGCTTGCTTTCTTTTTAAATTTAGTTGTTTTCAATTCAAAATTCTTTTTGTATGTCTGCAAAATGGTTTTTCTCAAATACTTGGTTAGTAATGTGGTCTTACATTGTTTTAAAATTTGGATGAGTCAAAATTCTTCTTTTATATTCTTGTCATAAAGTTTTTCAAATTTTTAGTTAGTAAGGTGATCTTACACTTGTTTGGAATTTATTTGAATTATTTCATTCTATTCCTTTTATCCTTCTATAAAGTTTTCTTCAAATGCTTGGTATGTAAGGTGATCTAACAATTGTTTTGGAATTTGGATTATTAAGTCCAAATTCTTCTTCTTATATCTTTCCAAATAGTTTTTCTTAAAATAATTGTATGTAATGTGGTATTACCTTATTTTGAATTTAGTTGATTTCTAAATTCTTTTTCTTCTCTTTCCTAAATGTTACTTTTAAATAATTGTATGTAATTTGGTATTACATTATTTTTAGAATTTTGAGGGTTTTTATTCAAAAATTCTCTCCTTCTTTATTATTATTATATTATTGCCACATAGTTTTTCATAAATAATTGGTATGTAAGGTGATATTACCTTATTTTTGAATTTAGATGATTTCTAAATTCTTTTTCTTCTCTTTCCTAAATGTTTCTTTTAAATAATTGTATGTAATTTGGTATTACATTATTTTTAGAAGTTTGAGGGTTTCTAAATTCTTTTCCTTCTCTTTCCAAAATGTTTCTTTTAAATAATTGTATGTAATTTGGTATTACATTATTTTTAGAATTTTGAGGGTTTTTAAATTCTTTTTTTGTCTTGTCATAAAGTTTTTTCAAATTTTTCGTATGTAATATGATCTTACATTGTTTTTTGAATTTAGATGATTATTCATAAAATTTCTTCATGGATGCCTGGTTAAAGACACCCTTAACTTTATTGGAACCCATCTCCTTAATTTCGTACGTGTTGTTGTTATTGTTCTTAGAGACAATATATGGACCAGTGTACAGATGCAATAATTTTTTTGTTATCCCTTCTAAAGAACTGGGTAATTCCCTATTCTTTAACAACACCTTCTCTCCAACGGTATAAGTAATAATCTTACCCATGCTTTTATTGTATTTATTCCGCCGTTTCTCCTGATCTTCGGCCACCTTATTATGAAATTGATCTTTATTAAATATATACTTATGCTCTCTGGGGAACTCCAATATTTTCTCGATCTCCCTTGGGGGTTGTCTTTCTTACATGGCAGAGTATGGGGTAATTCCTATGGCTGGATGGTATGCCAGGTTGAGGAATTTTTCAGTGGCCTCCAAGTATTCTTGCCACCTCCTCTGCTGATCGTGGCAATACGTTCTTAATAGGCGCCCCACCTCTCGCAAGACTCTTTCGGCCGGGTTACTGCTCGGGTGGTATACCGACGTCTTATAGGTATGAACCCCAATTGACAGTAGTGTATCCCGCCATTTCCTCCCCTTGAATTGTGTTCCGTGGTCGGTTATGATCGACACTGGTTTTCCGACGGTTGGGAAGTACTGGTTGGTCAGGATGTCGAGAACTTTATTTGTAGTCGCCCGATTCGCTGGGTATAGCTTTACGAACTTGGTATATTGGTCCATTACGATGACGAGATATTTGTATCTGTGGCGGCCCCCACTGCGGGGAAATGGCCCACAGATGTCCAGGAATGCCTTCTCAAGTTTCGATTGAGAGGTGATCGGAATCATTTGCCCTTCTCTTTTCTCGTTGTTGGTTTTTACGAGTTGGCAAATGCGGCAGTTTCTTATGTACTTTCGTACCTTCCGATTTATGTCTTTGATATGGCAGCTCTCTTCCAGGGCTTTTACTACCTTTAAGGCGCCCATATGCCCATATCGAACATGATAATTAAACACTATCTCCTTTTCGATATGGGTTGGAATAATAACCTTCCATTCCTCCTTATATAAAGATGGTCTTGAAAACAGGATTCCCTTATGGATTATATAATATTGGGAGACCGTCTCTTCCCCGGCTTCCAATCTGGTTATAATAGAGATTAATTTCGGGTCAGCTTGTTGGTGTGTGCTCAGGTGTTCCAAAATTGATTGTAGACCGCCGCTGCTGCTTAGAATATGCTATACTTTAAGAATACTCTCCTTCTCCCCCTCGAACGTCTGTTTATCAATGTCTACTCTAGACAATATGTCCGCGACGACATTCTTCTTTCCGGGGATATACTCCCACTTCAGGTCATATTCTTGCAGTAATAGTATCCACCGTGTTAACCTTCCATGGCTTAACTTACATCTCTTAAGGAACGAGATAGACTTATGGTCTGTCCGGACGGTAACGGAATAACCAAGGATATAAGTGCGGAACTTTCCACACGCGAACACGACACTCAATAATTCCTTTTCTGTAACGTGGTAGTTCTTCTCACACTGATTCAATGCTCTACTGGCAAAGCAGATCACAAGGTGTTCGCCCTCCTCATCCTCTTGATATAATGTAGTGCCGAGGCTGATGTCACTGTCATCGCAATTAAGAAAGAAAGGTTTGCTAAAATCTGGATGGCGAAGTATGATGGGTTCAAGGAATTTTTGTTTTATTAATGATAATATATTGTGTAGTTCATTACCGCAGATCCATTTATTTTTGGATGACAGTTGCGGCTGAAATCTGGCAGTCAGTTCTGAGTACTTTTCCTGGAACTTGCGGTAGTAATTACAGAGTCCCAGGAATGACTGTAACTGCCTTCGATTCTTAGGTGTAGGAAAGTTCTGAATCGCTTCGACTTTTTCAGCCGACGGTGAGATTCCCTGATCATTCAAGATGAAACCCAAGAATTGTATTTCCTTAGCGATAAAATGAGATTTTGCTAATTTTAGCGTAATATTATTTGCCGCTAGCTTCTGTAATACGTGTTCCACACGGTAGCAGTGTTCCTCCCAAGTTTCTGAGGACACTAGCAAGTCATCGACGTATACGGTGGTGAACTGTAGTGCTTCTTGGCCAAGTATCTGGTCCATGCAGTGCACAAAGACTGCGACTGAATTTACCAGTCCGAAGGGCAACCTCTTAAACTGGTAGTTCCGCCCCTCGAATATAAATGCCAGATACTGGCGACTCTGTGGATGTAATTCCACCTGCCAGTACCCGCACACCGTATCACAGGTACTAAAGTACTTGGTGCCGTGGAACCGTTTTAAAATCTCCTCAATCTCACCGGGCGAAGTCCTGTCATTGATGATCATTTTATTTATTTCGCGCGCATCTAGGCACAAACGGACTTGTCCGTTTTTCTTAGGAATAGCCACTATAGGACTTGTATATGGGGATTGGCTACTCTCTATTATGTCACGGTTAATCATTTGTTCTATTTCAGCTCTTACTGCTTGCTTTCGTGATTGCGCGATGGGGTAAGACTTCCGGTTAAAGTCCACTGTGTCTCGGAACTGTAGAGTACACTGGAAGTTTTTCACTTTACCGGGCTCATCAGAAAAGACTGATTTATATTTGTTATAGATGTTGATTAATTTGTTCGCTTGGTTTAAGGTTAATTTTTCGCCAGTTATACCTCTCCGGAAATCCCTGATCTCCTGGATTTTTTGTGACCATAAATCTTCATTGGAGGTGTCGTCTATCCTTTGTTCAATTATAGATGTTGGGTGGATGTAGTTAATTTTGCGGTTTTGCTGGTGGATACTATCGGGAATGACTTGGTCACTACCCACCAAGTTCGCCGTCCAAGTATGTCCGTTGGCAAACAGCGACAATTTCTCAGTTCTCAGATCAATGATGGCGGAATTCCTCCTTAGCACATCACACCCGACCAGTATATTAAACGGCAGACCGCTCGCCACCAAGAATTCCATATCAATTGCTATACCACAGCTCATCACACTGGCGGAGACTTGCCTACGTATTGTTTTATTTTGTCGGCCGGTTGCACCCAACAAAATAATATTATTCAACGGCAACGTTGGTAAAGTTCTCCCGCACTCTTGCTGTATCCTCTCCAACTCCGTCGTACTTATGATTGATACGTTCGAACCAGTATCGATCATCAACTTGGCTGGGATGCCTTCTACCTCTGCGTTGACATATATTATTTCGTTATTAAAGTTATTGGAGGGATTACTGTTATCCTCTTCCAATAACTCATGTCGGATGTCCTTTAGGTAGTTGCACCCTATGACTGTGATACGATTATTATTATATATACTATTACACTCATTATTATGATTATACCCAGTATTTAGGAGCAGTAACGGGTTCTGGCGATTTATTACTGCCTGTGCCCGTTTAAAGGCTCGACATCGTTGTTCCTTTGTGCCATACTAGTTGAAGCATCATTTGGGATGCTTAGAGTGGGCCCCTGTCGATCTGTCCTATGGTCTTCCGGTCGTTCGTGGTTAGACCTCCGTTCAGCATCGTCTAAACTAGTACTCCTTCTCGTCGGATAGTACCTTGGTTGGTCCCGTTCTAGGCTCCTCCGCCTTTCTTCATATCCACGGTAGCTGTTTCTTCGATTGTTGTTGTATCTTCGCTGTCGATCATCTGTGGCTCGTATGAAATTCACTCGTGGGCGGGGAAACCTATTATTAACGGGATTACCATTATTTGGACCCGCACGATTATTATTATTATGGTAACGATCATTACCATAATTGGGGCTTCTCTGACTATTTTGGTTATGAGGGTAGGGATATCTGTTACCCTGATAACCATTAGAGGGTCGACTCGGGTTCACATGGTTTGGACTTGTATTATTATTATTATTTTGATTAGTAGTGCTAAAGTTATTATTATTGTTAAAACTATTATTCTGCGGGTATGCACGGCCTCCTTGGTACCCAGTGTTGGTGTTGTTCGTACCCTGGTTGTTGTTCTGATACGTCCTTGGTTCGGGCCCATCATTTCTTCTCCGGCTCTGTCGGTAGTAGTCTTCGTTTTCGTAGTTTTCGAGGAGTTCGGTCATTGCCTGGATTGTTTTTATTTGGCTGCCTCTCCTCGCACGAATTACCTCTTCGTCATAATTGTATGACAACTTATTTATTAGGCACTCCTCAGATATGGCCGGTTCTAAATGCTTGGCCATACATACCTTGCCGAGGAAATATGCTCTCATCGAACTACCGACTTGTGGTTTGTAGTGGCCGTGGTATATATTACCTCTTATCAAGTTTTGAGTCGTCTCCGACCAGTACTTCGCCTTGAAGAGGCTCTTAAATTGCTGATAACTTTCGATGTCGCTCCGGTTGGCAATCCACCAATGGTCATTCACCTCCCGAAACGACTCGTCTAGGATTTCCCTGTTCTGGACCCACCGGTTCCCTCTGTGTTTTTCCAGGTATTCCTCTATACGTGCCAAGAACTCCATGGGCTTCCTTTTATACTGCCGGAAATTGAGCCATTCTCTGTTTTCTGACATGGGGAAATTATGATATCCAGTTGGTCTGTTCCTTCTCAATTCTATCTCCTCCTGGCTCTGACGCACTTGTCCGGTGATGTTCGTCATAGCGGTTTCCACGCCGTCGCATCTTCCGGTTACATGTGTCCGCACTTTATTCATTTCTTCCAGGGCAAATTTCTTGTTTTCTTCCAGTTTCGTTTCCTGTTGTTCCTTGACATGTGTAATCTCTTTATGTATTACCTCCCGGACTTCCAGCACTTCGTTTTCTGTCTGACGACATCTTTCGTCTACTTCCCTGATCTGCTGGTTAACAACCACGACTTCCTGTTCTAACTTCTTGACGATGGATTTCTTCGTCTCGGTT
Source organism: Magicicada septendecula (assembly GCA_034769895.1). NCBI lineage: Eukaryota > Metazoa > Arthropoda > Insecta > Hemiptera > Cicadidae > Magicicada > Magicicada septendecula. Next base: position 140,641,790 of record CM068374.1, on the reverse strand, counting down.
ATCTTTTTATTCAACTCCTCTTTAGCTAACTCAATCCTCTCGTCTAACTTATCCATGTTCTCTTGGTTAACTTCCATTAATTCTTCTCTCAGCAGTTGATTGTCCTCTCTCAATTCTTCCCTTAATTGTTGGTTGTCATTTTCTATTTTCCTACTGGTTTCTTCCATTTTCTCCTCCAAATTCCTATTATTTTCTTCCATTTTCCTTTCCATCTTCTTACTCAAGGATTGGTTGTCTTTTTTCAGGTCTTCCATTTTCTTATTCAAAGATTGGTTCTTTTCCTCCATTTTCTCTTCTAAATTCTTACTGGTTTCTTCAATCCTCTTGTTAGTGTTTTGTATGCTTTTATTTATTCCACCCAAATCTTCCTTGGTAGAATCCATTTCCTTGTTAGTGGACTCCATTTTCTTCTCCATCTTTTTACTATTTTCTTCCATTTGCTGACTCATTTTTAGGAACATTTCCATCATCTTCTCTTCCATTGTTTTAGACATCTCCTTCTCTGGGACATTGACTTCCCTTGTCTGCGTTGTTACTTCAGGTTGTTCCTCTGGTGGTGCTGGTTGTTTCGGTTCCACCGGGTTTACCAATACTTCCGGATCTTCCACGGGTGTTGCCTCCTTATCCCCCATGTCAACTTCTTTTTCGGCCTCTGCCGCCCTCTTTTTCGAAGTAGCTCATCTTTGCATTTTTCTTCTGTCTCTATTAATTAATCGCTGCCAGGCTTATCTTATCAAGCCCTCTAAGTTGGAAGCCACTTTGTAACATGTACCCTGTATGCGGTCTTTACAAAAAAAGATAATAAAGAGAAAATTTTATTTAAAAAAAATTTTCAATAAAAAAAAATTTTGTTTATGTTTTAATCAATGTCTGTAATTGTGAAATAATCCTGTTTTAGTGTTCTGTTAAAACTTTTAATAATTAAGAAGGTATTTATTAATTATTGAGCACTTCTGGAAGATCTGAACCAAGTCTGGAGTTAATCAGATTAACTCCGGTCAGCAATCGATTTGTGATGTTTAGTGCTGGTCCAATACCTCACTGTTAATTAATATTTTCTTCTTCTTGAAGTCTCGTTGCATTAATAAATAAACCTTAAATTAGCATGTGAAATAATAATAGATACAAACAATTGAAATAAATGGATTTATTAACAAATTTAATAAATAATCGATTTTTAATCGATTGGGAGCAATTATCGACTCCGTCTCAGGGAATAATCGATTCGTTCATACAGTGGAAAAAATTATTACAAGTATTATATAAAAAAGGTTCTTGGAGCGATTATATTAATAGTCAGAGAAGGGTCAACCAGAAAGTATAACATTAACAATTAAAGTAATTTCAATAATTATTATTTAACAATATTTAAATAATTCTGATATAATGTTTAAAAAAGTTGAATCATCAAACCATATGTAGCTTCTGACGTCACTCGATGAGGAAGGCACAGAATCGTATTTTTAAAAGATGGCCGTTCCTAGGTATGGCGAGGTTATTGGAAATGTCGTGGTGTTAAAATCTCACAGTAAAATTACCTTCATAAATGTTTGAAATGTCCCCGCACTGATGTAATCTGTCTAATAGGTTGTTTGGTGTGTTCTGAAGAAGTGTTCCGTGTATACTTGTGTTAATTATGTTATTTGATATGTGTTCACTTCTGTGGGTGAACTGCTCAAAAAGTGGTTATGATTTGTAGCGTTAATTATCACAAATATATTGTTTTACTGTTTTAAATCACTAGTATAATGAAGTTTGGTGTTAGTTTTCACTATTGTCGCTAACGTTTCTGTAGGTTTAGTTAGAAAAATGTTTAATTTATTTAACTCTTGTTACACTGATATTAGAAGGTAACCGTAGTACCATTTTCTACACGGTTTTAAGGAACGTTATATTACACAACTATTCAGCTTGATATTCAACAAAAGACTAGCCTAACTTCCTTCATGTTAGTCAAAATTTGGCCCAGTTATTCTTTGAAAAAGTATTGTTAAAATATTTCGATTTCCCATACACATGATACAAAATTACATTATATATGGAATTTATTTATTTTATTCATCACTTTCATGAATTATGAACCTTATCATTGGTTTAATCATCTCATTCCTTTTAAATTGATATATTATAGTCTATATCTGTTGACATTTTGTGGAAATTACCAAATTTCTCTCTTTTTGGAAATCTAGGCTCAAAAATTGGTTTCCGCCTTCATATAATTTTTCTGCCATTTTAATTGTTATTAATACTATTATAATAAATTTTAATTAGTCATATTTCTCTTCCTTTCCTTAAATACATATAAATTGAACTTTTGAAATGGTTTTTTGTGTTAATCTCTGAATTTGACATTGCTCTTACAATTAATTAATTTATATATTTTGAAAATTTACAATATTTTAAGGTATATTTCCTTATTATCCCTTTAACTCATAGGATCATTCACAGTAGTGGTTAACTGATTTACCTTACCTAAATCTTGCTAGTTTATAGGAATTTTAAGTGAATTAACTGGTTTATATGGCTTCTGTGAATTCACCCCATGGCCTAGAATTTAGAATTTTACATTTCTGTCTTTCTCAAATAAATTTAATCCTACTCCTCCTCTGACTTTACCTAGTTATTATTACATGAAAATAAAACGTTTTACAAACCCATGGTGAGGTGTAGTATTTGATTAATACTAATGTTATATAAAAAATAATAATGAACATCACTCAGCATTCTAAGATTGAACATATTGCTGACATGGTTTGAAAACATACATTTAACTCCTTTTTAATTAACACAGCATACCTACTGAAACATTATTAATGGTATGTATGCTGTTATTTGGCAAACATAATTTATTTTGAACACATATAAATCTTATTTACTAAAAATTCTTATAAACCTATTGAGTTCATGGCTGTGAACAAATAGCCATTTTAAACAATTTAAACCTATGAATATAAATTAATGCCAGTCCTTTCTGGGCTAAACCATTATTATCTATTATCCCCTTCATCAGTAAACATGTCCACCCATACTCTAGTAACTAGAGTCACTAGTTTCAAAACCAGCCACATCCATTTCATTAAATTTTTCAGGAAAGCAAAAAAACTGGTAGCAGTAACACTTTCACAGCTAAAATGTTGGTTTTTTCATTATATATTAGTTAAGTCACTTCTAATCAAATAGTAAAAATTTTATTTTGATAAGTATTTACGTTTAGCAGAAAACCCAATTTTTTGTTTGGATGTGGCTGATTTTGAAACAGAATTTGGGACTTGGCTGGTTTTGAAACAAAAAAGTTTACTTCTGACCACAAAATAATATTACATTTATTAAAAAAAGTACATACTTTACAATAAATTGAACCAAAAAGTGAAAATAATTAATCTTTGAAATATTTAGTGGTGGAATCCAATAAGAAAAAAATTGAAATAAAATTAATCTTATAATGATAAAGATATTCTTCACTAAAATATATAAACATCATTGGGTAAGTTTCATTGTAATGTTAAAATATTTTAATATAAATAAACATAAACATTTTGCAATACATTAAAAAAGTAATAATTATTATTCTTTCAAATATTTGTATTGACATAAAAAAGTCATTACATAAACTTAATTTTATATTGTTATAAAAAATTTCTTCGTGAACTAAAATTAATCATCAGCTGTTCTATTTATTATTTTCAATGCAGTGTTCTTGTTCATTGTCATCAGTACTATCTGTGCCCAAAAGAAGTGCATTTTTATAAAATATTAAAGAACCTAATTCCACCCACTGGTCACCAAAATGTTTCTTTAATAAGTTGTTAACGTCGTTAAGTTTTACTGCTGATAAATTTGAATGTACTGGTATCAATTCAGGACAGTTAATTTGAAAAGCAGTCTTGCTTTTCTTACAAACACTTTTGTAATTACAAAAGTCTGAGTTATAGTTTACCTCTCCTTTGATCAGCACATTTTGTTGTTTTTTACACTTTCGAAATAAAATTCTTTTGCACTTATTGAAGTGAAAATGCCACAGGCCAGGTGTCTTAAATACCTCTTGCATGACACTCTTCCAGTCATAAACATCTGCTAAATGTATAGTCGTGCCAAACTCGGAAAAAATATCTGCATATTCTTTAGGGTCTGTTATGACTGTTTTCTTTTTGATAACCTTTTCAATACGGGCAAAAACCCTATCAGAAGGTAGAAACGAGTGGCCGACAATGGGAAACACAAACTCAATTAATTTGATGTTATTTGGTGCATTTCTAAGAAACCATACTGTCAGCATACCCATCATAATTGTGTTTTTATTTTGAGCACCGCACCCGCGGATGCGATTCTCAAAATTTCCACAGTTGGAGGAATATTTAATTTTGTACATAGGAGATTATGAAGAGCCGAAGCAACTTCATTAGAACCTGTCGAATGTTCAGTTTCACACCAGTAATAATTAAAAACATTTTCTTTGTTTTGCGGACTTTTAGAATATCCAATTACTATAGTCAAATTATACAAATAGATCTGTCATGAGTAATAAGCACTCTGATCGCTAACACGAGGTAACACTTGGTTTTTCTGACAGTCTAGTGATATAACTAGTACTTCATTTCGTTTATCCTGAAGTTTTTTATAAAACTGTTTGGCTTTCATTAAATGTACTTCTTTTTTTGTATTTAATTCTTGTTTACGTAAATCATTATCTGAATGTTTGATTCTTTCTGTTAGTGATAGACAGGTAGAACATTCATCGGTAGCAGGTGTCCCAAAACCTATATTAAATTTTGTACAAAAAATGTTTCTAAAATACCATTCTTTTACTGGTAAATTATTGTTTTCTTCATTGTACATCTTCCACATCTTGTGAATGTTAAGGTCACTACTCAAATATACTCTGCTTGTCACTTTGTCCCTACAATAATGACTGTCTATGACAAGAAATTTTTTATAAAATCAATTACAGCTTTTTTTCTACTTGCATACATTTGCTGCTTCCTATCTCCTCCTCTTGATTCCTTTGGAGCATTACCAGTAACAAAATGTCTATTGACAACACCCTGCACTCTGTTTGTAGATAATAAAAGAGTAGATAAAAATGTTTGTCTACAAACTTGTAATCTGTCTTTTGAGTCCTTTTTTGGAATATAATATCTTATTGTCTTACTTTTGTCTCCTCGTTCTTCATTCGTAGATCTATTACGAGACGGTTTTACTGTATCAGTGTATTTTAGAATAAGACTATCCTGCAATTGTTTATTAGGTTCAGAATAAAATGCCTGATGAAAATTAACTTGATCTGCATGTGATACATCAACACATTTGTAAGTATTCCCTTTTTTGTCATGGTTACAATTTATTTTGCTTGGCAAACCAGGTGCAGAATACCTGAAAGTAAACAGAATAGGGAATACTTTAGTGTTAACTGCTTCATTAGAAATTATACAAATTTATTTTTATTATAACCTATTGACTGATAATAGTAATATTATGTTTAACCCAACAATAATTTCAGACAACTAACAACTAAATCAGGAAATTAAACCAAACAGGCTAACAAAAAACATTACATAATACTGTATTGTGAAATTAGACAAAATATAATTGGTTGTATGGTTCAGCTAAATGGTACTTGAAAGTAACAAATAACAGAAATTACCTTGTTCGCTTCTGTTTTTCAGTTTCCCAGTTTTGTTTGTTCACTTTACGTTTCCTAGTATAATTATCTTCCACTTCAGGAAACTTTTCCATTTTTCGAATTAACACTTAATTGTAAATTAGACAATCAACAATATTCAAACGAATAAATACAGAAATAATTCAATACCTCATAACCTCCAAAGCAAATCAACAACTGTTTAATAAATGCCTTAAGCAGAGCTCCTAGTGGACACTGCTGCAACTAACTGGATGTGGCTGATTGTGAAACACATCAAGATATTCTCAATCAGTTTTCTTGTGATGTAGCTAGATTTGAAGCACAAATCTTGTTTTACTGCATGTATTGAGTGAATAACTTGTCAAATACGCTAAAAAATCAAAATCGAAAATTTTCGGATGTGGCTGGTTTTGAAACTAGGCTACTCAGTTATTATCATTTTTACAAATGTCTTGTAATAACAGAGTTACATTAAAATAATAAAATATTGGAAATCTTCCATTTTATTATTTTATGATGATGTGTATTATTGAATATAAAAGTTGTTATATAGCATATTGATAAGTCATAGTATCACTAACTTTAAGTTTATTGTATTTCAAAAAACACTTGCACAAGTTCACTTTCACTGGTGGTTCTGATATTTTGAGTCTTATTATCTCAGACCAGACCTTTAGTAATCATGGACTGTTAAGACTTGTTTATTTTCTTTATCACACAATAGCTTTAGTTGGTTCACTTCTTATTATACTAGACAACACTTTTGATTTCTTAATAATTACATTTTTATAGGATTTTGGGATGTTATACTTTCTTTTTAATTGTCTCTATGGGTTTGGGGTTGATGGTAGTTAATAATAGGTTTTATAACGGTGTTTCTTTCATACTATTTCTTCCTCTCTTCTTGTCTTCTTTCTTGTCTCCACTCTTGTCTTTCTTCTGGTCTTCCTTCTTCTTGTCTTCTTGTCTTCATTCTTCACTCTTGGGTAAACCAAGGTACTTCGTGTTATCTCGACTGATGTTTAGTTTGGAGTATCGACGTTATTTACTGATACCGACTTTGCTCGTCGCTAAAGGTTTCAGGGTATTGGTTACTTCCTGATCACAAATTTTATTCTTCCTTCTTCTTGTTTTTGGGGTATTTTGGTGTTTCGCCACTCTTAAACCGATTCTCTTTTCTTGATATTGTGTTATCTAATTTGTTTACTGCTCCTAGCTTCCTGGGTAAATTCCTGATTTTATAATATGAGTTGTTTTAATAATTTCTTTGATTTTTTAACAGTGGTTTTTATATAATGTATTGATGATTTTTATTTTATTGTTGTTTATTCCTTTAAATTCATTCAATTTTATTCGATTTTATATTAACATATGTGGTGTAATTAATGTTTATTATTTTATATGAATTAATAAGTAGTGGATTTTCTGTCACGCTACAATATTCACAGTATACGTTTAAAAAATGAATATATTTTTACAGTCATTACTGTGACACTGTTGCAGTTATACTGTTAACTTTATAGTCATTAAAGTAGCCGTCACTAGTAATGTACACCAGTAAAAGGAGTAATTCATTCGACTCAAAGCGAGTGAGCAGTCTAGGTAATTTAGTTATAAAAATAAATGGGGTTAAACAGGGTTAAATAAATGGAGTCTATTCAGCAGTTAATCGTCTGCAATTTAGCTTAATCTTTAGGGAAGGATTTGCTTGGCACGCATCCAAAGTTGCTGTATTAAACGCTTGTTAATGCTACAAGATACCCGGTCCTCACGTTTTTCTCTGCTTAACCAAAAATACGCCAAACCCTTTTCAAAATTAATGTTACACCATTCTCTAAGTGACATATTTGGATGCAATATACATTTCGATTGTAGATTATTTTAATGATTTACCCATTTTTTTGTAAACAATACCACAATTTTTGTAATGAAACACCACCGTTGGACAAGACCAGAAAACAGTAGCTAGCGTAACAGACAGCTAAGATGAGCGGTTTTTTTACTTCGTTTCCCATAAAAAGTAAAACATAGGCCTATTAATATATTTATGGATGCAGTATCCACCTAGTCCACGTCTGTGTACAAATTTCTCAGGGTCAGAAACTTTAAACAGTTTGACAACTTTGCCTCGTGTACTTCACTGATCAACTTGTCAGTTTACTTGTCAATGTATAATATGACAGCGCTAAGGTTATTAAGTAAGTACAAAAACAAATGCCAAAGCATATGTTTCTGTGAAAAATTGTCGCTCGTGATTGTCAAAACATATTTCGGAAATTAATAAGTAAGCCTACTTAAAAAAATATGAGACGCCATTTGAAAAATGTCTAATGCTTTTCTATGCCAAATGTCTTTTTCCACTCATGATAGAAACAAAATATTGCTAGTTCCACATTTCCATGTCCTGGAATCAACTCTGTTGACAGCACTTTAGTCACAGTTTGTCGTAATAATAGTTTACTTTGTTCACATGTAGCCGCTTAAACTGAGAATATCTGTTTGCACTCAGGTACATTGAAGTACAGAGATACAAACACGATATTGATGTTATGGCAGATGTACGGGTAGTATACAAACAAAGAGGGCATTTTTGTTGTTAACAAAAGGCCTTGATACTATTAGTGTTAATTGGGCTATCCAGTTTTAACAATAGAGATATATGTTTGGAGCATGAAACACTGATGCAATGACACTATAACACTTTTTTGTGCTTTATACAATTTCAATAGTTATAAAACAGCACGTATATTACGAAAACCATTTTGTTTACAACCTGTTTTAACTAAGCTAAAATTGTCCCTTTTCTACTGGGATGTTGATGCGGTTTGAATTATTCTTTAAGGTATTTATAGGGAAAACGAACTTAAAGCTATCTTATTAATTACCTCTGGCCATAAGGATTTTGTAATTTCAAATGAAGGGAGACAAAAGGCAACCGGTCTATGTTCCTTTACCTATGCATGGGAAAGACGTAGGCTACATTTTTCAATATATATTTCAATAAGGGAAAATTCGATTTTTTATTTAATTATATGTTCACTTGTACAGTACACAACTACCTTTAGAGTTATATTCTGTGTAAATTTATAGTGCATTTAAAAATCGTAGTTTTGAATGTGGAATATGTGTGTGTGTGTGCGCGCGCGCACGCGCACGCGTAAGTATATTATCAGGGATAAAGGTTAACTATAAACATTGATTTGAATTTAACTAATTCAACGGATGTTTGTGTATGCTATTAATTTTCCCATTACTGCAATAAATAAAATAATATAATAAAATGTCTGTTAACTAAATGTCTACTGTTTAATTTCTGAAAGAAACAAGTCATTCTGGTTTTCCCGGCATTTACTTTAAACACGACTTAAACTTCTATGACTTTGGCAACAAAGTAATTAATTTAACACAAGGTGTATTAGACATCTAAATTTGAAAGGATTAATTCATCTAGATATTTCCTTTAGTTTAAAATTATGTATGTGTCTAGTATATTGTAGTGTAATTAAAAACAAAAACTATAAAGTCACTCAAGTGTGTGAATAGGCACATATTTTTTAAAGTATTTAGTTCCAAAATTAAAAGCGTTTTATATTTATGCTGCAATGGACTTTCCCGTTATTCATTTTGTAACGATATACTGTACACTGATACAATAATATTTTACTCTAATACCCCGCCAAAACATATTAATTACTACAACTAAGTGAAATAGATCTCGTACGCTCGTTTATGTCATACATGACACTTCAAAATAAAGTATATTTGCGGTTAATGTGGGTTGCGCTCGGTATATGGTACTTATAATAAACAGGAAAATCTGAATGCACGTCTGATACAAAGGCACTTCGTAGGTGCTGCGCAAACAATACCCAGGATTAATGACGCAAGGCGTGGCTGCTTCTTACAGTCTCTTCGTTTTTCGTTTTCCCGCTACGGCAAAAGGAAAAACCTTTTTCTTCATTATCGTTGTCTGGAATCCGTTAATGGAGCGAGTTCAGACCCCCTCCCATTACCTTTAGTTTTCCTTTCACTGAATTCACGTTTTTAGACAATACATATATTTACACTTTTTTAACTTCAATTCTACAGTAAATTGAATAAAACAAACATGCGTATGCAACATATATCACCCTCACACGAGCGCGCGCCCACGCTCACACACACATATATATATAGTATATTTACGAATATTAATTCACAGCACATCTGACGTATATAAAAGTCTCATGTTCCCAATATAAAAGGTTGTATGGACTTAACTGAATACTAATACAATGTTCTAACAACATATTGTATGAAACAATGAAAATAGAAAGGTAAATTAAAGTATTAAGATATTCAAACACCCAGTCATCAGTTCTTTCAAATATTAAACAAATTAGTTTTAAGGAAGTCAGAAAAGACAGTCCTGAAATTTCACAAATATGTTACAGACAATTGAGGGTGCTGGATAAGCAAATATAGAAATTGTAAATAATAGTAGATAGTAAGGACAAAATTAGATACCATTCTTTAAAAAAAGTAATATGAAGAATTAGTAATACATAAAAGGTGTAAATCGTAAAAAGATGGGAGTTTTAATTTGTAGTTAATATTACAGAGTTAAGAGAAAATGAAACATTGAAAAGAAACGGATGTAGCAACTTGGCAACCAAATGCATCTCTTTACATTATTGAAAAATATTGCCTGTTTTCATTTATTATTACTAAATTCTCATAATAATAATATACGTCAATTTCATTGTGCTACAGTCTTTTTAAAAGGCATGAAAAAAGGCATATTTCGCTTTGTCTTGAATATGAACAAGTTAGTGCTCTATTAAAGTTTATAGACTGATGTGGAAATTAACAATATAAGCAGTCAATAAAATGTGCATCTAGTATAACACAAACTGTTTTCTTTATTATTTTAGAGCGTAGAAGATTCTCATGTTTTCAGTTCATAACTGTTCTTGACGCTTGAATTTCCATAGTGTGTCTGTAAGAAAAATACTTTATATTCACAGAAATTTGCAATGTGGGTTTCACAAAGATTTTTCTATCCCTGTTAAATCACCAATGCCTCGAAATAAACAAACATTACTTGCAGTTACTCTAAATGTATTTTATTTCTTTTGCTATTATATACAAATAATGGCACTGAGCTTTGTCAGTAAAAAAATATGAAATCAAAAGTGCAAAAATTTTAGGTTTGCTTAACGTAAAACTTGTTACTTGATATACTTTCAAACAACTAATTACAGAAGTAACTCTGTCTTATAACTTAAATTTCAATAAATGTGTAAATAGGCCTATTATACATACTTTTGATAAACACATCTTAACGATCAATTTTGCTCAACATGTTCCAATCTAAAAAAGTATAATGACTAAACTAATTCTGAGTTTGTTTGAATGTGTATAAATATACTTTGAGTGTTTTATTTACTTCAACAATTTTATTTCGGTAATTCAATACTCCCCCAACACACGTGCGCTCGCACGCGCGCGCGCACACACACACATACACACACACACACACACACACACACAAATATATCTTTTCAATTAACACCTGTTAAGTTAGTTTCTTGCAGCTTTTGTATCTTAATTATAAGAATAGATTTCTTCTGCAAGTATGATATTTGAAGTTTATTAGTATATTATTTTTTATATGAACATCTGAAGCACGTTTCACAGTGTAATCTGTACCTTCCACGATATCCCTGAAGGAATTCTGTAAAACGTATGTCAGGTTTATATATACTGATAAAGCTTCAAATATTATACTTGCACATACAATATACTCTTATATATATGTGTATATATATATATTCCATATATATATATATATATATATATATATATATATATATATTGTAACGTCACAAAACGTTCCATAATAATAATGAACACCGAAGGCTAAATGATACTAAGATAACTATAAATGAGTAACCAGGAAGAATGTAACAGTAAATATTATGAACCATTAAAGAATGAAAAGAGAGAAGAAAGTCAAGTGAACAGTGGTCAATCCACTATCTGCATAATAAGACACTACAACATAAACAAACAGAATGACAAAGACGAATTGACAAGACAAGTTTCCCACATAAACTGTTAAGTGAGCTTAATAAAAATTTTGATGAATAAAGTCAAATAAAATAAGTAAGATAAAAGATGTCACGAATGATATTTGTATCATGTATTGTAAATAGAAACAGCACATTAGCTGACCCATATCAAAGTACTGATTTAAAAGGACAAATATAAAGAACGATCCTATGATTAGTCATAAACAGTAAAAGTTAGTAATAAAACCAATGATATATGTCATTATGAATTAAAGATAACAATAAATTTAATCACTGAATGTATTCAGGTAACATTAGAAGTAGATAAAATATGTAAAAAAAGTAATATTATTCAAGTAACAAAATATTGTAAAGGAATGATAACAAACCAAAAATGACACAATTAAGTCATAAAAGTAAGAATCAGGTAGAGACACTAATAAGCATAGGGAAGTAAAATAATGGTAATGACAAAAAGAATGTAAAGCACCACTACTTGAGTGATGTTATAAGAATAAGAAATAAGAAAGACCTATTGAAGTAGGAATAGCTAAATATGGAAGTTTATGTTAAAAAATCAACAAATGTATACTAATAATTAATATTGTTCAGGTGGATACAGCATTTAAGTATAATAATGTGTTATTTTCATTTAAATAATCATGTTCAAATTAGAAATTAAGAGTAATTAAACGAAGAATAGAAAAAAGTTAATAGTCGGATCTGCAACATTTAGCAGACGACGCCTTTAAACCATGCATTATTTAGATTACAATAAAGAATTGTTAATGAAAGCTATGACCAAACAGTCACCAAGACATGTCAAAATAAAGGGAAATAAACAAGCTTTACAATGCTAGTAATAGAACCTGAATTGTAATTGTAATAACTGAGATATTAACGTTAGCATCATAAATTTGGTGAATTTCGAATAAATACAAAGAATTAATAGCAAAAACGACATTGATGGTTCCAATACAATTATGTAATGGCTATAAATAGAATTACGTCATCATGACATCATTTTCTACCAATCGCGAACGACTTTATAAACCCGCCAACACTGCCTTGCGGCCTTCTAAGGAAAGTATATATACGATCGCAATTGTAAACAAAGAAGCATTTTGTCTCTTTCCACTCAATCAACAACTAATCCAGGCCGAATTCTCATCAAAATTTTATAATCAACCAGAAGTAACAAGTGTAATTAAATAACTCTGCATCGATAACAGTAGTGATACTTTTACCAGAAGTGCGTGTTAGAGAACGAGGTTAAGTATCATACATAACCATTTAAATTAGCATTCAAGAAGAAAATAAAATCATTTATGTGCGAAATTAAGTGAAGTGTAACCACGGTCAGTGTACCAGATTGTGAGGAGTGTTAATAAATAATCATTGAGCTTATTAATCAGGGAGTACTGTGCAGATATTTACATTGTTTACGACTAAGCTGTTAGCAGTATCATATAATACACCTGTGTACTGACGCAAGAAACAATAATACTATAAATACTAAACACTGTTTTAAACTTATTTAGAGGAATTATAATATTCCGATATAAGATTTCATGTAATAACGTTATCCTAAATAACGTAAAATTTGTCCAGACTAAACGAATTTTTCGTTAATTACTTTCAATAACTAAAGGTGTCTAACCTAATAATCTAGTATTTTGTAATAGCATTGTAAAGTGGAGCAGTGGCGTTTTATTCTGTAAATTCAAAGAAGTCACCCTTGAGATAGCCAATATTTATAAATAATCGTTCGATTAGGGCTAGAGTCGTCATAGCCAATAGACTGAGTTAAGAAAATTGAAAGCCGGATGACTTGTAATCCGTGTGTTGTATTGAACTGAATGTATTTAATGAAACCAAGTATAGAGTGAACAATAAACCAATGAATTAACAAATAGTGTCAGCAATTATTTAAATAAGTAATTATATCTTTTTTAATAGTCAATGAATTGCGATTTCAAGGCAAGCAATCAGTAAAGTTGGCTACAATTCAGACAATTGAACCGCCAACAGTTCATATCTATTAAAGAGATAAAAAGGAAATTAATTCCTGATATTGATTCAACAACTCAATCAATTATTAACTTATAATCAATTAAAAATAATCATTCGATTAATCAAAAGAATTCTTTTTATGGAATATTTCTCACGAAATTCCATATGGCGCCCAAGTAAATTTCATAAGTGCTCACTTGAACACTAACAGCACTATTATACTGTTTTATAGAAAAACTTGACAGTTTATTAATCAACCGAGACCGACTGAACTTCTAGTACAACATCAAAGGTACGTGAAGGTTTGAATTATATACATAACTTTGTCTGAACTACACACTAATATACACAGACGACATAATTCAACGGGAGTGGGAATGAACTTCAAGAGGTCTTCAAAACTGTTTACAATCAGAACATACGGGGATTACAACCAAATAATTACTCAAAAGGGAATACACAATAATTATCTAAACAAGAGAATTAATTCATTTTTTTTTATTTGTCTCCAAGTCACGTTATAAATAACATAATTATTCCATAATTATTAATTAACATAATTATTATTCCATAATTAACATAATTATTAATCTCCAATTGACATAATAAATAACTACAGCATAAAAACTGTTACGATCTCGTTGAAAAAATTAAAACTATTAAATCAGCACCACAATATAAGTTGGCTTCATTTGATATAACTAATCTGTACACCAATGTACCGGTAGATGAGACAATGGTAATTCTCAGAAATAGCTTAATTACAACAAATAGGTTAGGTAGAAATGAAATTGATGAGCTTATGCAATTGCTAAAAACAATACTTAAACAACATTATTTCTCTTATGATAATGAATATTTCATGCAGGAAGATGGTCTAGCAATGAGGTCACCTTTATCGGGTGTTTTAGTGGACCTATACTTGAACCACTTTCAGAATACGTTTTTAATGTTTAGTTTTAATAAACAGCGAGATAAAATTAAATTTTACGTACGTTACGTTGATGATACTTTTATGATATTCAATTGAACGAGTAGACAAACAGAAAATTTGAAAGGATATATGAACAGTATAAACATGAAAATCCAATTTACCCTGGAAATGGAAAACAATAAGTGCCTGAACTTCCTTGAGCTCATTATTAGCAAATATAATGACCAATTTAGATTCAAAATTTATAGAAAACCCACCACTACGATTATCACTATTCATGCTGAATCGTACCATCCATATTCACAAAAAATGGCAGCCTTCAACGCGTTTGTTCATAGAATGCTTGCTATTCCCCTTGAGCAAAAAGACAGAGTAGAAGAGACTAATATCATCAAAAGTATAGCTATCGCTAATGGGTATAACATTGAAATCGTAGACAAGCTAGTAAGAAAACATTCAGTAAAAATCAATAGTAAAAGCAGATTAACCGACCCAGCTAAAAAAGATACTAAGTTTATAGTAACTGAATACACGAATGTACTACCAGTCATTGTAAAGAATGAGTTAAAGAAACGTAAAATAATAGTGGCTTTCAAAACCACAAATAACATCAAAAAACGTTTGGGACAAAGAACTCACATCCCGGATGAAGAGAAAACTGGGGTATACAAGCTTGAATGCGATGACTGCGACAAATTTTATATGGGACAAACGGGCAGACAATCAGCCGAACGTTTTAAGGAACACCTACTCAAAAGTGATTTCTCGAAAACAAGATCTAGTTACGCTCAACATTTAATGCTGTATAATTATAAGTACTCAGACGTCCACACAAACTTTAAACTGCTTCATAATTGCAAACAAAGGTGCATACATGAGCGCTGTGGAGGAATATGAGATATACAAGGCTTCTAAGTTACAAGCGGACCAACTACTTAATGACAAAGTTTCGTTTCGATCTAATCTACTGTACAACACAGCCATCGATATCGATGTGTCCACGGGAAATGATAACGGTCATACAGGATAAAGTACAGCAGTTGATCGTTGGCAACGAGACGATGCGCATCGGACTGTGCCGAGACTGTATCAGTGTAAAATTATGTGTGGTGTTTTTGTGTGTTTTAAGTAATTGACGACCCCGTTCGGGTGAATTTGATGTTTTTATAATATTAAAAACCTGAAGATGAGGGTTTATCATCGAAACGCGTCGTTTTAGAAATTAAAACAGATAAGTCACAAGACGGGAAGTTAATACAGGTAATGCCTAATATTAATTCTAATTATTTAAGATAATTAATTTGAACCAATTAAATAATTAAATAATAATTAACATATTTAACGAACCAGTGTTAATTTAAACTCAGAGTGAACAACGTGTGACAAGTGATCTTTATTAACAAAGCACAAAAAAGGTAGAGATATAAGATTTAATTATAATATATAAAATTCGGGTTTGTAGTTATCCATAAATTTGAATTGACTACAACGTGATCGTTAATATTTGTTATTGTCATTTAATTTCAACAGGCAATG
Organism: Magicicada septendecula; assembly: GCA_034769895.1. Classification (NCBI taxonomy): domain Eukaryota; kingdom Metazoa; phylum Arthropoda; class Insecta; order Hemiptera; family Cicadidae; genus Magicicada; species Magicicada septendecula. The sequence goes on along the minus strand of CM068374.1, from coordinate 140,625,613 downwards.
TTTATTTCACTATTCCTAATAATAGTTTCAGCACATAAAGTAAACGTACGATAATCACGGGAACGTTACCGCAGGCCTTTAACAAGTTAGAGACTAATTTTCTGATTGATGTTTATCAAAAAATACTTCGCGAGCACTGGTGGGGATGTTATAACGCAAACCGACTAACAGAGGGCAGACATATGGGCCTACCTGGGAAAGGAGAATGACACGATGACCACCGTGTACAAGTCACGCGTAAACACCTACATATCGATCACTATATATCGATATGGATGTATCAAACACGTTAGGTTACGTTTAAAACTAAACATCAATCGCCTGCATTTAACTAGTTTAGAAAGTATACCGTCTAGACTTGGCAGATGCTTCCCTGGTGGTTATCTATGCCCTTCAACTTTAGTCCCGGACACCTCCGCAATTTATACCATATTACTTTTCATATACATATAAATACTATTTATTGAGGAAAATAGGAACATCGGAAATGAAACTTCCTTTCAAGGAATGCACTAGGGAAAGCAAAGTCACACATAAACTATATAAGAAGGTTCGGGGTATACAATCAGAGTAAAATTACTAAGTGATAAAAGGTGGAGTGGAAAGCTCATTTTGAAAGAATATGACAGGGATTAATTCCGAAGCTGGTCAGGCATTACGTATCAGCTAGAAAGGAAAACAAGTATTTGTGGAATTCTGAACACGGAACAGGGCAAGAGACCTAAGGGTGGAATGAACAAGATAATGTTACAACTATCCAAATATTCAGTGAAAATAATTACATTTTGTAAACAGCAGCCTCATTTTACAGTGTGGGGACAATTATCATTCGTGAATAAAATAATTACTAAACAGAAATGAGCTCTAAATTTTGCGTTTATCAGCTACGTTGTGGACTAACTGAATGTCGGGTTGCCTAGGAATACCTTATCATTCCTAATTTCATTTAGACTTAAGCCGCTTGGAGGAAAGTATTTAATACTAATAACAACTTTATGTTCTGCAATTTCTGTTCGTAGGAAATAACTAATTTCCATCGTACTAAGTAAGCAGTTTGAAACCATCATCTTCTCTTACAGGTAATTATATAAGGATTTAGATACACGCCAATGTAATTTATAGTATTTCCCTGATGAGTTGTAAACGCGTAACGACAGAAAGGGGGATTTATGAACGTATAGTAGCAACCCCCGCATGTATACGGATCTAAGTAGGGCGTTCCTTACTCTCTCGTTCTCTCTCCCGACAACCCTCTCGATCTCGCTCTTTCCCCCTCTCACTCTGTATCTATCTAACTCTCTATGTCTATCTCTCGTTCTCTCTGGCTCTTTCCTTTGGTAATTAGTTTCTTATCGCAGAACAAACACTTTGCCCGGATTCACTTGTTTAAACGAGTTTCAAAGTGAATTATCTCTTTCTCAGATATAATAAATAGTATATATTACATGAGCAAAGCGCTTCATAAATCTTTGAGGCTTTATAAACGGTATAAATCTTGTAAGTTGTATATTTACTTCAAAGGTAAATCAAAAGAAATTAGTAAAGAAAATTAAATATGAAGGACACAATGAAAGCAAACTATATTTCAAATTCTATAGCGTTAATACCTTCTTTGACAGAGAATAACAAGAAATAATTTCCTAACATTTTGTGAATAACGATAGATTGCTTTTAAAAAAATACTATATCAGTCACTTTTTTGTTTTGAAAACACTGTAAAATCATAATATGACCAATACGAAATTGTAAAACTTTAGAAACGAGGGAAATCCATGAGCAAATGATATATAATCACAGACAGGATAATAAATGTATTCCTATGTTTATGTAGTTTTCATAATAATGCTGAATAATAATGCATATATGAAATGTCTAGACGATAGTGTAGATTTTATTACACTAAATTTTTGTTTTCAATATATATTTTGTTTTACCCACATTATACGTAAATTGTATCTCCCTCTAAACGGAAAGTACATAAGAATGCAGCACGTTATGTGTATTATTCTTAGATTTACCTTTTCATCGTATGTTGTCTGTGTAACCCCTAAAACAAATGTATTAAATCTCAATTAGTATTTCTTAGTAACATTATGGTATTATGCGATTCGCTCTGTTTCACAAAATTACAGTTCAAAATAATATTACAACATTGAAAAATATTATTTAAAAATTATATTTTTGTCTAAAAACACAAATATTATTTATTAAGAATGATATGTTTGCTTACACATATAAAAAAATTTAAATATTGTATACAAATTATATTAATATTCTAATCATTGTTTCCAGTGAAAAATTATACACTTACAAATGTTCTCCATAAGCCTGAATTTTTTCAGAATGGTATACTTTTATGCTACAGTCATTCTGAATGGAATGGTATTATTTGGTTTATATTATCAATTCACATTTTTATAAAAGGTTGTTGTAAGTTTAACAATGAACAACGAACATACAGAATAATTTTTACTGTTTCCTTTGATACATGGCAATAACTCGTTTACAGAAATATGCAAAACTAATTAATTGACACACAGAGTAATCATACAGAATACAGTGATGTTAAATAATTAGTAATAGTTAACATTACTGTATCTTAGATGAACAAGTCAACTAATGATCAGGCTAACATACAATTTTCACAATTAGTCATGTTGGCCAAAAATGGTCAAAGGTCAGTAGCCTGTGCTTATCACAAAAATACAGTAAACCTCTGGAATTTCGATAAGAACTCAAGCTACGACAGTAGAGTAAAAAGAAACGTCAACAGTTCATTAGTTTAAAAATTACTAGGAAATTGAGAAAACGTAATATAGCTAATTACGATAGCACCTTACTTTATAATACTGCGGCAGGATGCCGGATCACACAGGTCAAAGCAGGGATCAATTCTTAGGCCATACTTGTGGAACGCTTCATATGATGGCATTTTTCGCATGTACATGATCAAAAATACATTCTTAGTGGGGTACGCTGATGTTATAGGAGCGGTTATTATAGCACGAGATGCTCACAAGAAGGCCAGGGCCCGTACTACGGCTCAATGACACGAAGGGAAGATGGACCACTAGGCTTATAAAACTGTTAGCCGAGTGACTGACCGCTAAATTAATTATTTCATAACGCAGTATCTAACTGGCCACGGCTTGTTCCGGTGTTACCTATATAGGATATGGAAAGTAGACAGACCAGACTAATTTTCTGTACACAGAAATTAGATAATGCTGCAGAGCGAATACCATTGGGATCGGGAAACAGCCTACATAGACAAGGTACTAAGACTAAAGAAGGAAGCCGAAGATGATCTTACTATGGCCGCTGACAGAATAGCAGAAAACAGGTAACGTGGACCCGCTGAAGGTTTAAAACATGTAAACGTCCACGGGACGGAGTACAAATGGCACCACCTTGAAGTACTGCGAAAGCTCAGTGCCGAGGTGGATCCATGCCGTAGACAATAGTGTTTGTCGTTTTGGTAGGTGCAAGTCTCACACACCGACAAACACTCCTGTCGTCGGTGCGGACCCTCCTGCGGCAAACATTAGTTTTTCACAGTCTCCCTTATAAAACAGTATAGATATATAATGCGCCAGTACAACCATATATGGTACTGTGCGTTGCCAAAATAATTAAAAGAATTAATAAAAATAAATACATCTATGGTTGATAGGAATGATTCAGATTGCAAGCTGGATTGTTTAAAAATAGGGAACGCACCATTCAGGCATTTACACTCATATCTGGCCACCTGGCGCTATCTGTGAGTACATGTGTATTTTGTTTGTGTGCGTGAAACCTGTCTGTTCCTGGACAGTAACCACCCCTATGCAAATGATGTTAGATTTTAAGTATTATTTTAATTATAAGAAAACTGTGTTCAATAATGTAAAATTAAATGCACCAAAGTATGTCTTTTATAAAGATGCACAAAGGGTTAAAAAACCGTTTAAGAGTGACGTAAAGTGAAATTACAATTAATAAAAAAGTGAATAACTCCCTGAATAATTACAATAAAGAAGTGTAAGTTACATATAGTAGGCATATGAAAATTAGCAATAGATTGAGCAGAATGTAGTGTAAAACAGACTTTGCAATTCGCGAAGATGAGCGAAATTAATGAATCGAACAAAAGTGGGAGAAAGGACGCTTTCGACAAACTCTGACAAGACCGATATTGTTCAGACAGGAGTTTTGCACGATGTGGCTATAAATACCAGGTCGCGCTAATAAAGTTTCTTCTTTTTTATTCAACCGTTGCCGCTGGAGGCTATGTCAGTCAACAACGCTGTCTTGAATCTACTGTAAGAGTCACAGGACGAACTGGAAGTCAAAGCAGAGTAGCAGAGCACCTATGCAGAGGTTCTATGGACACACCTACAGCCCATGATGTGAAGAGAGACAACAAGTAGCAGTACATGCAGTGGAATCCTGGAAGAGGACCGGAGGACACGAAGGACACGGACGAGGACCGGAGGAGGACACACCGATAATTTACGACATCAAACGAGGTGATAAAAACCATAATAATTACCGACAATTGAAAGACAATAGTGTAATTAAAACTAGAATGAAAGACATTCGAACTGTTGATAAAAAAATAACTAAATTGTACATAGTAAAGGCAGATTGTTAAATTAGAGTAATATCTCACGTATAGCAATTAGGATTTGAAGATAACGTAAATGTTATAAGAGCAATATCCGATTGAAATCGAAGTAAATTAAAGTAATAAAGAAAGTATTTACTTGATGAAAGTAAAATGCACATGCAGTAGAAAAGTATTAAAGCCAAGTAAGATTAAAGAAATTTAAATAAAAGTAAAATCATTGTTGAAATAAATTAATAAGATTGCAAAGATGACCACACTGAATGAGTAAGCCGAGAGCAAAAATAATTGATAGTCAAGAGTAGATAATAAGATTTCTGTATAACCTGTTTAAATGTAAAGTGTTCATCAGAAGTCACATGCATAAGATCGCACAAGCGATAAATAATGAATATTTTTTTATTTCCGAAATAAATAAAGCGGTTGTTAAATAAATAATGTAATGATTTGAAGAACGTATTATGCATTCTTGTTATTACGATTACATCTAACAGCATTGATATGTTAATTACGACACATGCAAATTAAATTACATTGAAAATTTGTGTTGTTGTAATATATAGATAATTAAGTGTTAACAAAAAGAGTAAAACTAGTTTTCCTTACATTTTGATTACGACACTTTAGTTATCTTGTGAGTTAGATGCTACAACTCCAAAGAAATTAATATAATAATAACTTTCTCATTACTTAAGGATCACGAATGAGGAAACTATAAGTCTCTAACTCGTAACACCTTACAATACACAGAGTACATAATTTTTAAGACAATAACAATATTCATCAGTTACATATTTACTTATTTAACAGCGCCGCTCATAATTTCATGAGGATCTTATAACTTACCAGATATCGTGGTACATCCTCTTGTACTATTCGCGTTTCTAAAATAGATAATATAACCTTACAAATAATCAGCTGATGAAGTTTAGGGGGAACGGACGAATTAATTTGTGACATGTATAAGAAAAATTGTGTGTGTGCGTTTGTGTGTGCGCGCGCGCGTGCGCGTGTATAAGCGTTGTTGTACGAATGCTAAAATATATACAAGCATACGTTAGAAAGAACAGTTAGCAATTGTTTACACGTTCAAGTATGTTACCTTTTCTTACAAATATCTGAATGCACTATTAAAATATTTCGATATTTTGTCATTCTACAGGCCCTTATGTTTTATTCCTGTTATTTTCCGATATTCGGAAGCTTTACAAAGCTTCACAAGTTCATAGTTTTAAAATGAAACAAAGAAAGCACAGGGAAGCAAATGAATAATATTTAAACAAACATTATAACATGTTTATTTATGAACAAACGTTTGTCCAGAGCCATACACGATGAAACACAATTGATTTACTTGGAGACACTAAAAATATGGTTATACAATACAGTGTAAACCGTAGTTACTTTACAATATGAAATGCAGATTTTAAAAGCTGAAAATAAAGAAGCTTCAAAAGCATTAATAAAAATCACAGGCATTTAATCTGCCACATGTGAAGACATGTGTAGTTAGGTAAATTTAGACACGAACTAAACCAAAGATATCCAAAAAAATCACTAATCAACCACTGAGTAATAAAATTACATTTGCTGTTAACAAGTCTCAATCACATAAAAAATAATAGAACAAAATAATCAAAATTATGTATTTGTTTTAAGTTAAATATTAATGATAATTCTTTTATGACAATAGCATCAATCGTGATTGTCCAACAGTGTAATGTTTTTCTAGCGCCACAGAAATAAATACATTATTTTATTAACACCTCTTTTGAAACAAACACCCGTATTAGGGTAGTCCCAATTGTACAGTCTTTCCAACAGGCATTTTGCACAAAGACTAATATAAGTCACCACGTAAAATAGTCATATAGTCCGTAATACAAATAAACGTTTAAACACTAAATATAGCTCTCAATTATTATCATCACAGTCCTCTATACCCCCACAGCCGTAGACGCACAAACTGTTTCATGTAAATGTGCAAATTCCACTAGCTGAGTCGTCGACATACGACGTACGAGTTGGCCTATTTCTCAATACTGTTTAGAAGAAAATAACATTTTCCGGGAGGATAAAAGGTAAACTTCACGCATGGCGCGGCACCCAGTACACGCCGCTAGAAAATTCAGTATTCCATCATTTATCCGGGCTTACTAAGTTCTATGAATGTTGCCTAATCGCAGAATTGCAATAATATTGAAGCTTGAAAAAGAAGGAAGAAGGAAATGAGAAAAAGGATGCTTCGTTTTACAAGAAGAAATAATTATGCGCTTGAGATGTGAATTAGCTGTTATCGGAAAGTGGTCTAGAAGATAAGGTTGCAACTGCAAGTTGCATTCGGTTGACAATTAATTTAAGAAATTTTCTAGCGTTTGCTAGCACTTTAGAGGAAATCTACAGTTGCATGTTAACTGAATATATGTTTCATGCTAAGTAATAATAAGTAATGTTGCTGTGCATAAAATGTAATAATACGATTTTCGGTACCACCGAGGATTTAGATAATATATAATCCAGTAAGTAGGTGAAAACAAGTAAAGCTTATCAAGAAACTTCACAAATCCCCTAGCACATATAGGATTAAAGTAGGTGCGACTAACAAGTTACGGCGTAATTAGAGATTACAGATAGGAAAATGTAAACTGAAAGCAACTAAACACACATAACATTTCAAGATTGTTAAGTAATTTGTTTCATTAGCAATCAGGTGATCTACGAATTAATATATATAACATGCTGTGTTCACCATCATTGTAAATCTCAGGGCTAACTCAACTGGAATTTTGTTGTGTACACGTAGACTAGCCTGTCACCTGGGGTGTACTGTATATACGAGAAACCTTGTATAATCAGAAATACATAACTAACAAATTACCTTCCGGAATTTGAAAGGTAAAATTATTTTCACTAGACAACACTGAAAACCCGTATCTAATTTCTGCCTTCTCACTACATGATTGACTTACACAGGCTAAACATTTATTTTTTATGCGTCACTATAAATACGTGATGATAGTGAAGGCACATAAATTAGTATATGACACATACCCATCTATAAATTTAAATCTACCGTAGCTACGGTGATGGTTTAAAACGGTTTCTCTCTCCGTCTGTCTTTCCCCATTCACACACACACACACACACATACACACACACACACACACACACACACACACACACACACACACACAAACCTTATTGCGGTAGCGGGAGTACACGCGCACACATACAAGCACACGAGCATACACATAATTTCTATTTTTTCTCAGACAAAATTGCAACATATTCACGAAAACTTAAAAACATTGAATTTCTGTTTTGTTAAACGTATAATACAGAGATCTTATTATATCCAAGACATTATTATACAGAGAATTGAAATATATTAATTAGGTAAGTAGGACGCTTGCGTTTTTTGTTTATGTACAACACACTGGGTTGTGTGTATGTATATATATTTAAGTTGTGTACATACAACATGGTTGTACTGCTCATGGTAGTATTGTGTACAGTATTATTGAAACGATGTCATTTCTATACAGTCATAATCTTAAACACACACACACAATCACACAGATCGTTGTGTTGTACAGTGGAAACCGAATGACTGACGCATGATGTCAGTGATGTTGCTAATAACTGAAGTTAAATTTTTCCAGCATAGAACACATGTCACATTATTACAGTCTTTACTAGTTAACAGAATAATACAAAATAATAATTTCCACTGGATCGCACCAATCGCTTCGATCGGCACTTAAAAATTGCTAGGTGTAAGTGAACCGAGCTGCTACGAAACCCAGTAGTTATGATTCCACCGCCTTGCAGTGTATATTTAAATAGCGAGCCTCGTTGCTAGTAAAATAGTCGAGTAACGCCTGGAAGGAGTATCTCACATGACCTAAAGCGTTGTCAATGCTGGCTCGCCGAATGATCTCCTCACATCTTGAACAGCCTGGCGCGCTACCGCGTTCCATGAGTCACTTAGCTGCTTTTGTTATATTTGAGCTCAACGTAGCTTATATATGTTTTTAATATATATATATATATATAAAATTATATAAATTTTTGTATTACTTATATCAGATGATGATAGTTGGATTAACTTACTATTGAAACATATCTAATTTACAAAAAAAAAGAAATATATTCTTGTAAACGTTTTATTAATATTAAAATATAAAAATATAAATACAAGAAAATGTGAGCATATATGAATCTAATATATATATAAAACTACTTAATATACAAATTTCTCCGTGGTTATGAGGGTCACCAGACTTGTACCAAGCTAGTATGTTCATCTGGGAATACCTACAACATCCGACATCCTCACAATCTGTTTCAGATATTCTAATCTCTGCTGTCTGCTACAGCTCATCCCAATAACAGCATCTTGTATTACCAAACGTGTAAAGTAATACGTAAAATTAATAGAATGTAATAATAATAATTACATATGTAAAGTAGATACAAATAATAGGGCGACTAATGCTGCGATAAATTTCGTTAAAAAGTAAAATGAAAATTTAACTGAACATTTCCAATGAATTCAAGAGCCCTACATTAACTACGTGAAGCCAGTTTAATTTACATTTAAATCGAACTGTAATCTGCTTAGCTCAGCTTAGGTCAGAGCAGTGTGTTACTGTTTGTTTAACCTTACCGTTCACTTTCTCGATATTTTACTATTTCCCGTCTTTTGGTATAGGAAACTCCTTAATAGAATATGTGTTATATCATAGTGCATTAGATTCGGTACAATCGTCAATTAAAAAAAAATATTTGAAATTTTTTGTTTATGAATGGGTAATTCAGAATAAGATGTAAGTTTATTTTAAATGTACGATTATACAGAAGGCATACGTTTTGCGTTTGCAACCTAGTATCAAAAACGTGTATTGTTATAACAATAATCAACGAATGACGTTTGAATGTATACCACAAGAGGAGGAAAAATATTTATTAAAATATGAATAGGAAAATAGTTTACCTTTTTCTTTTCCGTCTGGTGGCCTTTTCCTTTTATGCATATCTACGCGTTTCGGGACATATGTCCCATCATCAGGACTATCCCTTGGTGAATGGTGAAGTTCGTCAATTATTAAAATGTTAAAAACAATTAATAAAGAATTGTTTTTATTGCTGTGGCTTGTAACTTGCGATAATATCATAATTATTTTTCTTAACCGATCATGTATGCAATATTTTAAGTTTTCATATTTTTACTGTTTCTAGGAAAAGAAAAATTAGTTATTAATAAAAATATATGCACTATATCTGTACTAATTTTGTTTTTTAAGTTTCGTAGTACCCATTAAAATGAGAATACTAAAGTAAAATTCGTATTAACAGAATTATTGACCTAACGTGACGTTGTCTTTTTTGCCCCTAAATTTTTTGTGTATCGGAAATTGAGTCACAAAATTTTAGAGGTGAATTTAGTTGCATACATAATTGTACTTTACCTTTAAACTGTATTCATTTTTTCTGCAATAGATATCCTATTAAATAATATTCATTAGCAAGGAATTTATCAATTAGTCCAATATACAGTTTATTACTGACAATATTTTAACTTGGTCCATTTTTGTATTTTGAAATGTCTTTTGGTGTATTTTAATTCTTTGTTTGCACACCTTGCAATACAATATTGCAGAACGTGCGGATGAAAATGTTGAACTTCTTGCGATCAACAATGGTTTTTTATATTTCGTATAAAGTCCAATTACAGGGTTTTGATAATTTTCTAGGCTGTCAGAGATTATAAAGAAACATTGAACTGTTCACCAGTTCTGTATTACCTATAGGTTTGTGTATGGTATATTACCTAATCTTATATAGTGTATACTGTAAATAGTATATGTGTAATTACATTACTGCTTGTTCGAAATATGCACAGCATGTAGATAATAGATTGATGGTTAAACGGTCTCAGTTAGCTACGTTTCAAGTGAATAAACTGTTATCACATTCTGTCAAACACAGAATGTCCATTCAGTGCATGCTACATGAACACATGGGAACAAAATAGTCTTGCAACACCATACATTTTCTGCTTATTGCCATTTGAGTTCGTATTGTTTTAGTTTCTAGCCAGCAAACCGGCTTTAATAAGGAACGCTAATTTGAACAACCGGTTTTTTAAAGAATGATAACCAATTCAACATTTAAACACTTAAATGACGAAATAAATGTCTTTGAAATCACTACAAAACACACATGCAGTAAGGATAAAGATAATCTTTCTAGCTAGTGTAAGGGATGTGAAACGATTGATTTCCCTTGGTACTTGGAAATAGGTCAAGACGCAGAAAGGATTATTGACAGACTTCACTGTACTAAGCACACGCGTGAATTTAATCCCCTTGTGTAGAGAAGACTAACGCCAAGGCGTTTGTTCACTTACTCGTATTAATAATGATGACCGTATTTGATATAATTTTAGCATAACTAGTCTAAAGTTTTTCTATGCTCGCACAACGTATTAGATCGATAATATTTATAACAATTAAATATTTCAACGTCAAAAACGTATATTATTTTAAACAGAATTATTACTGTTGTACACCACTGTAGAAAACTTACTCCGATTAGCGCTTTCAAGCTTCTCAGCTCACCGTCAGATCGGCATTCCACAATCTGACGATCTGACGATGAGCTGAGAAGCTTGAAAGCGCCAATTGGAATAATTTTTCTATAGTGGTGTGCAACAGTAATAATTCTGTTTGTGATTATAACCACTAACACATCTTTCTTCATTAAACTTATATTATTTTAAGTCATCTGTGTTATATGACTATTATTGAAAGCAGAAATCGCTAGAAAGCATTCAGTCGGGTTAATTTTCCTACCGGTGTTTTTAATTCCATAAATTTCATAATTTCTTAATCTAACTGTCGCAGATTATTACTAAACCCGTTAATTGCTTTCAACTGAACTATTTGGTTTCTCCATTATTGTTAGTCTCAAACAGAGGTGAAGTCGATGTTATTAAAATCTGTTCCCAGGCTGTTTGGCCGTGGTCCAATTTTTCTTTCCAAAACAGACGTTTCGACAGTACCGTCGACTGCCACCATCAGTGTAAAAAATCGAAGAACACTAACGTAGGATAGTACACGTTAGAGACCACAGTACTGTGGTTAAAGCTAGCAGTCCCGTGAACACTACTCACACTTATAAATTCACAAAGTGTGACGATGAAATCATAAATCACCACCAGCCAATCAGGAAGAAAAAGGCATATAGAGGTTCGCAACGCACTATGCCAGAATGGCAACCTTTCACCCCGCAGGTTACATTGCAGCATGTTTCTGGATCTGGACGGACTCCATATGAAGGCGAAGAAATACGCACTCACCGCCGACAGAAGCTTCGTCTCATCGAAGAGGATCGGCATCCGATGGTCGGCATTGGCGAGCGCGTGCTCCCCTACCGCAGACTTTATCGGCTGCGTCAAGCGACAGAAACTGTTCAAAGAAAATCTAAGGTTTTTTATGGACGGTTACGTTAAGTACAGGATATTACTTTTATTACTAGGAAAATTAAAAAAAAAAAAAAAAATTTTTGTAAATAAATATACTACCGTTTATTATTTATTTAACAGAAAAATTTAGGTTTGTAATGTTGTCAACGCTACTTGTAAAATATAATTTGGTAGTTCACTCGTAAGTTAGTAGTGCATTTTTACTATGCTATCACCTGTTTTCAGTTCCGTGAATAATAATAAATACACGTAATGTGTTACAGGTGCTATATGTCCACACACACACACACACACACACACACACACACACACACACACACACACACACACACACACACATGTTTAAATTGTGGAAAATTACCGGTATGCGAACACATGAAATCATGCTTTCGGGTAGGTGAAAAATGGGGTTAGAAAAGTTATTGAAAAAATAAATAATGGTAAAGGAAGTTGGTAGCACGGCAGAAGTGTACTCACAAAGTGATTTGCATTTATATGGAAAGACTTCTGTATTATTATGTTTGCAGTCAGATCAACCTTTGTATTATTTTGGGGGAACAAAACAGTTAACAAACATCTAACGTTTTCAGTATATGTTTAATACACTAAAATAAATTTTAATAGTTTAATTTAGTTATATTACACTAACTACAAATGGTATCAAAATAATACCCTTTACATTAAATACTATATACCATTTATAAACAATACCGAATATTTACATATCATATTGTTACGACATCACAGAGAAATCTACGTGTTTCTCGAATGATCTATTGGAAACCGGCTGAATGTTGTGGTGGCATACGAGATTTCAAAATGCCCTTGCGAGACTTTTCTAGACGCAGCCAGCCTCGCTGACTGCGTCAAGGCCACAATTAATTACGTCGTAGTGTAGAGATAACGCGTAGTTATGGAATGTTCTGGTCTGTGAGCGTTGTATAAATACAAGGCGTCAGCGGCCTAGTTCAGTATTTTGTTGGCGATTACTGGTGCGTTCAAGTGGTTATTACTGAAGTTTTGTGTTTAATAATCGGGCGGGACAATTGTAATATAATTGTGTGTTATATTAGTTGACATTTTCATTGCGTGTGATCAATTTTTATTTGATTTGTTGTATAAGATTTATTATCTTGTTCATTACAAACTGTTTAATTGTGATAATTAAAGCTGGTGATTAGTGACATAATTGGTGTCTTGTATTTTGCTTTCCACTGTACCATACGACGATCATGGAGACTGTCGTAACAATATGTAATGTACTTTGCTCTCACTAATTCATGGTCGTGTCTTGTTTATCCTCTTAAAAGTTTTATTACCATAAATATAATGTTAACATTGTTAAATTTATCCAATCCAATGTTTCGTTCCTCAATGCAATATATAGTATATTTCGTAATACTCTTTAAAAATATTTAATCGATTTTGTAAAAGCATAATTTTGATTACATGTGTAAACCAGAACTCTGAAGACATTGTTACGACGGTTACGAAGACATCAATCTCGGGCGCATGACAATTGTCACGTACGCACACAACATTACAGCCGGATTCCAAAGGAACATCCGAAAAACACGAGATTGTTCTGTAATGTCGTAACACTGCCCCCTCCTTAAGCCTGTTTGCTCCCGTCTGAAGTAACACTTGGCCAAGCGATCTACATAGCTGGTCTACTTACGAAAGATAATTCTCCGGTTCTTCGAATTCAGTCTCGTGTGACACGAGCATCAAGTTCCCAGGAATATGAGTCTTCCTCTCAACCACTAGTTTTGCGGAAATCACTCCCGTTGCGTCATGAACTGATAACCTATACGCCATTAGCTGGTCCAAGTTTTATTGGTTCTCGTCAACAACCTCTTCCGCAACTTCAACTTTAGCAACCTTTCCCCCGGAAGTTTCCATTAACTCAGGAACAAGCAAGAGACTTGTCTCGACACCCATAGTTGGCATTCCAATCATATCTTTTGTCGCTACTCTTATTTGTACTTCCTCTGCTAGTTCTTCTTCTATTTCCGCTTGCAATAGGAAGGTTTCTTCTTGATCACGCTTGTTGACTTTTTTCGACCCATGCTACTTGCTTGATGGAATGGTTGTCCGACGCAAAGCTTTATCTTCTCTTGGCCAACCTTCAAGACATTCTCTCTTAAGTCGACAACGAATCCGTAGTAGGCATTCATAATGTCCGTGCCAAGAATCACTTCACTGACAACGTCTCAGGCAACTGGAGAAGACCCAGGCGTATAGCGTACCCAGGCGTACACGTCTATGTTTCCTAACACTTTGACGGCGCTTCCTGGACTGGCGGTTGCTGACTAAGTCAGGGTGCACAATAGACACTGTTGCGCCCGTATTAACTGTAAAAGATGGTGGTTTACCTTCCGCAAATCCATTAACGATCAAGTTTCCACTGGTCTTATGTAACGTGGAAACTGTGTGCCGTTCTGTGGCTTTACTTCTCCAATTAGTGCGATCACTCCCTTCTCTCCGTATTTTGTTCTCCCAACAGTCTACCTGTAGATGACCACGTTTTCCACACTTGTAACGGTTTGGGCTTCTGTCATTTTTCCCATCGTCCAATCGTTGCGGCGCTCTTGAACTTCTGAATTGTTTGTCCGACATCATTTATTTTTCTGTACCCATCGTAACGGCAATGTGATACTAGGATCTTCTCACTACAATGTGATGGCATAGACCCATTAATGTAGCGGGACGCTGACTGGGCAGTTTCAAACTCTAGGGCGTGAACAAGAGCTTCTGAACTATTTCGGTGTCTTGCCACTCTTAACATTTGTTGACGTTCACAATCCCTGATTCCATGAATAAATGTCTGCACCTCAAACCTCATTCGAAAATCTTCTGGTGCTTCAAGATAGGCCAATCTAATTAGTCTGTCGATACTTGCCTCAAACTCTTGACGACTCTCCCCGTAACGTTGTCGTCTTGTTGTAACTGAGCGTAGTACACATCTCGCAAATGTTTATCACCACACCGTAATTATAGAGCTTTGATCAATTCTGCATATGTGTTCTGGCTATCAGGTGGCACTTTCTGTAGTAACTTTGCGGCAGACCCTTTTAAAGCTAGAATGACTGAACTGTCTTGTCTTTCTCTGTCGAATTATTTGCGCATGCGGCGGCTTCAAATTGCCTACAGTACTTAGCCCAATGTGTGGTTCCGTCAAAGGTTGGAGCCTTGACATGAACTGTCCCAACCGCAGGCAAGGTGACATTCTCTATTCTCTTTTCTGTCTTTATCATTGGCACAGTCTCTTTAGATATTTTATTTGGTTGTATCTTCATGAGCTGCTCAATTTCACTTTTAATTTGTTCTCCTATATTTGCCGTTGAGTTTTCTACTGCAGATATTTTTGTTGACATTTTTTCTTCCAAACTCAAGACAGGTTTTTATACTTCAGCTATTTTATTTAACATGGATTCTTCTACGTCAAATATTCTGGTAATTTGATTACTAGCTCACCTCGTAATTCACCTACGTCACCACGTAGGAGACCCAATTCTGCGGCAGTATGTTCTTGCATCTGCTTTGGCTCTTGAATTAGTGCTATGATGTCGCTTGCTTTACGTTTACGTTCCTCTGCTTCCAGCGTACATTCTTCTCTCTCGAGGAACAGTGCTTTCTGCTGTTATTGTGTTTTATATCTTTCTGCCTGCGTTTTTCATCCTGTCGTTTTTCTGCTTCTTCCGCCTCTTGTCTGCGTTTCTCATTCTGTCTTTTCTCCGTCTGCAACAGCAGCGCCTGGAAATTTTCCATCATCTGACTGGCATCCATAGTTTACCGATTAATTACAAATTACACCAGTCTGGTACAAGTGTCTACTGTCAATGGTTCTATCCCACTTCTGACACCACTGTTACGACGGTCTCTTGATCGCCGTATGGTAAAGTGGAAAACAAAATACAAGACACCAATTAAGTCACTAATCACCAGCTTTAATTATCACAATTAAACAGTGTGTAATCAACAAGAGAGTCTCTTATAGCAAATCAAATAAAAATTGTTCACACGCAATAAAAATTCCAACTAATATAAAACACAATTGTATTACAATTCTCCCACACATTTATAAAACTCATAACACTTCGCCACAATACTTTGAATTACACTGAAATAAATCGCGACACAAACTAATTAAGCGTCGCTAAGGTGTTGCATTTATACTCCACTGGGTTACCAAAATATTCCATAGTACGCGTCAAGAACGCTACTAAAAAACACCAGAACGTAATTTATTGCGGCCTTGCCCACAGCGCGCGCAGACTGGTGAAAACTGGATCAGTCTAGGGCGCGTGACAAGTGTCACGTACGCACACAACTTTACAGCTGGATTCAACTGGAACACACGAGAAACTCGTAGATTGTTCTGTAATGTAGTAACAATATGTGCTTTACGTTAGTAAACCAAACAGCTTAGTATAAAATACAAGTAACACCTAAAAATTTATTATTAAGTAAAAACATGGATATTTAATACAATAATTAAAAACGTAATTGCACCGAAAAGCAATAGAGAAGTAAAATTAATATTCATTAATTATATCCTAAATCCTGTCTACACAATAACTACATTAAACATAACAGTAAACAGTTAGTAACTAGATGATAAATAAATGTTCTTACGCTATGAAATAGACAACCTGAGTGTGAAAGAACATACAGATGCGTACAAGATTGGCATTGACGAATGTGAACAAAGCATAGGCAAATTGAAGCCGCTGCATACGCGAATCATGGGATTAAAAAGTGAAACCAGTTTCACCCGTTCACCTTTATAAGGACCCTCTTCAAAGCTAATACAAAAAGCGTCTCCTGATAGATAAAACGCGTCCGCCGAATTAACAAAACTCTGGAATTACGGTGCGGTGATCCGGATCTGTGAATAATGTTTATTGCGCTAAAGTAAGAGCGAGACAGCAGCTTCTGGGGAGAGTCTCTAAGAATCTGAAGCAAGTATCAACAGACTGATCAGATTGGTCTATCCTGAAGCACCGAAGGTTTTTTGAATGCGGATTGCCATGTAGGTATTTTGATAGGGTCAGATACAGTGAACTACAGCAAATGTTACAATACATCGTCATAGTTCAAACGCTCTTGTTCACACTCTTGAGCTTCATAACACCACACAAACCCTACGGCATATAATCAATCAAAAGTTGGATTGTTAATGGATTTACTAAAGGTATCTCAGCCGCACTTACAGTTGACATGGGTGATGCAGTGTCTATGGGGGTCCTAATATTCATCACTGGTCTAAACTGTACTCTTTTGAGGATTGCAACTGGAAGCTTCGTCAAAGTATTAGAGAAGTTTGAGGTACGCTTACGCATAGATCTCCTCGAGTGTAACAACCACGTTTTTGAGGTAGATGTTATAGATACAGGTAGATGTTAGAGGTAGATGTTACAAGCGGAATGTTATAAAAGCACAGATATTACGATGGTTATGGATCTGTGGTGGTCTTAAGCGGAAACGTTCTGAGGGTTTGGCAAGACAAGGTAAAGTTTTCTCCTATTTAAATGGTAGTGTCATTAACCATTACATCAAGCAAGCGATGGTGGCTGAAGAATAAGTCAGCTGGTGCGGAGAAGAAGAACTTTGTGTTGAATGCAGAAACGAAAGAGTAACTACAAATTTCTGTAACGACTGGAGAGGTGACTGAAAATCTAACTGTGGTTGTTATGGCTTGTTAGTAAGATAAAATGAAGTGCTGGAGGAGAATCAACTAGAGAGAAAGAATAGGATTCAAGTAATCAAGACGTAGAAGTAGGAAGAAAATACGTGTTGGAGCAAAGGGAGTGATAGAGTTTGGAACACTTCTTACAGTATCCGAATAATGTTGCTGAAAAAGACGTTACACAGGGGCTTGGATGGGAACTATGAATGCAAAGTGGGGTCGAAGAAAGATGTTTCCGAGTTATGAGTGAATCAGAATTACTTAAAGTATGCAGTAGACCTTAATAACACAGTATATCTTGAATATCAAAGAAGATGTGAAGTTAGCTTGAAAGGTGGGATAAACAGAAGATGATTATCATTCCATATAAGTTAGAAATCGTATGTGTATATGTACATACACCCTACATATAAGTTAGACTTTTATGTAGTAATTATAAGTATAATATTAATGACTCGGAACACTACGTATGTTATTGGTAAAAATGTAAAAATTTTACCTTATAGCCTGCACCACTTTTCGCTTATTATAAGCTTCATCAGCTTTATACAGCACTAGACAGTAAAAATATTAGTCCCGTTAGACGAAAGTATAAGGCATTCATTTTATTAAAGTCTTTCCATTTCACTGACGCCTTACTCATACAAGATACACTACCGCTCCTCGTTTTCGTTTTTCTCAGAATAAATTTAATATCGGAATATATATTTGACATTTGCAAAGGCAATACACAATAGTCTCTTGTCGAGGGATATCGTTGCAAAATTTCTGTCTTTGTGTCTAAAACATATATGCTGGGGGATCCGCAGATGGGAAAACAAATTCTATTATATCTGAATTCTTAGTATAATTCTCAATAAAAGATGTTTTTTATTCTTTTCCAGCAATATTATTATTTTAAATATATTTCATTTTGTTAAATTAATGCACGATGATTGAGGTATATAATTTCTTCATTGGTTGAACGAATAAAAATTAATACTATCACATAATGTACAATTTGAAAAGTTTTTATACAAACATATGTGTGTGTGTGTGTGTGTGTGTGTGTGTGTGTGTGTGTGTGTGTGTGTGTGTGTGTGTGTGTGTGTGTGTGTGTGTGTGTGTGTGTGTAATTATTAACTTTTCCAGACTATTTTTGTTCAATTACTTTAATAATAAATAATGAATATTTGATTTAAAAATTTTGCAATATAATTTTTTTATGTTTTAAATATTTACAGTGTTTCCACAGTATGTAAATACTGTTATCTTGAGAATCTATATACAAATCATATATATATATATATATATATATTGTAATATTAATTACAAAATAATAAATTATATGTTCTATAGTAGTTGTTGTTGTTGTTTGGTTAAACAGCAAAAATGTGGATGCCAATTTGTAATATTCCAAATTATATTATACCTTTCGTGATAAACAATTAAACCTACGAATTAATAAAAAATTATTAACTGATAACTAAGTTGTGTAATCGACTTGAGTTGGGGTTGAATTTATACCTTCACTTGTTGATTTGTACCTATACCGTTCCAGTTTTGATTTTATTTTGTATGAATTGATATATTTAATGTTTTAATTATTTAAAATTATTTAAGTTCTTTTAATTCTTTCTTTTATGTTGATTGGATTCACTTACCTACTTTAATTCAAAACGCACATGGTACCCGGGGCAATAGGTACTACCAACTTCTTCTACGAATGTTCGTTAAAATACTAATATTTCGAAACTGATACAAAAAAATGTTAAGTATTTAAAAAAAGTCTATACACAATTAATTCTCTTCAATTTATTTTATTTTTTGTTATATTTTGTTTCTTTCCTTTTTTAAAATTAATAACAACCTTTTCTTTTTTAAACAACGGTCCAGGCTGGTTAAAATTTTTTGTTCGGTAGTTGGCAATATGATCTCTATCTCTAAGCCTAGTCTATCAGATTTTTACGTTATTTATATACAAACTCGGATTATTTTGACTACAATAATAATAAAGGAAAATGTCTTTCGCGAAGTACAAAACCTCACCATATAAGAGTGACTACAATAAAGCAGAACAATATCTTAAATATAGAATAACAATAAGTTCGTATGTGCCGAACGATATCGACTTTTAGGTTAACCTACTTCAATAGGTTAAACTTTTTTAACATTAAAAAACAAAGAAATAATGGTTTAAAAGTAAAAAATTATAATATTGATAGTCTTTTTGTTTAGTGATTGTGGAATAAATAGTTCAAGTGTACACAAAATGTTATAGTTATATTATAATAATTGGTTATGTATTTTATAACTTTAAGTATGCACACTATAATTTCCTTTTCTTTTAAAACACTCTTTATTATTCACTGTTAATTATTAATGCACTTTAAGTCTGCTTTTACTAGTATGAACTCTCACAGCACTCTTTTCACTTTTTTGGTTATGTTTCGATGTTTACGTTCCATCTAACCTAGCCGAGGTTCGACTCTAATTTTAAATTCGCGGCTACGACTGTCACGGAAGAGACGTTCTTTACTCGATCAAATTCAACACTAGACTCCTTCGCTAAGCGTCAATCTTTGGGTCCTGACGGCGTCACGTTTTGCTAGTCGGCGTGGGTCTTTGGGTTAATACACCCAAAAGCGAAAAATTCCCATTGGTCGATATCTAATACATTGTCGTGGCGTGGCGTCACCTTTCTGATCTCAAAATTAGTAAAATTCTTAAATTCAACATAATTTCCTTATGGTAATTACAATTTTAATGATATATTATTACCATTGAATTGCTTTCTTTCTTCTGATCATTTTAAGGTCTCACATGATAGTTTCCATACAGTATTTCTAAAAATGAATAATTTTAATGTTTGGCCTATGCTAATACATTATTTTTAAAAGTTATCTTTTTTATTACATTTTTTGTTTTCTCGGTTGTACCTCTTATTTTATGCTACTAACAAACATTTCAATACTAGTAATTATAATTATGAACCTTAACTTTTTATAAAACCCTTGGCTTGTATAATAGGCCTAAGAATGTCTTGTATACCTTGGCCTATTCTTTGTCTTACAATAAAATTGCTTACTTCTAATACAATGTAACATTTGGTATTTAATCCTAATAAACAACATGATTTTTACTATACACATTATGATTTTAAACATGTTTTGTACCTTGTAATGTCCCTGTCTACCTTCTACAGTAGATGTAGGGTTTTTGTCCAAGTACATATCTTGTTAATTACCTCCTTATTAGTACATTACAAATATTTAAGATTACTCATATCTTAATCTAATAACATATACTACTTCTATATTATATTGGACATTGCGTATTACAATTTGTATACATTATATTGTTTCTTTTTATCTATCAAGTAGATGCAGATTTTGGTGTAATATTTATTTCTTACTAACTACATTATTATTTGTCCATAACCAACAATAGTTATTTCTTATTTTATTGGCTAGTAGTCAGTTTATTTGTCACACTTTATACTACTAAGTCATTTACATCATTCCCTTCCTTACATTTTCTATCATTCTTTAATATACAATAGTAGTCTTTCCTTCCTACCACACACTACAACATAATTATACAAAAATAAAACTTTTGTAACACATTTATAACATAATAATGATCACTATTTAAATTGCCTAAGTGTCTATTAGTTACACTCAGATATAACTGAATCTATACTTACATTATATTATACTGAATCTAGGTTTATAGTTTTTTGTCTTACATTTGCTTTAGGTTATGTTGCCATGTCTCCAGTTACTGGTTATCCAGCTAATCTCTGCATTATAGGTTTTGACCTAACCTGTACATGTTTTGTTATGCAGTTTACTAGAATTATTCTTATTAAGTTTGTCCTTTACATGTTTTATATTGTTATAAGTTTAATGTCTGATATTTTAATTTTTGTTTACTATATAATGATTATAAATTTACTTGTGAATACATTTATTTCATAACACAGGTTTATGACTATAATTCTGTTTTCTACTTCTTCATATTTAAGACAAATTTTATGTAGAGTGAAACGTCACGTTACAATATATGCATATATATATATTCAATCACTTTCTGCTACAGTCCGTTTCTTGATGTATATAATACATTTAATATTTATAAATAAATTTACCTCAAGATATACTTTTTTCCTTATTAGGAACATGTTTTGAGAGCTCCCGTGCTCTCATCTTCAGCCTTCGCGATCTTGGGTCTGGTGAAGTATTTGTGTGTTGGCTGGATGCTATTACGGTTGTTTGTTGGTCTCTGGTATTTTAAAGTTGTATTATTGTGTGTGATTGTGGTATATGTATTTGTGGTATATGTATTTGTATTTTGTGTATTTTCGATGTTGAGTGCTTTGAATATTGTGTCATGTTGTGTATTGATTTGTATTTGTTCAGGTATTGGTTTGTTTTGTGTTTTATATTTGTATATTTGTAATAATAATATAATATAATATACCAAATTGGTTATGAAAATGGATACAATAAAAATACTGTAAACAAAATAGAAAATAAGAACAAATATACAATAAAAACTGAAAAATTAAGAATTAATCAAAATGAACAACACATAAATAATAACAACAACAACAAATGGGCCACATTCACATACATAAATAATAAAATGACAAAACTAACAAAACTATTTAAAAACACAGTTATAAAAATAGCATACAAAACTAATAAAAATAATTTACAAAAACTAAATAGCTCACACAACAAAGATAATACAACAACTAACGGTATATACAAAATTGAATGCCAAGATTGCAATAAACGTTACATAGGACAAACAAAAAACAGCTGAAAAAACGTTATTGTGAACACCTAAACGCATACAAAAAACCAGAAATATATAAATCCAATTTAGCTACACATGCAATAAACACAGGACATGAATTCCCAGACATAACCAATGTGACACTAATAAAACATATACCACACAAAGGCACCATAATGAACACTTGGGAAATTTACAAATATACAAATATAAAACACAAAACAAACTAATACCTGCACAAATACAAATCAATACAAAACATGACACAATATTCAAAGCACTCAACATCGAAAATACACAAAATACAAATACATACTAATAGAGAATTTTGAAACTTTCAACTTGTGAAACTTACTTGTCTTTTCTTCCCGTACGCGTTTCGGCGTGATGTGAGCCTTCGTCAGATTTGAGACAGGCTGGCATTAACTTGTAACGGTTTTTATTTTGAAAGGTATAGTGGGGGTGGTGTGTGGTGGAAGGGGATTGGCGCGGGGATCCAAATTATTGTTAGTTTTATGTATAATTGTGTCAAAAAGTGTGTGCGATTTATACTGTAATTGGTCGTTAAGTATATTGTTTGGCTGTGTTGTGTGGTGTTTGTATATTTCATATTGTTCTGCTGTGTTAAGTTTTTGACCTTTGGGTAAGTAGTGTAATATCTCAAGATTAGTATCTATGTTGGTGTAGCTGTGGTTTTTTGTGTGTATGTGTGTGGCAAACGCGGAATGTATATTGTTGTTGGATAAAGTTTTTAGGTGTTCAGAGTAACGAGATGAAAAAGATCTTCCCGTCTGGCCTATGTAGAAACTATTGCAATCATTACAATTTAATTTGTAAACACCTGTTTTGTTGTATTTGTCTATGTCCGTGTTTGTACCATTGATGTGTTTTTTGATGGTATTGTTTGTTCTGTATGCTATTTTGTACTTGTGTTTCCTAAATATGTTGGCGATTTTGTGTGTGTTGGAGTTATATCTTGAGGTAAATTTATTTACAAATATTAAATGTAATATGTATATATATAATTGTATATAGATCCTGAAGAATTCGGGAGTCTCAGGAAAAACATACCGCTCTCAGGATGTTTGAGGCTCTGTGGAAAACGATATAAGAAGGAGGATAAGAAATCGAAACCGTGTGAGTGTATGTGTACCTGGGTGGGTATGTGTATAAGCTCCCTGTAACTGTATGCTGACTTCATCAGGGCCAGCATAAAGAGACGACAGACAGATGAAGAAGAAGGGCAAGAAATCACGCGCGTGCACTAGAGCTCTGACCTCCTAAAGCCTACCAAACTCACAAACTGAGAACCCAAGAGCCAACTCAACACTTTAACTAAAAACAATCTCTCTACCACCACTCACCTACATATGCCACATGGAAAAACTTCAATTTGGATACGTGAGTGGTCAATTTCTCAACCTCACTGTTGGGATCTCCCAACCTCACCGTCACTAGTGACACAAACCTTAGAATGCGGTATGGACAGGACCAACGATAACATAATTTGGCGGCTCTTTTGTCCACGGCTGAGCTGATCGGGTGGCTCTGGCAATAGACCAAATCCCCAACCTTAAAGGGATTGGGAGTTCGCCGCTGATTATAACGAACACGGACACGCTCGTGCGCACGGAGCAGATTCTTCCGGGCTTCTTTCCAACCTGTCCGTTGCCCTAATGTCTAGAGGATTAGGCAGAAGATCTTCAATTTTCCATAAGTTAGCCAATGGAAGTGTGGGAGAGAATCCAAACATTACCTCAAAGGGAATGGCCTTATTACTTTCATGGAGGGCCGTATTGAAGGCTAACTGTAACCACTTGAGATTCTGGTCCCAACAATTCTATTGCTCTGCATGGTAAGCAATCAGAGCTGATCTAAGATTCCTGTTAAATCTTTCCGCGTGGGACGGCTGAGGGTAATAAGGTGAAGTGGTTACATGCTGGATACCGTTGGCGAAGCACATTCGCCGGAATTCGCCCGAAATGAATTGTAGACCATTGTCCGAGACAATGATGGCCGGAAGTACGAAATGCTGAAATTTATGGTTCTGAAGTGCCAGTATTGTCAATCGAGCGTTTGCCTGCCGTAAGGGCAATAGCCAGACAACTTAGAGAAAGCATCCACACAAACAAGCAGGAAAGAATTACCTGACATGCTACGTGGGAGAGGTCCCACGTAGTCGATGAACAACTTCTCCATTGGTCTGCTCGCCACGTCCGATGACAACGAACCCGATTTGGTGTTTTGGGCAGGCTTGCTTAACCCGCAAATATGACATACCTTAACTCTAGCAGCGATATCTCTATCCAAGCCCTTCCAGATAAAATGCTTCCTGATACTGGAAATGGTCTTTGAAATTCCCTTATGTCCACCTACTAGGGAATTAAGATAATAACTGAAGACTATGGGCACTAACTTGCTAGGCAGCACGATTTTATGGACTCGTCCTTTTCTTTCCCTACAACATAGGACCCCCATGGACAAGAAATAATAGGCCTGGATGTTACCCTCTTTTAACTTATTGATGATAGGGCCCAACTCTTCATCATCCAACTGATGGGGTAATACATCAGTAAAGGCTAGCGGGAAGTCTAACAATAAGGCATAGGGTTGCTCAGATGGTACTTCACTGGGTAAGGAAAACATGCGGGACCCATGCATCAGCAACAACATTCTAAGTTCCCCTAATGTGTCGCACCTTGAATTTAAAGGATGAAATTTTTACCACCCATCTTCCAATTTTACCCAGTTGTCGGGGACGAGCAAGAAGCCAAGAGCGGGCCTGATTATCGGTCTCACGTAGGACCTCAGCATGTTCCAGGAAACGCCTGAACTTATCTAGATCGTGTACCACAGCCAAACACAGATCTAGCTCATAAACAGATGACTTCTTTTCTTGTTGGGTCAAGGTCCGCGATACAAATGCCACTGGCTGCCAAGCACCGTCAACAACCTGAGAAAGAAGAGCCCCGAGCGCAACCGAACTAGCGTCCGTCTGCAGGACAAACTGCTTGGAAAAATCGGGCATCCGCAACACAGGCGGAGACATGATGGCCTCCGTAAGCGCCTCAAAATCTTCTGTTGATTCTCTCCCCATTCAAATTTAGCCCCCTTTTTAAGTAATTCATTGAGTGGAGCAGCGATTTCTGCAGCCTTCGGGATGAAACGTCGATAAAAATTGACCATGTCCCCCACAAATCTCGCGATGCCCTTGGCATCCTTAGGCGGGGGAAAATCCCTGATGCCCTGTGTACTCTTTGGGTCCACAGTGACAACCTTATGTGAAATAAGGTGCCCCAGAAAAGAAATTTGGTTTTGGGCAAACTTCACCTTTTCAGGGTTCACAGTATGTCCGGCACTCCTCAACCTGCACATCACCTCATGAAGATGACTCGTATGATCCTCAAAGGTCTAGCTGTACACTAGTAAATCATCTACGTAGTTGAGGACAAAACTAAACTTGACATCATGGAAAACAGGTGAGTGAGGGTTTGCGCCCCCACGGCCAAGCCCATGGGAACCAGAGTGTACTGATACAGATTCCAGGGAACACAGAATGCAGTATAGGGCCTACTTTCCTTGGCAAGTGGAATTTGGTGATATGCGGAGTTGAGGTCAATGATGGTGAAATACCTTGCCTTACTGAACGAATCGAAAGCCGAGTGCAGATCTGGGAGAAGGACGGAATCAACTTCGATGCTCATATTCAATTTACGATAGTCGATAACCATCCGGTGCTTATCTCCAGGCTTGGGTACAAGGAATGCTGGACTGGCATAGCTGGAACTAGAAGATTCAGTTACCTCTTGGTCTAACAACGCTTGAACCTTCTCTACTATAATTGCCATTTTAGGAGGGGAAAACTTGTAAGGGTGGGAGCATGCCACCTTGGAGTCCGTGAGGCGGATTTTATACTCCAAGAGATGTGTAAGCCCAAGGGTAGGACTTAATACAGAAGGGAACTGCTCACACAACTGATGTAAGGTGGACTGTTGGGACGGATTGAGATGGTCTCTAGAAGTGTCGGGGCACTCTATCTCTTGGATATCCTCCCTAGTTCCCTGATATCCAAGGAAAGGAATCACCACAACCCGATTAAACTTAAAATAGCATTGGTGCTTTTGAATGTCGAGAATGAGACCACTCTTAAAGATGAAGTCGCACCAATAATACAATCGTCTCCCAGAGCCGGAGACACCAAAAAGCTCCATATCCAAGAAAATCCCTCGATCTTAAATTTAAGGGTAACTACCCGGGAGATGGGCAGAATTTCCCTGGATGCCGTCCAGCACATTATGGAAGACTCTTCTGACCCTTAAGTAGACCTTTGTTGTTAAGGTCCTCGCAAACTCTGGACGAAATGATGGACCGCGCTGATCCAGAGTCAACTAAAGCTCTGCTTTGACTCCTTTTCAAATCCAACATCAGAAAGGGGCATACAGAAGTGGTGTTATCGATGATATAGAGGACCAGAAGGAGTTGCCAGAAGAAGTTGGACCTACTGCCTGCCTGGAGGCATGTACTTTAGAAAACCCAAGGCGGGGAGGGGAAGACAATTGGCGCCTTATCTTCCCCTTGTTGCCCCGTTTTTTTCAATTGGACACGTTGGACACGTTTGAGAGGGCGTTGGACTCGGTCTGGCCCCGGAACAAAAACGGCTAATATGCCCCGGCCTATTGCATCTAAAACAAATTACATTAGGGGAATTACTACCCTTCACGCTAGCGGACTGACCAACTCTAGGTACCACAGGACTGTCCTGGGATTAAACGGCGCCGCGGCGTTCACCTGTCCTGTAGTTAGGGACACGCGCAACCGTTGGACCTCTTGACTCGTCGTTAGTCTGAATTGCCCTGGACATAACACAAAGGCGGTCCAGGTCAGCAAAACTACGCGGACGTTCCGCGAAAACCAAGCGCGACCTTTCCTGTGGCGTCACGCCCTCCAAAATGACTTGTATCACCTCCAATCTCAAAATCCGGCAGAATTTCGGATGCTGCGAACAAAATTGGCCAAGCTTTCGCCATTGGACTGTACGCGGTAAAAATGTTTCTGGCGTAATTGTTCTCGTAGTCAGCTGGGTATGAATGAGTCCAACACCTCTCCGTGGAAAGAGTCTAAACTGCCGCCACATCGCATGGTATTGGTGACCCGCTCAGCCATTGGACCCCGTCAATATGGATAAATGAGCTCAAAGAGGGTCTTATCAGACATCCCTGAGAAGTCTGATAACTGAAAGAGAGTCCCAAGAAATGCGATAATTTGCCCTCATCCAGCCAATCAACAACAGGAAGTTGCTGGATGATGTCGGTCAGGGGGTTGGGAAATTTATGGTAGCAGGCCGCCGCCATCCCCGAGAAAGCAGGTAAAGGAGCCGCCCGCTCTTGCCTAACTTCAGGCTCTACTACTGGAGACAGGGGAGTTAGTTCAGGAGTACGGAACGGAACTACCGGCGGAGCGTGAAGTGCCGCTGACACTATTTCTTCAGTGACTCCACAGCAGTCCTTGCCTCACCAGTCACTGGCTGGGCCTCGATGTTCTGTAGCCGGTTCAGAAGATGTTGTAACCGCTGCCGCAGTCTCTGGTTGGCCCGTGATGTCGATGGGGCCGACTCGAGGTCCTCAATTAGGTCTTTGAGCTCCTCGCACTTCTCCCTGCATAACTACGTCTCCGAGACAACATCCTTCAGTTTGGATCCGGAGACCCCGGTTCCATCGGCAATCAACTCCCTAAGCTGCTTCCTCAAGGAGGCAACATCGCCTTGCGGCCTACTACCCCGAGACCTAACTTCAAACTCTAGCTCATCCTTTAAATAAAAGTCGACATTCACTGACCTCAAATTCTCACCCTCCAGAATTACACAATTAAATGGACACACAGAAACAACTCACAAGGAAACACACAATACACAAAAGGAAAAACTTGTCTCATTACGAGTGACGTTCAGGGTCCCCTAGCGAAGCAAGAAAAAGGGGGTGAAGACGAAAAAGCAGAACAAGCTCCCCGGAATCACCAAACAAAGGAAAACACCCAACAAAAATGATACGCAAGAATTACTATAAATATACAGCCCACAATACACTATGTACATTCAATCAAACAAATCAATTAAAAGGAATTCTCTAAATTAAGAGAATTTTAAACACTTCAACTCTGTGAACTTGAGCATAAATCAAACTTAAAAAAAAAACTCACTATCTCAACTACAAGGGACTATGGTCCGCCCATAACCACATTCCCATAAAAAATACTTAAAATACAGTGTTCAGGCTAAGTCCAACCACACGACCTATTAACTCAACTTAAAAAATAATAATAAAAATCATGATTATCATCCATGACATGAGGATTCATTGGGATTTTGAACCACATGAAGTACCAACAAAATCAGGACATTCTTTCACAGGGTAGGACAGGCTACGACCAACTCAGACAAGGTCTGACAGACTCAGGTGTGTGTAGAACAGATTTCAAAACCAAACTCAAAAATATACATATACACCGCTAAAGTGAACCAAGCACAAAAGTACACCATAAATTAAAAAAAGAAAACCCGGGAACTAAATTCAACATACCCACATAAGAAAAAACTTAAAGCAGATATATCACCTCTAAATATGTAAATATGTGTCACCCTTCAAAATTAATTAATGTTATTTCCAGTTGTACAATTTAATAATAATAATTAATAACATAATCAATAATAGTACTGATAATCATCATGATGATGATTAGACAGCACACATTCTCATAGAAAATCAAAAATAATTATTGTGTCACAAAAGTCCTATTAAACTCAATTCAAAAAGCTCATTTCCTTTTACAGAATTATTTAAATATCACAATTTATTATACACAAAACGCTCAATTCAAAATACTTTCATTTTAGACCCAAGAAGAAATTTTTTTAACCATAATTGCAAATCCTGCCATTTCCGGGTCAGCACATGTAATTTTCAAACCACGTTCTGCTACCATTTGTAGCGGTCACAGGACCGTACGTAATATTTAAGACTAGGTTAATGAACCTAGAGGAAGCGAAAAGTGTGCTGGAGCTTAACAGAGTAACAGGATTTCCAATCAACACATTTTTAACATACTAACAAGATTTATTAGATTTTACGTTGTTGACACAACTTAAGTGTTGACAAGTATTGATGGTTATTAATTTATAGTATTTATAAAATAGACATAAAGATATACATATATATATTTCTAGACTAAGATACCCCATCAGGGAGAACAACGCGAACATTAATCTAGTAGAAATGACGGACTATACCAAAGTTAACCCAACCACTTAAGAAAACTTAACCCTTAACCCAGTTAAGAAAACACTAATAACCTTTGAAGAATGATTGTAATAAAAATAATGGTAATAAAGATAATCTGACTCTACATAGCTTAAGCAAGGCAACCATACTTTAGTAGAACAGTTTAACCACCCGCTCATGGTGTATATTAGACAAGTTACAATGGAACCCGTTACAACTTTTACAAACTTGAGTTCTTATGACCTTGAGGTATTTTCAGTTCTTAATAAGTTTGTTACACGGATTGAGGTAACAGATATTTAATGTAGAAAACAAGGGTAGCCAGTCTATGGAGTTGATGTAGTTAGAAGAGGCATAAATTAAACGCTCCCACCTGTAAGTATGTAGCGACGAACTCAAGTTGAAACAAGATAAACTGTGGACGAGCAGAGATTCCAATAATTGTCCATGGACTATGGTGAAAGCTTACTGGAAGTCGTTCCTGGTCTTTCTGGATCTTTCGGTGTATTTCGGTTCTTCCGCATTTCTTGGTCTGACAGCTTCGGGGAGCGACTTAATGTTGAACCGCTCTGCTGGTGGTCACAGATGTTCGCATGACCACCGATCTTCCCCTTTTTTCCTGGCTGAGGCAGGGACCCTGAACGTCTTGAGGAGTCTACTCACATATGAAAAGAATACCGACACACATAACCCAGGCCGTCAGATCAAAGGGAATGTCCAGGTTGAAGGCTTCCTGAGAAATGAGACCGGAGCAGGGACTTGTTGGTCGTATCTTCCTGCATAAAACCTGCCCCAGTTTGTCAAAAATAAAGCCTTTCGCTAACCTAACTAGACAGCCATCCTTAAAACCGAAAACACACCGAACAGCTGACCACCAGACTGGTCACTAAATCGCGTCGCCGCCGCTTTGACAATGGAACTGGCAGGCAATGCTGCAAACCGTGTTGGTAGCGCTGAACAACTCTAAACGCGCCGGGAAAACCTCGGCACAGTTCAAATGCTCTTGTTCACACTCTTAAGCTTCATAACGCCACACAACCCCTACGGCATATAATCAATCAAAACTTGAATTGTTAATGGATTTACTAAAGGTATTTCAGCCGCACTTACAGTTGACATGTGTGATACAGTGTCTATGGGGGTCCTAATATTCATCACTGGACTAAATTGAACTCTTTTGCGGACTGCAACTGGAAGCTTCGTCAAAGTATTAGAGGAATTTGAGGTACGCTTGCGCATAGATCTCCTCGAGTATAACAACCAGGTTTTCAGGTAGATGTTATAGATGAAGTGTTACAAGCGGAATGTTATAAATGCACAGACATTACGATGGTTATGGATCTGTGGTGGTCTTAAGCGGAAACATTCTGAGGGTTGGGCAAGACAAGGTAAAGCTTTCTCCTATTTAAATGGTAGTGTCAATAACCACTACATCAAGCAAGCGATGGTGGCTGAAGAACAAGTCAGCTGGTGCGGAGATGAAGAACTTTAGTGTTGAATGCAGAAACGAAAAATTAATTACAATTTCTGTAACGACTGGAGAGGTGACTGAAAAACTAACTGTGGTTGTTATGGCTTGTTCCTGAGACAAAATGAAGTGCTGGAGGAGAATCAACTAGAGAGAAAGAATAGGATTCAAGTAATCAAGACGTAGAAGTAGGAAGAAAATACGTATTGGAGTATAGGGAGTGAAAAAGTTTGGTACACTTCTTACAGTATCCGAATAATTTTGCTGAAAAGGATGTTACACAGGAGCGTGGATGAGAACTACGAATGCAAAATGGGGTCGAAGAAAGGTGTTTCCGAGTGATGAGTGAATCAGAATTACGTAAAGTATGCAGTAGACCTTAATAACACAGTATATCTTGAATATCAAAGAAGATGTGAAGCTAGCTTGAAAGGTGGGATAAACAGAAGATGATTATCATTCCATATAAGTTAGAAATTTATTTAGTGATTATAAGTATAATACTACTGACTCGGAACACTAAGTTTTTTATTGATAAAAATGTAAAATTTGTAGCCTGCACCAATTTTCGCTTATTATAAGCTTACTCATACAAGATACACTACCGCTCCTCTTTTCGTTTTTCTCAGAATAAATTTAACATCCGAATATATATTTGACATTTGCAAAGGCAATACACAATAGTCTGTTGTCGAGGGATATCGTTGCAAAATTTCTCTCTTCGTGTCTCTCACATCTGTATATGCAGGGGCATCCGCAGATGAGAACACAAATTCTATTATATCTGAATCCTTAGTACAATTCTCAATAAAAGATGTTTTGTGTTCTTTTCCAGCAATATTATTATGTTAAATATATTTCATTTTGTTAAATTAATGCACGATGATTGAGGTATATAATTTCTTCATTGATTGAACGAATAAAAATTAATACTATCATTTAATGTACAACTTGAAAAGAGTTTATACATACATGTGTGTGTGTGTATGAAACATTTAAATTTTCCAGACTATTTTTGTTCAATTACTTTAATAATAAATAATGAATATTTGATTTTACAAGAATATAAATTTTTATTTTTTAAATATTTACAGTGTTTCCACAGTATGTAAATACTGTTATCTTCAGAATCTATATACAAATCATATATATACATATATATATATATATATATATATAAAATTGTGTATATATCCTGAAGATGACAGTATATACATACACTGTAAGTATTTAAAAAATAGAAAAAATATATTCTTGTAAAAACAAATATTCCTTATTTATTATTAAAATATGTGTATACGTACCTTTTTTTATTTACACTCATATACTACTTATATTACAGAGATAAAACTGTATCATTTGAAACAATTCATTGTTACTTTTAGAAGCTTGAAAGTAGTGAGTAATTAACAGATGCGGTGGCATTTACCACCAACTTGTGTGGCATTGAAATTTTTAAATGAATAAACTCATATTGTTTTATATTGTATAAGGTGTTTTTGTATAAGGTAATCGTAACAAAAATATCATTACCTGCCGAATTTGTATATACAAATGTTAAGCACATGTTTTATTAACAAAAAATATTATGTGATATGATTGTAACATCATCAATAAATGTATTCTTTCGTTATTATTTTAGATTAGTAAACATGAAAGTGGATTTGGTTTTAAAACAAAATAAAAAACATAAATTTTATTGTGATTAGAAGTTATATTATGTGAATTTTATAATTACAACACAAGTGAATTGAGTTATTTTACGTTACTCGTTTTTATTTATTTCACTTGACGCTTTCAGTAAACCTTACAGGATGTTTTAAGAAAGTTTTTTTATTGTTGTAATAGAAATTTAATGGTAATTTATTTAGCAATATATTAACGCTATAATTAATAACGAACTATTACAAATTAATAGGCCTTGTTGCACTGCAAAATTATATAATAAATCACGTAGTAAAAAGTGTCAACTCAATATAAACAATCTTGAAAAGATAGTTAAACTAAATTAAAAGGCGATAGACGTTTTGAAAAGGAATAATACCCTTTTCATCCACTACGATGTTATTGAAAGAAGAAAATCTCTGTCAACAGAATCTCAGTTTGCTTTATATAAAAATTTAAAAAGGAAACAGCGCTGAAAGCATGATTTAAATTAAAACGAACCTCGTGTCTTATAGTGTTGCAAGTAAACGGCTTAAAGTATATAAAGATACTGTTAACTCCGTCAGTTATAATATCAGTGTAGGATAGAAATGAATCTTACAAACAGTTATCTTTAGAAATAAGCCATAATTACGACTGCTTTTTCGGATCCCAGCCGAAACACAACTCTCCTTGTAAAAGCTAGAATATTATGATTTATAGGGAAAAATGTATATTCCCGCTAAATCATTCATGTACGCATACACACCTACTAAAAGGTACACAACAAAACACGCACTTACTCTTATTATATTCAGTTATTATATACTCTAAAGTTATCTTTCGTAAAATTTATTGTTGGCTTATTTGTTTTTGTTTAACATGGTGAAACAAAGTAAAGTACACCTGCTATTTACTATTACAAATATAGTAACGTACAATTATTTATGCGCAGGTTTTTGGCAGTCCTGTTTATGTCTAGCATGCAATGAGACTTTAAACTGTGTTCTAAAAATTTGCTCATCACATGTTCAACCCACATCGTTTCACTAAATGACATGTTCGGATTTCGTACGCAAGTTTAAATACGAAGAAAGATACGTCTCTTAATGTGATAAGGGAAGATAGGAAACTGTACAAATAAATTCTAATTTGTGTTTATTGGTGTTCCAAAGTGTCATATTCATCATTCTGAATGACATAAGTTATCGTTATCTGAATAATGTAATTTTAAACAGAAAAAGATATTTGTAAACGTTTATCTTAAATAAATATTGATATTACATTCACATATTTTTGGTTCGATGAATGAATAATATAACCTAATTTTGTTCAATAATAAAAAAAAAATTCTCAATAAGTCATCCTACGATTAGGTTTATTAGTTTATAACGATTTGTTAAGAAAAAGTAATACCCTACTGATGTGAAAACATTTGTTGTTGTTTAGGAATTACACAGGAAAATTTAATTTCCTGAATATGAATGTAAGTTCTTTAATGTTAAGCTCTTAGATGTTCTAAAAACAAGATGAAAAACATTTGAATAACAGAGAAAAGCAGTTCTGAGAGAAAGGGTGACACGCATACACTTGTTGAATAGCTCGGCGCCTCAAAGCTGTACGAACTGTCCGGAAAACTTAAAAGAAAGCTCTGTGTAAACACACTCGGTCAAGTGTTTTAAGCACTGGCGTCAAGTACTTGCCGGCTTGTTACAAGCAAGTAACACTGCGACAGGTGACTACAAAGTAAAAGGAAATGTTTACTTTACTCTTTTTTATTCAAACAACAAGTTTGTGATGTAATACATTAACTTGTTTCTTCCTTGCATGGGTTAACTTGCGATAATTTCTTAAAGTGATTAACAATAGCAAATTTCTATCTAAAAAATGTAATAACTGGTAAATTGAGCTCACTGCTCGCTACTGACCTCAATGTAACATTAAAATTTTATACTTTACTTTAATACATATCAATAAGTAAAACGTATTTAAAAGAAGAGGTCAATAGACGGAGTTGGAAAAAGTAATAAGCCTAACTTAATTTAATCATTGTGCGACTTAGGTACTGCAAACATGAATTTAAACATTTTTTAGTTCTTTGTAAATCAGTGTTGTAACTTACTGTTCTCTATGCTGTTTTTTTTTGTCCTCAAAAGAAACTAACGTTGTTTGAACGTGAAGATCTCTAGTCAGTACTTGGATTACCTGTAAACAATTAAAAACAAGTAAAACATTTTTGTTTTTCCCTTAGTTTAAAAGTGAGATACATTATAATATATTATAATAATTACTACGTACGAGTTTACGTATAGGCCTATGTAAAGGAGCGCCCGAGTCCTTAAGCGTGTGTGTGTGCGCATGTGTACGTATTTCCTTTGTGAACGATTAGGCTTCTCCATCCTGTCCATTTCCGTTGTGTCCACAGATTTTGTCATAACTTGATTTACTCTTATGATAGTAGATGAATAGTTGATTCTGATTCGTATTAATCTGCATTTAATAAAAATGCTGTTTCATTGTCTTCTTGTGTTCAATATTATCCCATTGTGTAAATATTGTTACTTCGTTTCTGATAACTACGTTTTGAAGCCTGTTTACTTTCCAGAAACATTTCACTGACGTCAAAAACAATATTTTTTCACCTGAATAGGCTGTTGTTTGCCTTCCTTACCATACATACGCATACTTCATTTCCATAAACGAACACAGTACTGCATCAGCTTTGTAAACTATATAAACTTTGCCAGACAGGTAATGATATCCAACATACAAATGTTACTAATCTAGCACAGACACATTTATGTGCCACAAAAATAAAACAAACCAAAGAGTAAAGGTAGGGATTAGAATCCCTATAGCGATTTTTTCTCCCAAGTATGGCGTTGTCACTTACACTACGCCTTAGCTGCATTAGATTACATTTATAGACTAGATTGTAAGGCTATGTTCATCTTCTGCACATATGAACAGATGATAGACACATGCACAGAAGTGTATGTTACATATACTGCCCAAGAGCAACAAAAATTCTATATAAACGTTATAAAAAACGCAGAAGAATTTTAATTTACTCGGTACAGTAATTTTAACGAATGTATTGTTTCTTACGTGATGTGATTATGCCCTTCCCAATTATAGTTTTTTTGTCCGTGTTTTGATGGCATTTTAATGGCAACAGTTGGCAAACGATAAGTTATATTATTTGCTAATATCTGTTTCAATGAAAGCAGATATTTCCGCTTTACCGTGTGTTAAACTTTTAGTAATATGTGGACACTCTACAGCAGGAAGAAGGAGATGCGAATCTTTGTAGAAGACTTTTCTCTCTCTGCAGGCCCTGGTACACGCCTATTGAGGACAATGTAGTTGTAATATGCAGCAACATTTAAAAAGGAATTAAATTAAATTAATTAAATTAAATTACTCAAATTAAATTAAACTTAAATTTAATTTAATTTATTTACGTTCCCTGAAAAATCCAAGTAACAGTAAAAACAGTATTTAACAATGCTTTGTGAAAAGAAAAAAAATGAGGTATGCTTATTATACATATATATCTAAGCCTTTTGGACGCTATGGTGTAGAGGAGAGAAATACTATCCTCTTTTTCCATAATTAATTATTCCTAATCCTTACAAAACTTTGTTTTCATTGTTTACAGAGTTCTTGTTTCACGTTTCTCCACAATACTTTCCCAAGTTTCTGTGTCCTGCTGAGTTTTTCTCACCTATTTTTAACTATTCATCTTGCATTTAAAAGGGTTTCTCCCCACCATTTTTTCCTGTCAAATAATTTTCCGAATCATATCCTTATTGCTTATCTCCATCGTCTAAACGATTACCTTTTCCTTATAACTCGGTTTCTCATATTTCTACTTCATACTTCTAAGTGTTTTTGGATAACAATATTAATGCCGTTTTATTTTTTGTTAAATGCGTAGACTTTTTTTAATTCTACACTAGCCCATTACCACGTCGATTTATAAATTAAGGTTTCAATTTTTCGTAGTCATTATTTGCACTGTACCTGCGTCTTCACTTAAATTCTATTTGTGTTTCAACATTTGTTTTCAAATGACTCAAAATACGTATTTGTACTTAAATAAATTCAACTAGAATGTGAAGTATCCTAAATTATGAGTCACTTTTGTGTATCAAATTTTGCGTAAATGAAAAAATACAGATACTAAGCTGTTTTGTCGTATACTACATATTACACTTAATAGATTCAATTTTACAGATAGGAATTGGAAACATATATGTTAGAGATTTCTGATACGGCATCGCTTACTTATGACTTCATAGATTCGAAGGTAGTCATGTGTGCAAATACAAACTCGGCGTACGCGAATTCTTGAGACAAAATGTGTTTTCCTTACGAGTGTACGAGTACTTACAAAGAAGAAAGTTTATAAGTTTCCCTAGAGAAATTCCAAACTCGATAATGTGCGCGTATCTGCGGTGCGTTCTGCGTTAAGTAGTTTTGGCTTCGCATATCTGAGTATAACTACACCCAGGAGACTGTAAGCCATTTTACGCTGTATAGTACATAAAGAAATGTTTTCCAGTGACTGTAGGTATTAATGTCACAGACAAATGTAGTAGGTAGTATATTTAAGTACTCATGCAATGAACCGTCATTTATATTCATGGATACTTAGAATAATAATCGACGGCGTAAATTAATAAATTAAAATTTTAATAGGAATAATCCAAATTAAATTAAACCTGAAAAAATACTTATAAAAGCTTTGATTTAAATTTATTTTAATGGACACCATTTAACTTCAAACTATTAAATTATGTATGTAATTAATATAATTAATTATTATATAATTAGTCTACATATATGTATTAAAAACCATTTATATAAAACTATTATATACTGGTATCTCGATACGACTGCACATTATTCGTAGTCGTCTTTTTCTCGTGTGAAAGTCGATATTTGAAATTAGTCATTTCTAACTTGTAGCAACATATTTCGATCAGAATTTTATGTTAATACAGGCGCCTATAATATTCGTGTAGATATATTCAAATTTGCCTGAAGGTAAAGTGCATAACAGCGATAAATTTTATTGTTACCGCCGAGCTCAAATGTTGTATACATGGAGCAATGTTTACGGAAAAGTCCCACGGGGCATTATGAAATGATAACACATTCGACACTGCTATCAGCGCGTACACGCTTTGACCTGAGAACCTGTTATTCCCTTATGACAAGGATTCAACCTATACTTACATTGTTATCACTTTTACACGTTGACATGAATACATTTTTGTGTACCCTTACGGATATCACGTACTTAATGTAACTGTCAACTGCCTTTGTTTATTTAGAACGTTACTCTATCCGAATTATTATAAGTAATGAAACGATTACCATAAACATAAAGTAAATTACGATTATTTTTTTTTAGCTCCTCATGTAGTCTTCAGAACCATTATTCAATCATTTCATATTCTGTTGTGTCCTTCATGCGATGTTTTCTTGAAAATCACAGCCGCAACTGCTAATCCATGTGCACATACATATTCGAGAATATATTTTAAAATTAACTTTCATTTCTAAGAAACAGGTTTTTGTTTAAAACACTATAAAATAACATATTAAATAACACTACACAACATTTATGTTTTATGTCAACAGCCAAATTCATGACTTTATTTTACTCTACGATTACCATTACTTTATCTGTATTATGATCTTGCATCGTTTATTACCTTTCAAAACAGTCATATTACTTCAGAGCATACAACAAACTGGTTTATAACACTGTATAGGTAACACATACTTAGATTTTCAAAAGTTTTTTTAAAGTCAATAAATAAAAAATATGGATTGATGCTTATTAATATATCATTTAAAATGTATCAATTGATATGTATCAATTAAAATTTTCATACACCAAAGTATATATTAATCAATCAAAATATATCAGCGAAACAAATTTTTTACAACCGTTCATTAACACTCCATTCCTACTCACCGTTTCACCACTTGTTTTTACGTGATAGGAAATGTAATGTAAAATTGGATATAGGATATATGATTTATTTTACTAATATGTTGCATATGTTATCAGTTCTCCCTATTATGGATTTTAACTTAAATTTCACCTTAATAATTATTTGCCTCTCACTTTTACTAGTTCAAATAGGTTTACTATCTTCCCGTAGAACACGGTTAATATATTTAAAATAATCGGTCTGCCATGTTGTCGAGCTTCTGCTTTCTTCCCTGTTGCTCTTAACATATCTGTCTCGATCACCTTTAATGATATTCGATTAGCCTTGTAAATTTTAGTTAACACTTTTAGTATAATTTTCCACATATAACTGTACCAACTTATTAATTATAATTTGTGTTTGTCTGTTTAATGTGTAGGAAGGGAAAGAAAGCGCGAGAGAGAGAGAGAGAGTGAGAGAGGGGGAGAGAGAGAGAGAGAGTGAGAGGGGAGAATAAATTTGATAGTCTCTCCCCTATACCCGTTTTATTGATAAAATGTATCTGGCGAAATTATACAAAAACTAAAATTTGTAAGAAGGGATTAGTTATGGGATTCACAATTACGTAGTTAACCTTCTTGTGTGTCTTGAGCTCTTTTTTATTCAGTAGGTGACCCCATCTCTAAACCTGCGACCTCTTCTGGATAATTAGATTGGTCCACGTTGAACTTCTGTACAGTAGTGTCTTATATCAACGATATTTATCACACCTAGGTTGTACGTATATTTTACACAACTATACTGTATAAAATTAAATATTCAGTATCCAGTTACTCTAACACTGATACCTACTGATACTGACTCAATGGTTTTTTTTTTGAACAAATAAATATTTTGTTTCAAAAGCAGTAACCTCTCTGAGATCTGTGAATATTTTGCACACTTTATAGTTCTGTTATAGAAAGAGATAACATATATGAAAACACAATGTAAGAACGTATATAAAATCATAGTTTTCGGGAAGGATTATTTAACTATAGGACTCAAAACTTTCAACTCAAAACTTTTTAAATTTTTGAAAAAAATATTTTCTAAAACTAAATTAGTAAACCGACTTCTATTATGTTCTATATAGTGAATTTCGTAATGGCACAAGACACTATTATTTTTTATGTCAAAAAATATGCTAATATCCTTCTTGAGAGTCCATGAAATACGACTACCAACAAATGAACCGTTTCGTACGTAGGAATTTTAAAAAACACAATGGTATGAGCTGATCAGTATGGAAATTTCAAAGAAACCATTATATAGAACTTAAAGTATAATAGTTGTTTTGCTGTAAATTCTAATGGAAAAGTTTCTAGACGAGAAGAAAATAACCTGGTCTACATGTATTAGGAATTGGAGAAGTTTACTGACCAACGTTTTGAAGACCATTTAAACACGACAGAATAGGAAGACTAAAATTAAAACGAAACAAATAAAATTTCTCTAAACAAAGAGCGAATTTTTCTAAACTAAGGTCAAGCACAGAAAAGAAGTCATAAGATATAGCGAAGTTTAGCAAAGAATTGTAAATAATAATAGAAGAAAACGTAACATTCTAAGGTTTTAGAGGACTGTATTGTCCACACACACACACACACACACACACACACACACACACACACACACACACACACACACACACACACACACACACACACACACACACACACACACACACACACACACACACACACACACACACACAGTGGATATAGTGTGTGTGTTACGTTTGTATAGCAGTAGAACATTGTACTTCTACTACTAGAAATTTTGGTGTTTGATTCATGTGATAAAAGTAAGCAAAACATTTTGAACATTTTGCTTTAAATACGCTTAAATGTAATTTTAACTAATTTTCTTAAAATATTGATGTCAAAATAATTGGTTTTATTCTACTTGGAAACTAAATTTTTATGACGATGTTACTTTCCGAATGAAGTTGAACGTATAGTATGAGAAAAGTGTAAAAATCTAAAATCAAAATCCACTAAATATAACATCTATCGTCTTGATCATTTAGGAAAGCTGTATTATTCATAGTGGTTCGGTGAACAAATTCATGTGAATTTAAAATTTTTGTATCACGCACTCTGTATATCGAGGAGCATGTCTGTGGTTCTTTAAAGAATGTCTGATTTTACATTTGAAATTAAAGATTGTAAAATCTCAAGCATTATGATATGAATAAAACCAATTCACAGATTTATTTAAAATATATTTGGTCTTTAAATATTAACGATATACGGAATCGTCAGAGGCAGAAATTTATATACAGATTTGTACATAGCAAATATAATTGTACTATAGTTATAATTACAGTTGTGACAAGTAATTGTAATTATGGGAATTGTTTGATTTATACGTTTTTCTAACTGATTGTGATCGTTGACTGAAACAGATGCCACTTTGAGCGAGTCGAAAAATTAAATACATTCTATTATTAAGGGAGTCCTAATTATAGGAACTGATTGACTTTATAAAGTAGTATAAGAAATAAAGCTAATTAGCAAAGATCTTCACTAATAATTATTAACTAGTCAGCTTAGGTTTCGAGGTTAGTTACACAAAAATTCGACAGCCGCCTATAGCGATGAAAGAAATTCTTTTGGGACACGTTGTCAAGAAACTGAATACAGTACATAATTACTACTACCTAAGCGGTTATTACTCTCTTCCACAATGTCTACAATGTATTATGGAGCTGACCTTTATGTTAAATGTGAACTACACTGTATTTACACTTCTTGTGATACGTTAAGTAACATTTACACACACACACACACACA
Organism: Magicicada septendecula; assembly: GCA_034769895.1. NCBI lineage: Eukaryota > Metazoa > Arthropoda > Insecta > Hemiptera > Cicadidae > Magicicada > Magicicada septendecula. The sequence goes on along the minus strand of CM068374.1, from coordinate 140,583,867 downwards.
CACACACACACACACACACACACACACACACACACACACACACACACACACACACACACACTTGAGCCTCAGTTCCACAAACGTACTTGCAGGATCTCGTTAAGATTACATCTTATCTCCTGCCACACATTCAACGTGCAGAAGTATAATCCCCGCTTAAGACGTACATCAGTGGTTTCTCTCGGCAGTTGTAAATGGGTCAAGTAGTAAGCGTTATTGACAGAATTCATTTGAACCGTTCAATAGACTTCCCTAAAACGAGTTTGTGTTTATCCTCATTAGTTTATTTGTTAATGACAAAAGTGCTTTGTACTAAAATATTTACCTTATCAGTGCAATAAGTCTATAATCTAAGAATGTTGAGAAAAATGTTGAGTATGTTCTTTACTAATTACGGTATTGAGTTTAACACGTATTGTAGGCCTATCTAATAATTTTACTTGTTAATGATAAATCAATTAACAGATTTAATTCACTTCCGTAATTAAGCTTAAAAGCGGAAAACAGCTTTAAACACTAATGAAACTAAATGTAAAAGCTAACGGAAAATCGATCTGTCATTCATTTCCTTGAAGCACAAACCCATATATTACCAAGAAAACGAATAACCAACTAGAGGCTCCTACTATTATAAGTACTATAATTCGAACAACGGTTTATTTGTGTGTGTGAGTGTGTTGTAAGTATTTGAATATTAATGAAGATGCAAAAGGTAGGTTATTATCTTCCGTCTTTTACTTCTATCCGGTCAAGCATATTAATAATGTCTTTCCTTACATAATTGCTTGTATGCGGAAGGCACAGAGATGCCCCAATAAAAAGGAAACATGTAGAAAGTTATACTTTTGGATTATGGGTATACTGAAAAATGTTTGCAGTTTACATAAACGGTAGTCAACGATATCCAGTCACAATTTATTGCAAGAGAAAACTTTTTTTATCATATAACACTGCGTGGCTTTGCATTCTGTTCTTCAGGAAACAACTTTCTTCCATCTTAGGCAATTCCTTTACAGTTGCTTTACATATCCACTTTAGATCAGTGTTCCTTTACAACCCAACATCAATCTATTACTCGGTTTTTTCTTCTTCTGGGGAACAAACATCAAACATAAATATTGGGACAACCGATTATAGAAAACAGACCCACACAAATTGCTACCTAAGTACCGAGTCACTTCACCATCCTTCACAAAACCGAGGATTCTTAAACCTGTTAATAAACGCAGCGATAAACATATCCGTCTAGGAATAATACAGTATGTAATGAGGTATGTTGAGGAAAGTGCTTCGCAGTGATGACGGCACAGATACCTGATGGGCCTTCACGAAACAATTATACAAAACCAGTAGTAAGTCTCCTGCTCCAAAAATTTAAGCTGATCATGTCACAACTCCGCTGAAGTAGAAAGTCAACATGCTACCCTGCTTTTTGTATGTGAGTCCACTTACGAAGTTGGCCGGATTTCGATGAAACACAATATACAGCCTATATCCAATCCGATTAGGCCAAATATTAACATTGGCGATAACCAAGAAACCTTTTCTTACTGTTGGCGAAACATTCAAAAGTGCTACAAGAGTGAAAACACCGTCTTACGCAGTGTAAACACTGAATAATTTCTTTACCTTCACACATAACGTAAACTGGCATAGCGTCTCCAGGGTATAATTGTAGTCGGATACGCCAGGCCACAACTACTTAACACAGAACCGCAAGTATGCTCACGTTATCGAGTTCAAAAGTACTCAGGGGCCACTTAAAAACTTTCTTCTTTGTAAATAATACTTAAACTTCAAACTAAAATACATGTATAATATCTCAAGTCAGCAAAAACCTACTGATATGGGTCAGGTTTCTACGTGCATCCATGAATACCGTAGAACGCTCAAAGGAATAAGTAAGCGACGTAGTGCTACGCTTGTGTATGGTTTTGATAATTATAGTATACTACTACATTGAGACGAAAAATAACAAAATTCCCTTGGAGACTGTTACCACACAGGAACGCACGTAACTGTTCCAGACGTCTGGAGATTATTCTATGCGGCGTTATCAAAGAGAAGTTTTCTTTATGTGTGTGAGAGGTATCACTATTAGTTTCCTCACTGTTTAATACAAGCCATAATTGGCAACCCCTAATCTACTACTTGTACTGAAACATTAATTGATCAGGGTTGACTTGGCCCATTGTGTAAATGATACTTTTACCTTCTTAAATAAGAGGAATATATTTGTTGTGAGTAGTTTTGTCAGTCTGTTGTTTCAGTATTCATTGTAAATGACGCTGTTTGCACTTCACTCCTTTGCTTAGAACGCTTGACCTAGTCTTTGTAGTTTTTCCAAGTTTATCTGTTTCTTGACAGTCATTTACAGAGTTTGAAGCGCTCAGATATTTAACAAATGTAGACGAGTAACTTTCTCTCCAAACTATTGTCTCTTTGTTTTTCAAAGTGTTTCACATTCGTCACTATAACGATGCAATTTTAATACAAGAAAACGTCTGTCAAACTGTTTTCACAAAATCTCAAACTTGCTTTTATGTAGGTAAAACGGATATATACTATGAGCGACGCTACAGTTTTCTCACTGCAACACTAAAGTGTATACAAATATGATACTGTACTATACTAAAGAGCACGGCTAAAGTCCGTTGAGGGCGGAGCCTACTGAGCGCGCAACCTTGAACAAACAAATCAGTGAGGAGCGGTGTTGCCACACTGATCGCATACTATTTTTAGACTATTCCTGGAAAAGGTGACTTGACTGAACACATCCTGTACCAACGTTTTTTTCCTTGTTATGATTCAGTTGAGTGGGAGCGTTCGAACTGTTCAGTTCGTGACAAGTGCTATCCGATTTTGAAGTGAAGTTTTAAGTGTTTAAAAGTGTTTTACCATGTGTAATCAAGGACGTTACAGGTGTTAACGCCAATACTTTCAGAAGTACAGGAAAAAAGGAAAACCCCTGCATAGTGGTAAGAGGAACATTGTTTGGAATGTATACAATTTTTTTAAAAAGCTTTCGAATCCGCAGTTTAGGGAAACTGTTAACTTTAATCAATGTGCAAAATTGTGTAGTTTAGCCAGCTATATCAGTGAAAAGACTGTAAACAGAATTTGCAAGGAGGCTAATACAACAGTGAATGAAGATCCATCTGATAAAACATTTTCAACCCCTGGAAAAAAAAGAAAAAGAAAATGTGAAATGACTGAAATGGACAAATTTGATGAGGACGTTGTACGGAGAACAATATTTTCGTATTATGATAAGGGAGAATTTCCAACAGCAGAAAAAATAACTACAGATTTAAGAAACAGTTTAGGCTATAAGGGTTCAGTTTGGTCGACTCATAGACCGTTAAAAAAATTTGGTTTCAACTATAGTAAAATAAATGACGGAAGGAAATTTTTAATGGAGAGAAGTGACATCGTGGCATCACGCTTAAGATTTTTAAGGACACTGCACCAGTTAGGCAGTTGGAAGATAAACTGGACTGGTTTATTATTTGGACGAAACATGGGTCAACGAACACTGTGCCGTACTGAGTTCGGCAGCGTATTATAAGTATTTAAAACGAGCGGCGGTGACGTCATGCACTGCCATACGGTTGGGGTTGTCGTCCGTTGATACACACAGATGTTGTGCGGCTACGCAATTCAGCTGGCGCTGCCAGCTGTTTCTGTGCATTCCTGCATCCAGAGTTTACTTGGCTAGGCCGACACATTGAATCGGCCTCATTTCTGTTCTGTCCTCCAACCTGGTTATCTGCTCTCGACTGGCGGCTACCGTTTGTTCTGGACTTCCTCGGCTATCACTATGATTGGCTAGATAAAGTGTAGCTCCAGGTATGTGCAAGTTAGCGGGTTCTGAAAATATTCTAACCCCAAATATATTTTTACGTTTCAGCCTCTATTATAAATTTATACTTGTGTGTGTGTGTGTGTGTAGAGCAGTTTTCGATGTGTCCGTTAACGCAATTACCAAATTAAATTGATATGAGTGTAAATGTTGTGGGCTAAATTGACTTCAATAAAGAAAATACTAAAGCATCTCGCACTCAGCTGTGTTTGGTGTTATTAACAGTATGAAATACGTAATTAATTAATTGTCATATTTCAACGAAATACTTAAAAGGTAGTTGGTACATAAGTGAAATAAGCCACAGCTGGGCAGCTTAATACTGTTTAATATGAATTAGTGGCGATGTGTGTGTGCTGTTGATGTGTAAGGTTAGTGTTGGAAGTTAATGTGGACGGCCTATGTGGCGTATTTTCTTTATGACACCCTCTACAACCTATTGTATGTCCAGGTGCTCGAACAAGGGCGAGATGGGTGTCGGGTGGACGTACATCTGTCCACCCTAATGGCAGAGACGATCTTATAGCCACGATGCCGTCAGTCGAGGACAACTTAGGACTCTTCCAACGCTAAGCTGCACCCGGGACTTGTGACACGACTGTGACATCACTGATCCGCGCCTATACGGACTAAGTACACCGGACAATCCAGGTGGGAAAATTTTGATTATCTATTTCTCTCTCTCTACAACATGGTGAATGCACAGAAGCCGCCAGAAGCTCACTCGTGAAGTTCTGAACGTTATACTCTAGCACAAACTCTCATGTTCAATTATGTTATTGCATGTGTGAACTTTACCGCAGTACACCTAATGAAGTATCTTATAACTGTATAATGTGTAAGAAATTACACACATACACACACATCCGCAGTTTGCTGTAAGATCTAACTTTTCATCTAATTAAGTCCATTAGGGAGTTAATTATCTTGTGCTATCATGTCATCTGGTCATGGCTGAGTTTTAATAACGTAACGGGGGGCTGTCTGATGCTTTAGATGAGAAACTATTTTCTTTCACACACATACTTAGCGCTTAATGATTAAAGTCAGGGTCGTTTAGCTGGTTGAGTTTCGGGGCGGTCACTTACATTCTCTGGTGTGAACTACCAAGGCAAATCTATGCTTAGGAGCTGAGATATTCAGTTTACGCTGTCATTTATATTTGTACATATCTATACATATTAGGGTGCATTCATTTACGGTAGTTGGAATGGGTTTATGAGGAGGTTAGTGCTGAAATGAGGGATTTTTTGTTATTCATGTCGTATATGTTTTTGTGTGTGTAATTTTACTATATTTTGCTGGGGGAATATGTAACGGATTTAAAAAAGAGAAAAACCATAAATGTGCTTACTGAGACAACAGGCTAGTCTATTTGATACTATACAACACTTATGGATTAGTATTGCTTTTATGAATGACATTATTACTAACTTTGACTCATACATAATCAGGCAGAAATTTTGCAATTATGTTAATATCAAATTCACTTACTTTGTGACATTATGAATTAATTGATATACATATATATATATATAATTCTGCCTTTAATGGTGTGCTCACACAATCAAGAACTTGTCATTTATGTAACATCTTGCAGGTTGAATAAAGCACACGCTTGTTGGTTAAAAGAGTTTTTCATTTGCAAGTCCTGTCATTCACCTGGGGGGACATGTCTGTAATTGTATTTGGGCCTTGCACACTTTTGCTTCCTCCAGGTTTTTTCACCTAGTTCTAAATATGATGTCTCTCCCCTTTTACAAAAAAAAACTTAAATAAAAAAAAAAAAATTTATAAAATTAAATAAAACAAAAATTCAAAAAAATTACAAAAACTTAGAAATGAAAAGGGGGGTTTCAAATGTTAGATCAGAGCGTGGTTATGATTCTATGTAGGTATTATTTCTGCCTTATTTTTTCTTTTCTTTTGAACTTGAGAAATTTTAGAATCTGGGGACTTACATTTATTTCCTTAAATGAAATTTGGTGTGGCTACAGACATGTCAGCTGGTGTTAGGACTTGCAAGTTATCTCAAATTATTTTTAATTGGAATCCAAGTTTGCAAGAAAACTTAATGGTAGTGGAACGAATTAATAGAAAGAATAACCAAAAAAAGAAAATAGCACATTTTATAAAATGAATAAGGGGTTGATGAAGTTTAAAAGAATTTAATATGTGTTAGTGTTTAAGTGATTATTTTGTGATGTTGAGTGTGAGATGAAATTTGAAAAAGGGGTTATAAGAATGTGATTGATTTTTTCTTATGAATGTGTGCTGATTGATTTCACTTGTACATACCCTGGAGCTCATACAGAGTCTGGACATGATGAGGGCCGTCAGTACTTGTTGATTTTGATTGTGACTTGTCTCTTGGATTAAACTACGTGTTTGATAGCATCCCCGTTATATAGTACTTGTTTATTGAGGGCGTTGTGTGGCGATATCATGTATTTTGAATGCGGTCATGGTCCGACCAAGGTCATGGATGTGATGGTTTATGTTTTCGATTATATTCAATTTTATGTGTACTTTTTGATTGTATATAGTGAGTTAGTTTGGTTGTTTTGTGTCATGTTCTCTTCTGGGCATTTTGTATGGCTGTTTCTCTGCTTTTATGACACCCATCTCGTCGCATCGCTAGAGCACTCTGGAGCGGCTCAAAGGAAGAAGAGTACTTGAGTTTTTTTCTGATTCTTTGTCATTATGTTTTGTATGTTAAGTTTGTGTTGTGTTTGAGTATTGTGCAACTCTGGCGACGGTACGTTACCAGGAATTGCCCCACCCCATTTCGGGGATTCTCCAGAAACTTTCGGTGTTGGATGGAGTAGATGAGGACAGGTTGTTGGTCTTCTTGGACCTGGTCCTGCAGTTGGCAGATTTCCCGGGTGTGTCCGATGAGGAGGTCTTGTCCCTTATATACCCGTATTGCCGGGGTTCATTGGCCGGTCTGGTCACCAACACTCTGCGTCAGGGCTGCAGTGTTGACACCTTCCATGGGGAAGTGTTGGATTTCTTCATACCCCATCGGCGACGTTTCCAGCTTAAGCTGGATTTATTCTATCGCCCACAGGCCAACGGAGAGGCATTGGGGGACTTCGTGCATGATATAAGGAAAGTTGCCCGTATATTAAGGTTGGGGTTGCCCGAGACGGAAGTAATACAAGTAATACGAGAAGGTCTGAATCCCCAAGAGCGATCCCGGCTAGTCTTCGCAGATCCTCCACGTTGTTTTGCGGACCTGGACCGGTGGTGTGCGCATGCTAGGAGAGTGCAGGAGAATGATGAGTCCCGGGAAAGAGCTGCTAAAGATGTCCAATACTCCAGTGGATCCTTAGGAAGAGCTAAAAAGGACAAACATGGCGGTTGGAGGAGAAGACAAGAGACGGTCAGAAAAACTGAATATTCCGGAAGTAATGGAGGCTACAGAGGGGTGGCAAATGAGAAGACGGTAACAACAGTTACAGCTGAGGGAAGAAATAAGTATGAATTTAACAGGGGAAGAAGAAATTATGTTAGTAAACAAACATCGGCAAGTAGGGAGCCTATAGTTAGGCGTTATTCTTATTTGGAGAAAAGTGAGACTTTAAAGGTTCCAGAGGAATTACAGGGGCCTAATAGAGTAGTGGATGAAGAAGGTGAAGCAGAAGAAGAAAAGCGGAGTAACTTCTGTGGATCAATACAAGAGCCTAAGAACGCATCAGTTAATACGGAATTACAGGACTCAGAGAGGACGTCATGGTTGAATCCAGATGCCGCACAATTTGTTCCGATATTGTTCGTGAGAGATCCAGATCCTGTAATATCATCATCGTCTACGCAGGGATATGAGAAGTCACTTGATGGTGTAGCTTTACCATCGCCAGTAGAAATTAATTTGGTCTTTGCACATGAACCTGGACAGCTGGATTCCAGGGTTGAAAATGTTGAGGACGTTGTAGTTGCTGAGAGTGGTGAAGGAGTGGAATCGACCGAAGAGTCAGAAGAGCGGTCTGCGGATGCTGCACAGGGAAGTATAGTTATAGGTGTTAGTCAGACTGAAGAGTCTGAGTTTGCAGATGGGCACGGGGATGTCCAGGCTGCAAGTGTTTCTGAGGTTGTGGATGGACAAGGGGATGTCCATGCCGCAAGTGTGGTAGAAGTAGATGAGGTAGAAGTTGAGAAATTTGGTGGCAGCGTTGTGGAGTGTGTGAGTGAGAATGATGTAGTGTGTGAAGATGTGCAGACGCCTTCTGTAAGTAGTGTTGAAGATTCCGAAGAGCGGAAAGAAGTTTCAGGTGGACCAGGTGAGCAACTAGAGGAGGACGAGCATGTGCAGTGTTCGGATGGTAGTAGTGGACGTGATGGCGATGATGTTGATGATGATGAAAATGTTGGGGAAAATGTGATCGGAGAAGAGGTTAGTGGAGATGCGGTTGAAGATGGATCAGAGGAGCAACTGGAAGGTGGTAAAGGATGTGCAGTGTCATGATGTTGATTTGGATTATGGGGACGAAGAAAGGGAAATTGTAGAAGAAAAGGAAGAAATTGTAGCAGAGGAATTAGACGACAAGGATAATCCAAAGCGAAGTGAAAGTGGCGAGGTAAGTTGCCTTGATTCTGATTCAGAAGAAACGAAGCAGTGCAGCTCAACACAAAATAATCTCTAAGAGAGTTGTGTCCGAAAGGAACGAGTACCGAAAGTCCGTCACAGAAAGGTGAGAAGAAGCGGTTAACGGGTAGCGGGTAGATGTTCCTCACAGTCCCAGTGGTGTTCATCTATTTCAGGGTTGCGTCCCTGCCCACGCGAGCCTTGGTTTCCTCCATTCATCCTTATTTCCGGAGGGAGCCATGCCCTTACCCTTACTCCTAGCTATTGAGCCTTTAATGATCCTTACCCCATTTCATCTTCCTGATTTTATCTATCAATAAGGAGTTAGAGAACCTTGCCAAGAGTAGTCCTGGAGATTGTCGGTTTCCCCTGTTCTGGAAAGTTATCATGACGAGAAGGTTAGAGTGTTGGAGAGTGACCTTAGATTGTAGAGGTCGTCAGTTTCGACTGTTCTAAAAATAAGATGGAGAAGTTATGTGCTGTTTCCTTGGTCATAGAGGTTGAATTTGGTTGTCGATCATTGTAGCGTCGGTCCATGCCGCATTCCCCGGTGGATTTCTCTGGTGTGTCAGTCTTGGACTAAGTGGTTTGTTTAGACGGTGGAAAAGTAACCCCCCCCCTCTTGCTAGTTATGCTGTATTTGAAAAAAAAAAAAAAAAATAGGATTGATGTTCGCGTGCCCTCTGCGCGGTCTTCTCTGCCTTGTGAATAGGGTCCGCCCACCCTAGTGTGGGGAAGGTGGGCCAGTCATGTGTCAAGGATTGAGGATGCCTTGTTTGTTTCACACGGCTGGTCGGTCCACGACGGTGGACGGTTTTCTAAGGGTACTCGCATATCAAGGTTGTAGCACCTTGTTAGCCTTCGGGCGTGAATATGTGAGTACCAGGAGAGTTAGGTGGTGGTCACCGGAGATGGTGACGTGTTGGGGCGGTCCCGAGAGTTTGGCATGGAGGAGAGGACTCGCGTGGGGGATGGTCGCAGTGTGGTAGAGATTTTCAGTCCTGGGAAGGGAGGAATAGTGTTAATGGTCCTGGGTCTCAGTTGTTGAGTTTGGGAGGCCTTGGTGATCAGTACTCAGAGCTGGTCGGCGATTCTTCTCTTTCTCCTGTTCTTTCCTGTCTCTTCTATCTGCATGCGGACCAGGGCCCGGCGAGCATGCAGGACTCACACTTACACCTTCTCTTTCAGACACACATTCACTGACTCACACCTCTTCCTTCTGCTTTTCGTTTCCCTGTGTTACTGAACCCACCAAGAGCGGTTTCAGGATCTGAGATTTCCCAGGTTTCCCGCAGCCGTCGTGCTTGAGGACTGGTTTGTTTTGGGTCAACCATGTTGCCCTTTTGGGGTGAGGGTGTGCCGTACTGAGTTCGGCAGCGTATTATAAGTATTTAAAACGAGCGGCGGTGACGTCATGCACTGCCATACGGTTGGGGTTGTCGTCCGTTGATACACACAGAAGTTGTGCGGTTACGCAATTCAGCTGGCGCTGCCAGCTGTTTCTGTGCATTCCTGCATCCAGAGTTTACTTGGCTAGGCCGACACATTGAATCGGCCTCATTTCTGTTCTGTCCTCCAACCTGGTTATCTGCTCTCGACTGGCGGCTACCGTTTGTTCTGGACTTCCTCGGCTATCTCTATGGTTGGCTAGATAAAGTGTAGCTCCAGGTATGTGCAAGTTAGCGGGTTCTGAAAATATTCTAACCCCAAATATATTTTTACGGTTCAGCCTCTATTATAAATTTATACTTGTGTGTGTGTGTGTGTAGAGCAGTTTTCGATGTGTCCGTTAACGCAATTACCAAATTAAATTGATATGAGTGTAAATGTTGTGGGCTAAATTGACTTCAATAAAGAAAATACTAAAGCATCTCGCACTCAGCTGTGTTTGGTGTTATTAACAGTATGAAATACGTAATTAATTAATTGTCATATTTCAACGAAATACTTAAAAGGTAGTTGGTACATAAGTGAAATAAGTCACAGCTGGGCAGCTTAATACTGTTTAATATGAATTAGTGGCGATGTGTGTGTGCTGTTGATGTGTAAGTTTAGTGTTGGAAGTTAATGTGGACGGCCTATGTGGCGTATTTTCTTTATGACACCCTCTACAACCTATTGTATGTCCAGGTGCTCGAACAAGGGCGAGATGGGTGTCGGGTGGACGTACATCTGTCCACCCTAATGGCAGAGACGATCTTATAGCCACGATGCCGTCAGTCGAGGACAACTTAGGACTCTTCCAACGCTAAGCTGCACCCGGGACTTGTGACACGACTGTGACATCACTGATCCGCGCCTATACGGACTAAGTACACCGGACAATCCAGGTGGGAAAATTTTGATTATCTATTTCTCTCTCTCTACAACATGGTGAATGCACAGAAGCCGCCAGAAGCTCACTCGTGAAGTTCTGAACGTTATACTCTAGCACAAACTCTCATGTTCAATTATGTTATTGCATGTGTGAACTTTACCGCAGTACACCTAATGAAGTATCTTATAACTGTATAATGTGTAAGAAATTACACACATACACACACATCCGCAGTTTGCTGTAAGATCTAACTTTTCATCTAATTAAGTCCATTAGGGAGTTAATTATCTTGTGCTATCATGTCATCTGGTCATGGCTGAGTTTTAATAACGTAACGGGGGGCTGTCTGATGCTTTAGATGAGAAACTATTTTCTTTCACACACATACTTAGCGCTTAATGATTAAAGTCAGGGTCGTTTAGCTGGTTGAGTTTCGGGGCGGTCACTTACATTCTCTGGTGTGAACTACCAAGGCAAATCTATGCTTAGGAGCTGAGATATTCAGTTTACGCTGTCATTTATATTTGTACATATCTATACATATTAGGGTGCATTCATTTACGGTAGTTGGAATGGGTTTATGAGGAGGTTAGTGCTGAAATGAGGGATTTTTTGTTATTCATGTCGTATATGTTTTTGTGTGTGTAATTTTACTATATTTTGCTGGGGGAATATGTAACGGATTTAAAAAAGAGAAAAACCATAAATGTGCTTACTGAGACAACAGGCTAGCCTATTTGATACTATACAACACTTATGGATTAGTATTGCTTTTATGAATGACATTATTACTAACTTTGACTCATACATAATCAGGCAGAAATTTTGCAATTATGTTAATATCAAATTCACTTACTTTGTGACATTATGAATTAATTGATATACATATATATATATATAATTCTGCCTTTAATGGTGTGCTCACACAATCAAGAACTTGTCATTTATGTAACATCTTGCAGGTTGAATAAAGCACACGCTTGTTGGTTAAAAGAGTTTTTCATTTGCAAGTCCTGTCATTCACCTGGGGGGACATGTCTGTAATTGTATTTGGGCCTTGCACACTTTTGCTTCCTCTAGGTTTTTTCACCTAGTTCTAAATATGATGTCTCTCCCCTTTTACAAAAAAAACTTAAATAAAAAAAAAAAAAAAATTTATAAAATTAAATAAAACAAAAATTCAAAAAAATTACAAAAACTTAGAAATGAAAATGGGGGTTTCAACACCATAGTCTGAAATACGGTTGGCAAGATAACAACGAATCATTTGGCGTTAAAGTACCCCTCGGTAAGGGAAGAGGGCTTATAATATGCCATGTTGGCTCGAATGAGGGATTTATGAAAGACTGTGAATGGGTTTTCCAATCGAAGACAAACAGCCAGGACTATCATGACGTGATGAATGCTCAGTCTTTCAAAGAATGGTTCATCTCATTCCTCAACCTACTAGAGGAAGATTCGGTAATATTAATGGACAATGCCCCTTCCTAATAGGATGTATCACATACCAAATAATTAAATTAAATTACAGAGGGCGGCAGGTGTAGAGGTTGTGTACCCCAAAATCAATGCACCCGGTCCTCCAGGTTGAGGGTTGTGCGAGGGAGTTGTAACCTTTCCACGTAAAATTTAGTTTAATCCAATACTTCAACAGAAAATACAAAAACCGGCTAACGAAATATGATTTACTAAAAACGTAGCTAAAGGAAAAATTTACTAATGAGTTGAAAAATGTTGGTCCAAGATTGAACAACATACAACACTTACGAAAGTTTAACATATCTGAATACTTATGAGGTAAAGCGTGACACTAATAACCTTACTGTTACGAATAAATTGAAATTTTAGGAGAAAGTAATAAAAAAGTATTCAATTAAAGTGGCTAAATTGTTAATCGACTTGGGACCGCTTCCAAATGTGAAAAATTTCTCAGAAAAATCAAGTGGCCGTTCTGCGGAAAACGAAAAGCTTAATTGGTGTCAGCTTCCACCTGTGACTTAATGATCACAAACCTGTGCATAAAATGCAGGTATAAGACACAATAAACGCCAATGAATGGTATAAGGTATTTTGAGTACACAAACATACGCATTAAGGCATAAGCTAATAGTGACAAAAAAGAAAATATAAACTTTAATTGTATACAAAATGTCACTAACGATATTTATTGATGACTCGTTGGACACTTGGTGAAACATATTAATACAATGGTTTTGAAAAATATATAAACACTTGGTACGTTTCACAGTTTTGTTTTACTCTGACAGCTGTTTCAGCTTATTAAGTTATTGTCAAAGAGATCAGTGAAAAAATCTCTTTGACAATCTCTTTGTTGACTGATCGCTTTGACAATAGCCTAATAAACTGAAACAGCTGTCAGACTTAAATAAGAACTGTAAAATGTACCAAGTGTTTATATAGTTTTAAAACCCTTTGAAGTAATTTTAAGTTTAAAAAATGAACTAAATGTTTTCAAGATACTTAAGTACACTAGAAGACAGCGGAACACCAGAATATAGGCTTAAAATTGCAAAATTACATCATAGGAGGTTGTGTAAACATGCATGAAGTCGAGGTGTAGAAAAGGAGAAACAATTTAAGCAAGTACTAAGGTACAGTTAACTAAACATAATGCTGCGGAGAGACAACATAGGAGAATGCTTAGGAACGCATTCTAGAACGTTCATCTACCTAGTCAATATGAACTTTTAATTGCTGTTTGTTTTCTTCAATGATTTAAGAGATTTGATACCATGTAAGGTAAATAACGACCCTCAGAAAGACTCATGGTAGAAATAACAAAATCAAATAAGAACGTTAATATGAGCACGCAACAAAACTACGGTGTATATAAATTGTTTATAGAATAGGGAAAACGTTAAGGTGGAATCACAGTTAATTATGCTATAAAATCGCAGATGACCACAAAAGTTACAAGATTGAAAAACTCCAGGAATTTAAATAGACACCAGGAAGAAAAAGTCTGTAATAGTCTTCGATGAAATAAGTATAGGACAAAGCATTTACGATGAAGTGGAACATTCAAAGTACGCATTGGAATTAAGTTAGAGAAGAAATAAAGGGGGAAGCATTGTGACATCTTTGTGATGACACGTGAAAATACGCACAAATACATGAACATATTGTCAAATCATAACATCTATATGTTTTTAAGTCATTAAAGTTACTGCAAATAAACAAAAGTCTAAAATTATTATCAGAAATACAATTCACAATAGGTTTATTATTTTAAATATAAATTAAGTGCCTCTATGATTACTGTAAAATACAAAAATCAGAAAAATAAATTGGTGATTACCAATTGGTGTTTCACTAAGCACTCTTGTTGATACAATATTATTTTTTTATCATAATTGACATTTTGTAGAAACTTCCGCCCGCGGACATACCCCCACCCACAGACACGCGCGCGTGCGACTTGCACACAAATGATAAACCCGTAAATTAAGATTGAAAGAATGTAAAAGTACGAAATGTTTTTATGTTTAAAGTTGTATCTATTTGAACTGAACGCACAATTGTACTTATGACCGTGATAAGGGAAAGTATAACAGAAATTGCTTGGAATGATTCCGGTGAAACAATTTATCCAGCTCTATCAACTTAGTGGTCAACTTAATATTATATAAATTTCTTACCTGCCTCGGTATACACGATGTAACGTTTACATAGAGATGACACGTATATTTATGTATTAACTAGCTACATAGGTTCGCTAGTATTACCAATGTTAATAATTGTGACAGAATCTAGCATTATCACCGAGCAACCGGGTAAGTTGAAAAAGACAATTCACAGATATTATTTTTCATTTGGTGCCTTCTATGTTAGGCAACATGCACACAATATTTAAAATGGCGGGTCGTTCAATAATCCCGTTTACCTCTCAGTAATGGTAAGAATGCCGTGGGCGACGTGACCTTAGATACCAAAGCACCCCGAAGCCTTTGTGCGGAAAGGGGAAGTGTGTAAACCCGTGTCAGATTGAAATTTCATCATTTTCACAACGTAATTTCTGCGAGCTTTAGACCTCAAGGGTCGTCACAGGAAATTAAATGCAATGAAAATTTATATCGACATTGCTGTAAGGGTCAAGTTAAGTACTTTGTCCCTTGTAATGTTTTCAAGATTAATTATCAAGTCTAGGAAGCTTATTATTTTAGTGTACGTAAGTAATAGTACATACGTTTTCTTATTATTTAATTACAAATACAAAAGACTTCCTTAACGTTGTGATTGAAATACACGCGCGCGCGCACACACAGACACAGACACAGACACAGACACAATGGGCAACATTTAATACAGCCTATTTCAAAGTTTTACTGACATTCTAAACTCTTCTTGGATTGACTCATATTGCTTAGAATAAAATATAATTACAGTCGCAGGTATCTTTGCGGGTCAAAAATAACATTGACATTTAAGCCTAAATTCTAAATTTAATGAACATGAGTAAATTAGGATTTATTAAAGCAGATACTAAAACAAACACTCAAACCCAAAATGTTGTAGCCATCGCATATTAAATATATATCTAACGAATTTTCACATATTTTTTTATGTTTCTTTAACGTGATAGACACAGTAGTCACAATGGTTAAAAAATTAATAACATAATAAAAATATACGAATAATATTATTTGTAATAAATACTGTTATTATTCAAATAATTAGTATAAAATGTATACTGTTAGTAATTCTGTTAACGGTGTTCTACATTTCGATCATCTGTGACTATCTTCAACTAGTTAATATATACATTGTCATATGATAGCACCATATAGAGTTCTTACTAAAAATATACAACATGTTCATCATATTTAGGTACAAAACTGAAAACCAAATAAAAAAAAGCAATTAAGGTGTAAATAACAGTAAGTGTATTGTGTTCATAAGAAATAAAGTTTAATTCAATGCTTGCAGAGTCGTTTTGGCATGCATATAACTTATTTAATAATAAACTTTCCCCGAAATAAGACAGGAAAATATTTAAATATTTTCTGTAAATAGCTGTTTATGTTTCTTCCACCTCTCTGTCTCTCTCACTATTTCAGTGTTGCTTGTAAGTAATGGCGTTTGTACTCGGAACACGCAGTAACTTAAAACACTTGACCTAGTGTTTCTCCTGTAACTTCTTTTTAACAGTTTGTTATTAGAGTTTGAAGAGCTCAACTATTCAACAAATGCAGACGTGCAACTTTCTCTCTAAGCTACATTTTCTCTTTACTTCAGAGAACTTTACATTTTGCCTTTACAACGTTGCAACCTTTGTCACTGGAAGAATTTGTCGAATAGTTTATAGGAAGTTACAGACTTACGAATGTTGTGCTTTCATTAAATACTGCCTTCTCTCAACTACAATATACTCTTCTTGAAGGTAATTGCATCAGGCTTAGAACTATAAGGTTAGAAACCTGTAGCGTACAACACAAGATGAATATGACATGTGGTGTCATGGTTAATTTTAAAAGAACTACAGTAAATGATTTTTAAGCTGAAATTTAATTCGTCTAGGTAATGTTAGCACCTAAAGAACTGATTTAATGAAACAGCCTTTATTTTTAGGACATATTTTTAACTTCATGCAGCAAAATCATTTTTATTTTAAATTGTAATTTATGTCTAATTTTTAACGTCATACATTTTACGCCTTGTTTATAATTTATAGTATTTTACTGAAATATTAATCAATACAAATAATCGAAACGTCTATCAATTAAATTGCTTGTGAACAAAATATACATATTAAGTTAATTATTTTTGGGCTTTGGTTTGCGCTAACTTGCATACGTATCTTGTAACTTGTATACGTTTTGGTTTGCAATAAAATATACGAATGCGTAATTTATATTCGCACTTTGATATATAAAGTATTATATTTATTTTTGCGTGGATTATTAAGATAATATATTTCAGTGTCTTCAGTACGTTTCAGTTTTTGTAATTTTGAATACGTGTAGCATATGAAACTTCAGTTATTATATTGCTCTTCTCACAGCACATTAAAAATTAGAGTTCCGCAAGTTTCGTAATACAATTTAATTTATAAGTTAAGAATTTACTGTAACATGTAAGAGAAAACAACCTTTAACTATGTAGCTAATTCAGTATAACTCAGCAATTATATAGACGATAACATCTATTTGTTTCCTTTGATGTCGCTAACTAAATCTTATAGCAATTAAGGTTTCAAAGTCACAAACTTAGTAAATGACACAGTATTACTTAGCTTCTGTGCAAGCACAAAGATTTCGCCCTTTGTATCAAAGTGACAGTGAATTTTCTTTGTCTTTTTTCAAACGTTTTTCTTATTCTCTCTTTTTGTCTTGGATTTGCGCCAAAGACTAACATAGATTATATTAATCAAATCTTGCAAGACTGAGAACGATATGCACAAATTGTTATATTACATACTTAAATGTAGTACAGCAATCAAACTCCTGTTGTATAGAGACAGTGTCATTAAGTTTTGTTTCCTTAAAAGTATAGAAACTCGCAGTAAGGAGATTAATAATATAAATAGTCTGATATACCCTCTGTTTGTTAAAGAAATAATAAAATCATTCAACATAATCAATGTTTAAAACAAAAATTAAACCTAATAATTAACAAATATTTCTAGAAAAATAGTATAACTGATTTGTAGAATGATTGTATTTGTGCGTCAACAATAGATATCAATCAAATATAGCCTATTTTACATAATTACATATTTTTGTTAAGCCCATGCAGATTTAAAATGTTTCAATTCGCAACATTCATAGTAAATAGAATTGACATTTACACGTTAAACAAATTTATGTTATCTAAATTACAGAATTATTTTTCAAAAGCAATTTCTTTAACTCTAGAATATTGAGAGTTCTGCATGTGTAACAATAAAGTGGTAGCCAATATCTTTTTTGGTATGTATCTGTATTTTCATCAATAACTTTCCTTTTGACAGGAATATGTTATCATAATTTTTGCCACAGATTTTGACAGTGGCATTAAAATTACCACGATTAGTAAACTACGCAATTGTATGTACTTTAACACTGAAATTTACAGAGTTATTATTTCCGAGTATTATCTTTTGTAACGTTGGGCGCAAACATTTTATGACATTGTAAAATTGTAAACTCAAAATTTTAAATTCATAGGAATATGTTTGTTTTTCGCTTTTCCTACATAAGTCCTTGTATGTTGGCTATTTTTATTAATTATTTTCTACTTTATCCTATTTTACAATGCTTTTTCTATTCTATTAATATTTTTCTATTGACGGAAAATAAAAAATAGGTAAGATTGAACCTTTGCATTTTCTATTCTGTTTAATGCTAGTTCCATGTACGTCTCTTTAATTACCTATAATTTTCTTATTCTGACTGACCTTTCCTTATTCTTTTCAACAGTGGCACTACTTATTGCTTTCACTACGACTTCTTCTGTCGATATTTCATTTATTCCATTAATGACTATACTTTTTCACTTATCGTTTGCGAAGTGACACGTATAACCGCCTGGATTAAAATATAGTCGTGTCTTAATTAACTGCATTAAGTCATTTAATTGTTTTATCAAATAGCTTGGGCTAACTCCACGTCGTGAAACAAAATTTAGTGAATATTAGTAAATTTGGTTTGTTAGCATAACATGTTATGCTATAGGAAATTAAACTATAAATATACTTTTGTCTCACCAAATATACATATATTACTATAAAAGTAAGATATAACCAGTAAACAATCATATAAAATAAAAGGTAGGAAATATAACTTTTTAATAACCTATTTACGATTTGTGTTTTACATTATGCGATCTTCCTTATTAAGCTACAATTACAAAGAATACAATATTATCTTCGTATAATCGCTTATTAGAATTGTATTGATTAAGCGTAAAGAGAGTATGAGTCTGTGTTGTAACAACATAGTATATCTGCACAATAATAAACTGAATATACTAACGCACCATTAGTAATAAACGCATCTTTTAAACATAACTTCATATTTTGCTCCCAAACATAGTTCAATGCCAATTTGTTTCTATATGCCTATATGCTGACATGTATACAGTAAACTCCTCATTATCAGCGGAGTTGGGTGGCGCGATAGCCGTGAATAACCAAATTCCGCGGTTAATCCATATTGTGTAAAAAATTATCAGAAATTAATGGAAATTCTTTATTAATATTCTTTATTTATCGTTTATTTAAAGTAAAGTAATACAGTGACACCCCGTTAAGGCTCTCGTCAAAAAACATTGCGGAAAACGCCTTCTAAGCGGGATATTACCAAGCAGCAATATATTCTCGCGCAGGCTTCCGCTGCCGGTATCCATTATCTTTTTGAAGTCTTCTTGCGGTATGGACCGCGTCAAAAATGTCTTGTGTGTCAAGGTTTCACTCATATTACAGTGAGAATCCTCAGGTCTAAGTGACAAAAATGCCGGCAAGCGAACTTACTTATATAGTGTAGAAACGGCGGTGGGTGGTCCGGTAAGTGGACCCTGCCCTGTAGCCGTTACGCTGTGTTCATTATTTGTGCGGTCAGTCAACCCGCGTGCAGTCAAACCAGAAAGTAAAGGGTGCCAAGTCATACTAAGCGTGGCGGTTTCTCTGTTGATGTTATCCTTGTGTTTATTAATTTTTAGATCTTCTAGGATCAATTTGTCATAATACCTATTACATGACTTTACTAAAAATGCGTCTTCAAAGTTTACCATGTGATTTTTAAGGCTGAATACTCACAGCCTGTTACTCACAGGAAGTCACCTTGTTAGACTTTTCAACTCCGCAGTTGCAGCAGAAAAGGTTGACTCCAGAAACATAATAAAGTAGGAATATATATTGTCAAAGAAACTGTGTAACTAATAGTCACATTTTATGTGCAGTTGAAACATTACTCGTAATTCACTAGAACTGACGGTTCGTCAGAAGAAGCTGTAGTGAAAAATTGTCTTATTCATATCATCGGTGTATCATCTACATTGAGTGTTTATGAATTTACTACCGACTCATACACGTATGAGCCAATACAAAGTCCAAGTAAACTCTCCGATGTTTTCATGGGATGCAGGGATTAGATTAAGGAATTAGTTACCACGAACGTATGAATTTATAAATGTCAGAAAAATACATGCCAGTGAAGTCACTGCTGACCTGCCGGCAAATTTTACAGATGGTGTTCAACGTCAATATTCAATTTTTCAATTTTTAGACTATCCTAGTATAACGGCTTTCAATTATAACACGTAAACTTAAAGACAAACATACTAAGAAAATTAAATGTTCGTATTAAATGTTCCTACAGCCCGAATGACTCATGGCAGCCAGCTGCTGAGCGACAAACAATACTGAACCTGTCGGTGAGCGGTGAGACACTCAGTCCCTCGGACATACCTTTACATAACTTTCATAACTTTAAACAATATTGTTTACGGCAGTTAATAACACAGTGCATTAAGATTTGTATAACAGAAGTTCATTATTTAGATGAAATTTATTTCTGCTTATAAGAATAAATCCGCTGGTTGCCGCGGATAACTAGGAGTTTCCTGTATTTATCTCCTTCATAAAATATAAACACATTTTTTTAGCATCTATATAAGCTAAGCTGGACGTTTATTAAATTTTTATTTACAGTTTTTCTAATTACGAAGAAGGCCTGAGACCACTAACTTAGGTTTAATGTAATACCAGTATGTACGTCATCATTTGATCACCAGAACATTAAATCCAGGCGTATGTTTTATTGATTGTAACACACTTGCACAGTGTTTGTGTGCGTATAAATTGAGAGCGTACACACGAGCCAAAAGCACTTGAGTGTGTGCCTACGAGCGATATAATATCGTGAGATATACTGTATATGTTTATCTTACGAATGCAATTATTTACAGGGAACAAAGTTTGGTAATGTCTCTGGACAACTTTCCTTTCCATAACAAATATATACTATACCTACAGTATGTTTAGATACGTTTGACTTTGCGTATTTAACTACATATTACTCCCCAGGGGGCGCCAAGCGTTTTTATGTGTCGTGTACAAGCAGAGCTAAATACAGTTTATCAATTCCTTTCCAACTTTCATCCCACGAAATGTATAATACTCTGTTAACTTGCAACAGTTACTTATCTTGTAACATCATAACAGTGTTATATATAAAATTTGGAAACACAGAGGAATTGAAATACGGAAATATCCAATGTGAACTGATATATACATATGTGTGTGTGTGTGTGTGTGTGTATGTGTGTGTGTGTGTGTATGTGTGTGTGTGTGGGTTGACACTGCGTATACAGAGTGTGTGTGGTGTGATCATTCTGACTTTAAGTGTGTCTTGAAACTTACTTCAACTTTCGTTCTTGTTGTTGAGAATAGAAGAATTTAAATTAATTCAGAAGAATTTACCCGTATAGTTTTTTTTTACAAATCTTCTTTGGCGATTTGAAATGTTAGTTAAGTAAGGGAAAAAGAAGACTGGCTGCCGACAAACAGGCTGAGGAGATCGTAAATCAGTCATTTCGGCATATTCGGACCTGTTATGATTTAAGCTAATTTTATTAAAGCCCTTCCGTTTTGATTAATAATTTAAATGTCGATTTCAAATAAATGTGTTTGCTTGGACCTTACGTGCGGTCCAAAACGCTGAAGCGGCTGCATAGTCTGTACGCTTGTTCTTGATATTGAAAGTATATTAAAATAAGAAGTTAAGACTAACCAAGCATTCTGATCTAATTCTGACTCCGCGCTGATAACATTCTTCATTTCATCGTCATTCCAATCACTGGAGAATTTGGTTCATTTAATGTTCGTTCCAGAAAATCAGTAAGGCAACTTATTTTAATTAATAAAATTAGGTAATAAAAATTATTAACCGATTGATTGTTTGATTGATTTTAATTAATAATTCCAAAAAAATATTAATGAATAAAAAAATGAAGTTATTACTTTCTAATATTTTTGAGGATAGGAAGAATTTGTGTACATAAACACAATATAATTGAAAGCTCAGTCAAGACATAACATACTAACTTTCCTAAACATTCGAACTATTTGCACAAATAGAACGTAGCAGCCAACCGCATGTTAGTTACACTACGTAATACTGGAAGATACCTTACACAAAAATAATATTTCTTGATTTCTAAAAGAAGTTGAGACTACGCCAGTAGTATTTTGGTTTTAATAATTTAGCCGTGTCAATTTAACTTATCCAATTTTAAATTAATAGTTGATTATTTAATTTATATTATTCAATACATTTAATTATTTAAGCTTAAAACTGGAGTAGAAAGTTAATTTATTCATTACTATTTTTGAGCTGTATATTATTATATTTCAGTTTTTTAAATGTAAAACAAATACTAACAACATTACATTTAAGATACTATTCGCCGTACGAAACAAAACTCTGGTATCACATTCATCAAGATTTATTGTCACAAATTTTCATCCTTACTTTCATGTGAACATACCGAGAAGAAAACAAAATTAATGGAAATGTATGTGGTACAATACACACACACACACACACACACACACACACACACACACACACACACACAAATACATGTACGTGAGTAATATGAGGCTTGCTTTATCCTTCTAAGGAAAGATTTCATGTAATACCAAGAACTTTTTCTGCCTTGAGAGAGATTTCACATGGAAAATATTATGAACCATATCCAGTCACAGTAACACAAAAAAAAAACGGAATAAAAAAATAGCCAACAGTAGTTGACAGCGGAAATCTACTTACACACAGGTACTTTGCCACAGGAGAAACCAACTTGGCTGATGATGAGCACACAGCGTAATGCGGGGAACATATCTCAAGTAAAAACAAATGTTGATAACAAATTGATGTAGGCCTAGTATCAAGTTCAATGACAGTTTGCAATAAGAGCGTGTACAAAAACAATCTTAATATTGATCTAACTTCTTAAAATCTTTGTAGATATAAGTGTGTGGCGCGAGCAGATGCGCTTATGATTGCAATAATTTTGTTTTACACCACCAAAATAAAGTACCATTCAGAGGGGAAAATATCATGATTAATGTGCCACGGGTTATTTGGAAAGGATAACACACTCAACACTGGTATCACTGTGTATAATACTCTGACCTCACACAACTGAGGAGTTGTCATTCCCTTAGGACAGAACAGACCGTCTACGCTAACCGTATACGCAAACGTACTAATGAAAGTACATTTATGCATGCGCACAGCCTAAATCGTTTGGCGGTAAATTCTGTGAATAAAATGCTCGCTCTCAATGAATCAATTAGAGAATTTGAACAAAATTAAAAACATGTTACATAATACGCTCCTGATGACCAATAATTAGTTTATAAACATATTTCAATTCTGTTAACTTTTAAACTTATGTCATTTCGTCTTCGTCAATCTACAATTTTGTATATATATAGCCTACATAAAAGTAGATGCAACATGGGAATCATAAAATCAAACTTTCCTGTTACTCATCTCTTTATTTGGCAGCACTGACGTGGTTGTGCTACATTTTAGGTAAATAAGGAACAGTGTTAGATGAACGATAGGATCTACTATTAGTACGTGTAAATAGAGAAACCGTAGTTGTAAGACTATCCATGATGTTGATTATTAGATATGTGAAAGTATGGTTATTTAATCTAATTTTTATTTCTATTTTGAAATTATGTTTCTCGTAAATCGTGTTTCCCATTTTATTGAAATTGTAACTATTAAAGGAAACGCTGGGCTTTATGAATTTCTTAGGGATAAGAAATTTATCATGCCCACTAAATGGCAGATTATTTTTAGCATTATAGCTAAGTGACCTTTGCTGCAACAATCTGTAAAATCTATGAATAATAGTTTTCAATTTAAGTTGGTAAGTTAAAAAACAATTTTATAATATTATTCTGTTTAGCTGAATTTCATTCGCTGCTAACTTTTGTAATGATGGTCATCGTGTTAGAATATACAATATATTTACTGAGAACATTATTGCTTATATGTACATATTTCTAACCCTAATGGTGAAAACAATAGGCGCAAGTAATAACATTCTCTGTGTATACTCTGAGTACTGACGCCAGCTGGTTGTAGCTTCTAGCTATTGACCCCATTATATGTCGTGACCCTTGTAATTAGATTATTATGAGTGTTATCGATATAATTATGCTACTGATAAAACACGTCTAATTACGCATCTCGCTTTATATTATTATTGCTTTCTACGACATTGCGTGAGTAAATTGATTTTTAATGTTTTTGATCTGCAGCAGCGTTAGGTAATGGTGTGCTGTAAGGGCAACGGTTTTCCGTTCACCCTGTTTTAAGTAATGTGAAATTTTCCCGTCTGCACATGGGCTCAATTACGTTATGGTGCGCGATATGTTGTATAGGAAACTGTGATTTGAACGTGTAATTTTACACATCATTTTCTAATTAACATTCATACTACTCACTATAACTTCAGTCACTGATTATTTGTTACGTATTGTAATTACCGTTCAAGAGAATGACACATTGCAATTGAATAATGTTTTCTTCCATTTTTTAACATTTAGGTGTCTTACGACATACCTGTTTAGCACAATATTCATTTACAAGAACTAAAAAAATTGTAAGCATTATTTTCTCTAAAACATTGATTAAAGCAATTTTTCTGTCGTACCCATATACAAACGAGCGGTTTAATCGTACGCATGCGTGTGCAAAGTCGTACTACCGTGCCATCTCCAATCTAAAAAAGAAGGCACATTTATAACCGCTGAAACCTGTCTCAATCTGACCAAATAATGAGTTACAAAAAATGAAAGTAATAGACTATTAGTAAAACAAACGGGGAACATATCAAAAGCACGTTTAATCAGATAATACCAAGCAAGCGCTGAAGACAGTAAAAAAGTAACGTGTCTCCTTGAACAGAGGGTCAAACTGCAGATGATGAAAAAACTTACTTTTTAATATTAAAAGATGTTAAAATTGTTATCAGACTTTAGACAATTTAACAAATTTTAAATAATTTACCACAAATTAACTTTATAATAGTTTCGATTTGTGCAGGTTTACTAACGGATTTGATAAAAATTAACTAATATTCTCTTTTAAGAAGGTTTTAAAATTTCGTGGTTAAGATGTGCAAGTGTACCGAGTAGAGTAAATATTTTAGGATTACACCTAACATTTTGCTGATTAAAAAGGTTTCTATAATTTTGAACACTTTATAGTTAATTAATAGCTAACCCCTACAGCCCCACATAACAACTGTAAGCATTGCAATTTTAACAAGTTATATTTGCAGTAGCAACTATAAATCTTTTACCAATCTAAACGAAAAAGGTATACGCTTACGTTTACTTACTGTGGAAACACTACTTTTGTTCAAATACAGAAGAAACGCGTTTTCCAGACGGAAAACGACAAATCGACTACAATTTTTTAAAGTAACAGAAATATAGAACTCGATTTATGTAAGGAGAGTTTTTGCACGTAATACTTGTACACGGTACACATCTGTTGCGTTGCACCAGGGAACCAAATTCTCGACGAAAACGATAAGAAACAAGTTAAACAGACATAGGCTATATAATGTACGGGTAGTAAATTTGCAATCAGTGTAGGCCTACAAGTAAACGAACTAGTAATGTGTTACTACCATTCGTGCGGACATACACTAATCTACATATGCGATCAGTTCCAAACTGAATCGTCCAACCTACGGCTCAAACCGCTTACGCATATGAATTAAATTATGACATCATAACATATTGTTAAAATGTTCCTTTATTTTCTTGGAACTGTAAGGAAAGTGTGATGCAGCGAAGGTGGTTTGGCGTACTGTCTTAACGATTTGGTGGTACTTGTGAGAATGTATACCCATACCCATAGTAAATGAACAAAGCGCGAAACTAATACACATTTTTGTTAAGAAAACGTAATAGTTCATTAAACAATTACAAATCCAACGTTATGAAAGATTACATCTGTAACAGAATAAACAGTATCAGTATAGAAATTCACTTTATACTATTTTTATTAAACGGTTTTTGTTTACATTGTTGTTTGTCTGTCTGTAGACGTGTTGGATATTAGTACACCGCCATAGACATTTTGGATCGACATATGGAAGTAAAATTACAACGATAAATATACTCCGGCGGTGAGTTTTACCAGAAAAAATTAATCCAAATATAGCGGTATTAAAATCACACACACACACGCACGCACACATGTAGGCGCGGACATATATATACGTGCTGATTAGAATTTATTACGCGGACATACATTACGGGATATGGCATAGATAGCTCTTTGTATTACATTCAGTTTGCCCTTTTGATGGGTTTATTCTCAAATGTGTATGTTTATTAGGTTCTATTATGCTTCATTCTTATTGTAACAGATAATACTACTTTTCCAAGGTACTGGTTTTATATTGCTGATTGATACTTATGGTTAATACACTAATAATGAAATAAAAGGTAATTATATGATTATTATTATTTAAACAAACTGTTAAATCTAGGGCTACTGAGTTCGACAGAAACGAATTGTACTAATTTGTCTGTGTTTGGATTATATGTTTCACATATATTTACGTATGTTACCTTTAGAAAACGAAGGGGAATTTCCGTCTCAGAGTGTACAACCTGTAGCTTGTACACACACTCCCTGATTCGCGTCTACAGTATCGTATTTCCTCATTAGTTTAGTTTTTTGACTCT
This sequence comes from Magicicada septendecula, assembly GCA_034769895.1. Classification (NCBI taxonomy): domain Eukaryota; kingdom Metazoa; phylum Arthropoda; class Insecta; order Hemiptera; family Cicadidae; genus Magicicada; species Magicicada septendecula. Next base: position 140,557,370 of record CM068374.1, on the reverse strand, counting down.
AGCGCTACAGTATATGTGGTATTTGTATAGCTCATTATACACACTTTGGTGCTTTAGGTTGTTAGTATGTGCGTGAAAATGTGATTTGTGGTTAAAGAAGTATGTGGTGTTTGTAGTGATCTGTGATTTGTGGCCGAAATCGTAAAGTGAATCACTAAAATGTAAAATTTGTTGTCACGAGTAATTTTGCAGTTATTTCTGTTACATATTAGACAATAAGTACCTCAATTCGCATGTAGTTAACTTCCTATATAAACTTCAATAAGCCAGTACTTGCGTCTGAAGGTACCAACACCCATCCGAACTTGTATATGTTTGTCATTGTTGCTTGTTTATTCAGCAGATAAGCCCTAATTCCGTTTAGTATTATCATTTCACTATGTTCAGAGTTCAACAACCCTCGACAGTTTACATTCTACACACAATGAGTTAGGAAGTAAACTTAACAATGGGTTACCATAAAGTCGGCGTTGAACGTGATCAATCATGAACCTTTGGCTGCCTTGCAAATAATTTACTGAGAAAAGTTTTAGGCATTACATGAATTTTCGTCTATAGTCTTGGCCTCAGGTGATAGCGTTTTCTTGCGACAACAGACAATAATACTTGCAATTTCGTGTTTTGAGATAGTGACGTTAGATAAAATTGAGTAATTTTAACGAAAATAATAGTGACTGCTAAAAGATAACATCAAAGCAAATGTTGATATTTAGTTTACATCACCTTGAATATAGTAAGCGTTGATTCTAATTAGAATCATGGGTGCTCAACTGTGAGACTTTCCGCTCAACTGTGTACGGTATGTTTTAAAAAATTTATATGTAACATATTCTTAGAGAATATCAGTGTGGTTTCTGCATGACAGAGGAATGTCTGAGTAACTATTTATCATTAGACAGATGTTGGAGAATTACTATGAACATGATGTTGATCTACGTTTTCTGTTTATTGATTTTAAGCAGGCCTTCGATAGTATAAGGTGGGAAGAATTATTAAAGTTTTGAAGGAAATTGGTATTAGCACCAAACTAATCCGATTAATCAAAATGGCAATGAAGGACACAAAAGCAAAGATAAAGGTATGTAACAAAGTACTGCAAGTTTTAACTATAACAATGGTTTGAAGCAAGGAGGTGGCCTTTCTGTGGTTCTGTTCAACATACCTCTACATAGTGCAGTAAATAAATTGATAAAAGGGACACAATATTCATCAAATCTTCCTATGAATATGCAAATGGCATTATAATTATAGCAAAAAACGTTAATAGCCTCAGAGGCATGTATGCATTAATGGAAGCAGAAGTTATAAGAATTGGTCTTTTGGAAAGTGAAAACAAGACAAAATACATGGTAATGTCCAACTCAGAGACCAAAAGGGGTCCTAGAGATTTCAATGTGAATTGGAAGTGTACGAAAGGAGTGTTTTGCTTTAGTTATATAGGTGCCTTGTTATCAAATGATAATAACATTTAAATGAGCATAAGAGAAAGGATACAAGCAGAAAATAGAGCCTACTTTGCAAATATTAATCTTTAAAAACAATCTTGTTACAAGAGGTATAAAACTCAAAGTATATTATTCTCTGGTGCGACCAATTGTTATATATATATCTGAGGTGTGCACTTTAACAGAGAATGACAAAACTGCTTTAAAATCATTTGAGCTTAAAATATTGCGTAAAATTAATACAGGAGAAGAAGGCAGTCGGCGAATATGCAGCAATAATGAACTATAGGCTCTCGTGCATGGAAAAGACATAGTGAATTTCATTAAATCACAGAGGTTGCGTTGGCTGGGACATGTGGAAATACTGCCTAAGAGAATGCTTAGTCGTAAAGGCAAACCAAGGATGAGATGGTTGGATGGCGTAACAGAAGATCTTGCAAGCATGTAAATTAGAGGGTGGAGAACAGGTAAGCACGTAGGGGGTATTGTTGAGGAGACTAAAGCCCACCAAAGGCTGCAACGTCACATAAGAAGAAGATCTATAACATATTGTGACTTTTAAACAACGCTCATAAGCAATTACACCTTAAACTAATAGTTCATATTTGTTTATCAAACCAAACAAACTTAATTTGTGCGTACGTGGTCGTGAATAAATTTTAAACGATAAATACACAACAAACACTAAACGGAATAATTGCTTAAGAAAAAATTTTAAATATTAAATCACGTACAAACACATAGAACATGGTTCATGTGAGATTACGTATTTTGCAATTTATAATTCACAGCTTGTTCTCAACGACGCATCGGTTTTTACTCCTACAAAATTTTATATAACAGAACATAATTTTATAATTTTATTAATTATAATTGTATAATAGATACATTTGCACCAAAGTTACAAAAATAAGTATTTCTACATCCGTGCACTAGGAGTAGTTCAGTGGTAGTTTTTGACAGTGTCGATTCACTGTGAACCTGTTGTGGGACCGTCTCAAGGTCACGGAAACTCATTACTGGTAACAGATAGTACAGACCTAAGAATGAGTCCAGTTATTAACAATGACGCCATCTACACTTGACATCTCCTTCTCTACGAAAACGGACGTGCGCTCTATGAATAATTACCATAATATCCTCTTCGTAGAGAACAAACTCTTGAAGGAAAATGTTTGTGACAAAGAAACAACATTCTTATAAGCATGCACATGACGGCTTGTGTAAAGTCAAGTTACGTCTCAGTAATTGGTGTATTTATTTATTTGATTTTCACTTTCATAGTTGCAAAGTTTATGACGCAATAAAATGTAACAATATCTCATGCTGGGTTCATAAATGCGTTTGTGTACGAGGTGTGTGCCGTGAAACATACTAAACACCAAATAACTTCTATCTTTAGCAAGCATGTAAGCCCACATGTTTATGTTTTCACAGACCTTTCACAACCTTTTTTATTTCATATGACCAGTCATAATTTTTACATCACCCTGAAATAACTGCAGCAACAAACTGCACAACAGCATTCGTTTGGTATTCAACAGGTGGATACAGAGGGAACGAGTTTCTCGTTTCACTAATACTTTTAACATCTGTCACAGTTAGCAGATATTCTAAAACTTATACTATATTGAAAAATGGTTTTGAAAGAGGTCGAAGAAGTGCTCAACGATCAAGGTGATTTTCATAAATACCTAGTGGAACACACTAGTTTTACAGTTCACTTAGAGGATTGTAATTAATAGCAAATCAATAAAATAGAAAATTCCATATTCTACTGGTAGAAAAATCAAAATCATGACCACGTAACAGCTTACTAAAGTAGTGACACTGTTATATTTGAAAAAAATGCCGGTTATAAATTTGCAAGGAAAATGTTTGTAAGTAACTAATAGTATCAACTGATACAATTTTAAGGATAAATATGTATTTATAGACTCCATATTTTAAGGAATGTAACGCTCTATTTATAAACGAAATGTAAGAACAACTGCAATAATAAAACAAAACAAAAAATTAGAATTGTAGTTAAAATAGGTTAGTAACTGAATCAAAGCAAAAACTAAACAAGTTGAAATAAACTTTTAATGCTGCAATAATAAAACAATTAAGTATTCGTCAATTAGGTATTCGTCACTAATACCAGAAATAATTTTCCTAGTTTTTAAAACCTGTTTACTCTTGTTGGTGTTCCAATGTAGGAATCGGTAACTACAAACTGTTCAACATTCTAGTTAAAATAAAGACTCAAGTTATTTGCATAAATAAACATTCGGTTATTACATACTTAGATCTGGTTTCTTTACACAAATAATAACATTCACTAAACACGAAATTTATAATTAAAGAAGACAAAACATGACAACTGTTTAAAATTTTCATTAGTACGTAATTTTCTGATTACCACATCACTAACTCAGGCATAGCTGCAATACTTTCTAAATGAGCATACAGGTATAAAAACCACAAAATGAAGCATTACAAAAACAAATATAAAACGTATATAATAAATAAAATATTTACATATATTTAAACAAATATTTCATATTTCTTGACAAAAACAATAGCTAATAGTACTCTTGTGTATTTGACAATAATAATAATAATACGTCTCTAGCTAATAACTTTACATTATAAATTTATTGTTACCTGTTATAATATATAACAACTATATATAGACCTAAGTGTACATATACAAAAACATATTTTTTCAAAAATTTGAAAACATATATCAAAAACCTTTTGTAATTATTCTCATTAAGATCTCTGTTGTTAAACGTTAGAAAGTGTTGATGCTAAAGTAATATTATGAAACGATTTTGAAAACAGAGTTTTATCTTTCAATATAATTTCGTAAAGCTTGCACTGTAATAGAACAGTTGTTATTTAGCAAATTTCGTCTTTTTTGAGACCGTTTTGCTTACAAACATCACAGTCGCTCTCTCTGTAAATTAATTTCTCGTCGGGACTGGGTGTCAAAAAGTGGATTATAAAACTGTTGCGATCCAAATAAAATCATCATACAATATTTGTTAGACATAATACACTTCGTACGCCTTCATGTAGTAGAAATAAATTCCTCTTTCTTCAACTTGTGATGACTTATAAATACGTACACGAGTCATCACGCGACTATCACGTTAATCTAACCAAATCTAGCCTGATGTAACTAAACATATTATGACTTAATTTTTGTTAAACTTCTATTTCAATTTATATCGTATAGTAAGAAGTAGTTATATTTTAATGTCGTGGTGTAGCATTCCTGAAAACGGTCCAGATTACTCTTAATGGCCTCTTCACACATTTTGTTGAAGAAGTATTATTATAACATAAACGACATCGTGAATTTTCTAGGTACCAAACTACTTATGTAGTCTCAACATAATTTTCACCTCTGGTGCAGAAGGTATCATCATTGATACGCTAGAAACGTACAGATAGATTGATTTCCCTCGGCACTTCGAAATGGGTCGACTTGTAATAGGTATTGATAACTTCGAATTAAATTGGTCATACGTATAACAGTTAATACCCAGCAGTAGAGAAGATTGACAACCAACGGCTTAGATCGTCTGTTGGTGACGATAAATGCGCTGTATTAACCTGAGATGTCCAATGTGACTCGTTGTTACCTATATAGTTATAACATTATTTGGTATTTTTTAACATTGATGATTTCATATGTAATGTTTAATAGAAAAAATTTAACTAGTACATTAACTTACCTACAAAAATATATAGAAACTTATTGCCTTGTTTAATAAAATATAATCCCTATAAATCGATTAGTTGTTAATACAGTTCATTAATCGCTTATGACACATATTTAATTTGTGAAACCTCCGTGCAACTAAATTGAAAACAATTATATAATAAAAAATTAATATTGCATAGGTTGCAATAAAACTCAAAAAAACACTATAATATTTTAGACATAGGAATGTTTTTATACAAGTTAAAATAATATAACACAGTCTACCTTTTCTTAGGCTTACTAACTTTTCTTCTACCTCTAGGCTTGTAATCTTTTGCTATCTTCGGTATTCTACTTTCTTCCATTCTATCGATGTGTTGAATCTATTTTCTTCTGTATTCTTTATTGATTTCAATAACTGGAAAATTATCTAAATCACTTCTTATCTCCTCACTTCTTATATGATCTCGTTCTATTACACCTTTTAACTGATCTCAGAAATGTTATTTCCTCTACTTGTTAACAAAGATGATCTCAAAAAATGGAAACAATCCCTTGACGGTATTAAAAACCAACAAAATAAAAGTTTGAAATCATTCTCTTCCCGGATGACCAAGCTATATTCGCCACTTCAGAAGACTATCTTCAGCTAGCAATATACATCTTACATAAAATAGGAAAAAATATAACTGTAACATATATGAGTCTCCACCATTGTAAATTACTAAACCACAAGTTGATAAGGTGAAGACACCGAAAGGCCTCGTGCGGATCATGACAGGTAACAGTTTGGCAAGAAAGCACGACGAAGTTGGAATTACGGAGACGGCTAGTTCAAGTAACAAGATGAAAAAGACACATTTATATACACGTATATGATTGGTAAGAGTGGTACTTGATGTCTCCGTAATTTACTACTTGGTACTCACGTAGGCCAAAAATATCTTATTTAAGACACAATGTAGGCTACACACACACACACACACACACTCACATTTTTGTATGCTTATGTTTTACAACACTTAAGTGTGTTGAAGTATACACTTCATTACTAGTTCTTCAATTAATTTACAAATTACTAATTCTTGTAGTAGAGAAAAATTACATTTTGTACATTATTCTTGGTGGACAGAATACCAGTGGATGTGAAGTATTATAATATTAAAGATTACTTTTCTATTTTATTTTACCACGCTCTACGTGTTTTTCTGCAGCGGTGAACTTAGTGTAGCCGTAAATTCTTCTGCACATTACGACGACCGAGGTCTAACGTTTGGCCTCACCTGAAACAATTTAAGAAGCCAATTATATTTCTGTCAATTACAATGGACAACATTATTACGTATATTCACACTTGAGTTGACCATGATGATACATGCAACACACACACACACACACGCAATAATTTAATGCAAAAAAATACTAAGCTTTGAATACGGAGTTTTACTTTCTGCTGCATACTAAATAACTTATTGTCATTCCCTCAGATAGCTGTATGCATTCTTCAATATTATACACGTGTCCCTAGTTTATAAGACGTATTCAATTATTTGTTTTAGAATCTTTTAATTTTATATTATTGCAGCACTGACTGAAAGCAGTGGTAATATCGTAATAAAAACGAAAAAGTCTATCCTATATAGTTTGAGAGGTTATAATGTCTTATTTTGTTTCAAATACATTGGGATTCATGATTTATATTACAATAATTACTAAATAATTATTTCTTTTTTAATTTGTATCTACCCTTTAATCACTAAAACTGAGAAGATGTCCAAACCATAATTCATAATATCAGAGAGACAGTGTCTTGGATAAGTTAAATTAGCAAAAATTAGTAGGATATGAACTTAATGATAAAAATGAATCCGCTGCTAGTCACTGCCAGTAGTACTCTCGTTCATTAACTAAATAAGTATTCTTGGATTTCGTTGTCCAATAAATAAGTATTGTTTAACGGTTAGTTAAAATTGGAAGAAAACATAAATAAAGAAATATAATTGGTCAAAACGCACAATAAATATAGAGGCTCAGGAAAGGAATTTTTAAATTGCCACTATAACATACCGTAATAATATAAAACCAGATATTAAAACCTGTTTAAACTTACGGCGTTTGGTTTAGGAGTGTGACAGATAGTACTTATACTAATAACACAATGTATACAAGACAGAGTATAACCTAACATAATAAAGGCTTTAATAATCACGCGTAATAATAATAGTCTTTGTGATTTTGATATCAGTGACATTATTACAGTGACCGAAGAATTTGATGATAAACAAGAACGGAGCTCTAGAAACAGTTAACACTGTGACAATTCATCTCCTCGTCTAAGACGGTGATTACGAAACATCGAAGAGGACAAAGGCCTTCTAATCGTCTGATGAGAGTGCACAAGTGTGCCATGTAAAATGCTTGTGTTCTGATTATTCAAAGAAACTGAAAACTTTAGCGACAATTGGTAAAATTTAAACTTGTAACAAATTAATAATGAGTCTGAATTTTAGTTGACATCTGCGATGCATGATGGATGATTTTCATCCGAATGAAAATTTTTCAACTTAAGTAAGCCTACACCAGTTATGAATCGTCAAATATTATCCACACCAAAATTCACAATATACACACAATATAAGTAAACATTAATAGGAATTAACATAATAATGATTACATAATGTAGGCAAAACTTTCAAGCAAACGGTGGTGCTTTAATACTGATAACAGAAAACCTCACAGAACCTCAACCATTGTAGATAAAAGGTTTTTATCTATAGTGGTGTGCAATAAGTGTTATTTCTTATTTTTATCATAACCACTAACACATCTTTATTAATAATTATTAAAAAAACTCAACCGTCAGCTGTTAAACATCAAAACAACTCTTCTGAATCAGCAGGAGCCATGTATCACATTATGTAAGCATTGTGCATTACAGCACACTACATACACTACAAATTAAAGTAATTGATAACAGAACAAATTCAGAAAGGTGAGAAAAATATACTAATATCTGGTATGTGTCAAATATAATTGTAATCTGAACTCATTGCTGGTCTTGATTACGTATTTTGTATATCAATGAGAGTTGGGCGTTTTTTACACTATAATACACACATTTCAGTTGTTAAAACGAAACAATATTTGTTTTGCATAACGTAACCTCATATATTTGTACTTTCGTATATGTTGACATCACACACACACACACACACACACACACACACACACACACACACACACAAACGCGCGCGCACACACAAATGTTAAACATTTGAACCGCCATTCATGGTTTATGCGTTTAAAACTGGTCTTACGTGCGCGAGCGCTCGTGTGTGTGTGTGTGTGTGTGTGTGTGTGTGTGTGTGTGTGTGTGTGTGTGTGTGTGTGTGTGTGTGTGTGTGTGTGTGTGTGTGTGTGTGTGTGTGTGTGTGTGTGTGTGTGTGTGTGTGTGTGTGTAAAGAGATGAATTTAAGTTTAACTACGAAAGCATTAAATGGAAAGAGCAGGTTTAAATGCACCACTTATTATGAGATAAATTTTAATATAAAGTAGTAGAAGCTTATAAATTTACGTTAATGTTACTGAACGAACATTTTAAAATGTAATAAATATATTCCAGTGAAGTTTCTGACAACATTTTTTAACAAAAACGTATGTTAGGTACCCATATCAATATTAAAAATATTAAAATTAATATAATATTGGAATTAAAATTTCAGTCTATATCAGAAACGTAGTATACTGGCCAGTCACATTTATGCATATAGATGGAAATAAGGAAGGTAATAAATAACTAAGTAACAATTCGGAGTGCACAGAATAATGAAAATGTCTAAAATTGGTTAGGAAATTATTTAGCACTAGATTTATGTAGATAAGGTCGCTTAATGTAAATATTTGCAAGATGCAAATCTTTAAAAGCTTATTTTATCTCATTGTATAATTGTTTTTAAGTTATGATTATCTAAATGACGAATCAATGCTGTCGTAAATTATAAATTAAGGACGAAGATAGTTGCCTCTTGTGGGTTTTTGGTTTGTTTCGCAACGTTTGGTTTACAACAGCGACTGAGATGTATATTATGATTGAAGTCCTTATATGTATCATAATATATAAAATTAAGAAACATTCCTAGTCTCATTAATAACAATTTTAAGGATGTGAAGTAACAGGGTATAGTTTATGACACTTCAATGTTTCACGATTATTGCTGCGCCTGTGTGTACCATACGTTCTGTTTGCTTTGACGTCGTCCAAGTTCTACCTTGCATAGAAGTTAGGCTTAGAAAGTGACAAAGTTTGAATCTGACGTGAGCTTACACAGTTTGTCTTTACGCACAAAGCCTTTAGCTTCCTGTTGATCGAAGTCATTAGTTTGAGCGTAGGGTAAGTTAGAGCGACCTGCATTCCAGATATTATTACGTCGAGATGACAATATTAATCATCTTCCACTACAAAGTATTACACTCAATGTTTGCTATTAGGTATAATTAATGGATCAAGACTCATATGCACAGTTTTAATATTAGTGCAAGTAATATTGCCATATTATCTTTTTTTTAGTAACTCGTTTATTCGATTAATATCGTGTGTTTACTTTACTGCAAGAATCATACTACTACTAGCAAAAAATAAACAGCAATAATAAAAATGTTTTAAAATAATATTTATTCTCCCGTACATGGGGGCTAGGTACAAACACCGCTTATGTTACATAAATATATTGTGTAATGTGCTAATTAATAAAAGACTCACAAGAGTTCATGAATATCATCGAAGCTGGTCGGTATTTTAGGGTTTTGAGATGAGCTGGTTGGTACGATTTTCTGTGAAACTTAGAAAATCTAAGCAGTTAATACAGTTATATTAAAAATTTTCTTGCAATTGTCAATGTCGCAATTAGGACAAAAGTAATCAATTCCTGCCGCAATTATAAAATTATGTTTTTACTAAGAAAATACAATGCCATATGTTATTTTAATACAGAATTATTATTTGAAGACTTACACACACACACACACACACACACACACATAATTTATTCAGGTACGAATTAAACAAGAAAATCTTGTTCCATTCAGAGAATAAAGTAATTTCAAATAAATGAAAGGGACACAAAATATGAAGAGGTTTTATAGGATATTATAAAAAACAATATTGATTGTAAAATAACTCGGAACACGAAAAACATGAGAAGTTGTTTTACTTAAAATTAGACGTTATTAAGGATCATTCTAAATGACAACAAACTTACAATATAACTCAATACTTTTGATTGTGCGTGGTTTACTAATTAATTAATTACAACCATTTACATAATTAAAATCTCGGTTAAAATAATTTATTCTTTGAAATTTGACTAGCTTATAGATGCCAAATATTACTGTCAAAGGCTCAGAACATACGAAGACACATAACGTATGTTCTAAATACATCTAGGAATAATTAGACAAAGTGCAGGTTAATTCTTTTTCGTTTTAATGGTAACTGACACTTTAAAAATATTTGTGTAAATGCACTTCGCGATTCTCGATAGCACACGTGCATCGAAGCAAGTAGGCCTGTACACACTTTACGCACAGTGAGCTATCATCAGTGTGTACGGCGACACTCACGTAAAAGTTTTCACACACGTGGGAACTTAAATTCCCAATTAGATGACTTGAATAAGCAAGGTACCATTTTACCACTTATGGGTCCAACGGTAACAAGCACGTACGAATATGCACATACTAAATTTATCGGAACGTGGAGTCGAATAACATGTGCGTTTGCGGAGAGTCCCTTCGTCACGTTTTGCAGATTACAGTAAATTTACATATACCATATAAGATGGTACAAACTTGATAAACCTACGCATTTGTTTCATCTTTATTTGCAAATTCTCTCGATAATCGTATTTTGTTTGCTCCACACTTGCCTATGTCAGCATGTTGAAAATCATGTCAATAGACCAGTAATAAGTGTGATTTAGTTTATGATCTCATTCTTCTCCATTTTAACCCATTCCAAATAAACTGTTCTTAGATATTCTTAGAGTTGAGTTTAATTTAAAAAGCATGTGAAAAATAGTTAGTTTCTCCAGAAAATATAACAATTGTCTTACTAATCCAGATTCTCCAATGAACAATTCGTCTAACACCAGACAACAAAAGGATTAAAATCGTTGATTTGTGTTTTGATTTCATTTATGTAGGATATTCAAATAATATGAATTAATCAGTCAAGTATATTTAGGCATTATATTTAGGCATGATACATTTAGGCATATATTATTTAAGAGTTATATTAAAAATTTAGTTGGATTTCGTTAGTTTTATTTAAAATTAATATTAATAAATTAAAAAAAATTTTAACATATCGATTCATTTTCTTTCTGTTAATTACATATGTGCAAAAGACCATTTTGTGTAGTTTTCATTTATTTTAAATTTCAATATATTTTAGCGTCTTGAAGTTGTTGTTTGTCATTCTGACTAAATTTGAATTTACAAATCTGAGTTAATTATAAATAGATTTGTGTGTTTCAAATAATCTCTTTTTTCCTCAAAGCTCAAACTCAGTTTTGTTTCTTGCAGACGAACTATTTGTTTTGTACATAACAGTAACGTAGATGCAGAAACTTACAGTGTCCATTAGCAATATTAAATAAAAAACTCATAAATGACACAGTGACATACACTTGAAGTAATAGTGACAAAATGTCACAGTTTAAAGTACAATATAATTCGTTTGTTTTGTGTTTTATATTTATACTAAAGTAACCAATAGAAGCAACAGAGAAGGGGACACAAATATTCAACAACAATAAAAATCAAGATGGTTGACGCTGCACCAACAAAAAAAATCTTGGATGTAAATTAATATTATATTATATTAGAATAGATCTGTAGCTTCAACTGATTGTTCAATTTTAACCGTATAGCAGATTCCGTTAATACAAGTTATAATTTTTACAAAGGGATGAGTACTTCTGGTATAGCTATGTTAAAATCTACTTGGGGATGTGGGGATGTTGTTCAAGTCAGGGTATTTTTTTTTTTTTTTTTTTGATTGCGAGTCTGAAGTATTATTTCAAGAAAACAACGTTTAGAAGAGAGTCCCTCGGGATATTCTGAAAGTGATAACACACTTTGCACTTGGCTACGTGTGTATATTTTTTGACCTCACCTGCTTGAGCAGTTGTTATTCCCTCAGGATACCACAGATAATGTACGTTGGAAGAATAAACAAAAATATAAACGAATACACACTAAATTATAGTGTAACACTTTCATTAGATAATTAAGTTTATTAGTGTTTTAAATTTGTATGTTTGTAGTGTTCAACAAATATGTTAAAAATGTTTTCGAAACACAGATGCCATTTAATTTAAAGGTAATAAAGACTATATTGATAATAATACTAATACTAAGGAAATAGATATTTCTAATCTATTTTCTTTACTTTCTTCTTTATTACATATCGGACCCTCTTTCGGTTGTAAGTGGTGTTAATATTATAAAAAATTTGACTTTTTGAACTTCTATTCTAACCTGTGTAACAGTGGTTCTGGCTTATTAATTTTTACTTCCATATTCCTTAAGGAATGGAAGTATGGTGATGGCAAAAAAAATCGTGTTCGAGATTATTGCAGATTCTGATTCTACTACACTCAAAACATGAAAAAAAGTCGTTTTCCGAAAAGTGTCTGTGTGTCTGTCTGTCTGTCTGTCTATGTGTCTGTCTGTCTGTCTATAGATTTTTTTTCTATGGCAAACGATAACTGCCGCAAATTCAAACAGAATCAAATAATTTTTTGCATGCAGCCCTGATTTGCAGAGTACTCGCGACCTATTGTTTTTGGTGAAGATCGGTTGAGGGAAAGGGGTAGTTTACCTGCAACGGTTTTTTTTTAGCAAGGGTAATTTTGTTTGTTTGGCAAACGATAACAGCCGCAAATTCAAACAGAATCAAATAATGTTTCGCATACAGCCCTGAATTGTAGAGTTCTCAAGATCTGTTGATTTTGGTGAAGATCGGTTAAGGGAAAGGGGTAGTTTACCTGTAACGTTTTATGTTTTAACAAGGGTATTTCCTATGGCAAACGATAACTGCCGCAAATTCAAACAGAATCAAAAGATTATTTGCATACATCCCTAAATTGTAGAGTTCTCAAGATCTATTGTTTTTGGTGAAGTTCGGTTGAGGTAAAGGGGTAGTTTACCTGCAACGTTTTTTTAACAAGGGTATTTTCTATGGCAAACGATAACAGCCGCAAATTCAAACAGAATCAAATAATGTTTTGCATACAGCCCTGATTTGTAGAGTACTCAAGACCTATTGTTTTTGGTGATGATCGGTTAAGGGAAAGGGGTAGTTTACCTGTAACGTTTTATGTTTTAACAAGGGTATTTCCTATGGCAAACGATAACAGCCGCAAATTCAAACAGAATCAAAAGATTATTTGCATACAGCCCTAAATTGTAGAGTTCTCAAGACCTATTGTTTTTGGTGAAGATCGGTTGAGGGAAAGGGGTAGTTTACCAGCAACGTTTTTTTAACAAGGGTATTTTCTATGGCAAACTATAACAGCCGCAAATTCAAACAGAATCAAATAATGTTTTGCATACAGCCCTGATTTGTAGAGTACTCAAGACCTGTTGTTTTTGGTGAAGATCGGTTAAGGGGAAGGGGTAGTTTACCTGCAACGTTTTTTTATCAAACGTATTTTCTATGGCAAACGATAACAGCCGCAAATTCAAACAGAATCAAATAATGTTTTGAATACGTCCCTGAATTGTAGAGGTCTCAATGACTTTCGATTTTGGTGAAGATCGGTTAAGGGGAAGGGGTAGTTTACCTGCAACCTTTTACGTTTTAACAAGAGTAAAGTACTTGAAAATTTATTTAAACTTTTTGAAACAATGGTAATTGTTAAAAATAAAATAATTTTGTTGCCAGGCAATAAAATTATAATTTTTTCATTTTAATGTAATATAATATTTTTCATTTAATACAGCAATAAAAAGGCAGGTAAGACACAGCCTGGCTGTTTGGCTGAAAATGATTTTAAATATAAATCTTAGAATATGGAAGTCATGTATGGTTCTCCATACCGATATTTAAAATATTTAGCCCAAGTGCAGACGAAACCTCTTTATTTTAAAGAAGTAACTAAATCAAGATAATTTGTCATGTATTGTAAATACATTATACTCAAATTTCTCTATTTACAATTATGAAGTAAAGTGTCGCAGATTGAATCAGAAGTGTTAAAGAAAACAGAGTAAACGATTTTTTCTTTATTTTTGAAAGTCAATAGTATTAATAGATTTGCGATTTTTAATGAAAATATACAATGTTCAAGGCAATGGTTTTAAAAGGTTATACTAAGTTACCAATATTTAATCCTTATTAACTTTGAATAATTTGGGTATCGACGATCTTCATAACTACTTTTAATGTACCGGTAGCACTTATAAGTCAGATAATACAGATAATAAAAACAATAAGATGATTTAATTTCAAAATTTTGCCTTAAGAACGTCGGAGGTTTAATATATATATATATTACAACGACACAACGTATTAATTAAATGTAATTTAATTTATGTAGTGGTATAATTCATACAATATTACTAATAACGTGTATTTATAATTGGAATTTGGGTATAATCGTAATAAGAGTAGTCATTTTGAATTGTAACTTGTTTTCATTAATTGGTTCAAAAGAAATCACAAGTGTGTTTAAAAACAGCATTTACTTCGCCATAAAATATTCATTATTATTTGTTTAAACATTTCTTTGTTGCCGTACATTCATCATAAAATAAATCTTATATCCTATATTAACAAAAAATACATGCTAAACATTTATTTGTTATTCTAAAATGTCTCGACCGCTCAGTCTGACTGTGTGCTTTATTTGCAGTCTTGTTTTCTTTGCTTTATTTATTTGTTATTACTTTACTCTATGCATTGCATACATCTTAATAATCTATAAAATTTCCAATTGACTAATAGAATTGTTAGTCTTCTTCTATTACTTCCAACTACCTTACTTTATACACTGCGTGTAATATTACTCACTCATTATTTCACACGCTTTAAATGAAAATTTACATTTACTAAATTAATTGTTAATCATGCAAGCAAAGATTTAAATTAACTTTAAATTAATTGTTCATCATCAAAGAAAATTCTTACTAAATTTAAATTATATTCTCTTATCGCTATCTACGTTTGATACAAATTTCATTTATTTTTTAAACTTAAAAATGTCTTTTCAATGTCTTTATTCTTTCATTTACAAAGTATAAATTAGTTATTTGTCACATCGATTCTGTAGATCGTACCCATGTCCTCCGGTGATCTGTAGGTCCTCTTCAAATGGAGTTCCTTGCATGTTCTCCGGTTCAACTTGTCGTCCTCCAGTTACTCGTCCCTCATGGTCCCATCTGGTGGCTGTAGTATGGAGTGATATGTTGCTCTGCACCATCTGCTGCTGTCCTAGTAAACGCCTCTATTGCTCTGCATATCGTTCCTCTGCTTGATGTGACCTCGCCGGTTGTCTTGAGTGCTGAACGTTTGTGGTTGTAGACTGGTGGTGTATTTTCGATAATTTTTTTTTTTAATTCAAACTAAGAATTACTGTTTGATTACTTGGATGAACGTGTCGTTCATGCGACCTTACAGCTTATTTAAACTCAAAAAAAAAATCACACCGATACTGAATATAGCGTCCCGCCGCTTCTGAAGACTGATTGAGAGTAAAATTGGCTCTCCTGGGCCCGTATTTATATTCAATCAAGAAACCACACCTGTCGGAACAGAATTCTGCGTGTCAGAATCTGTCCGTGGAGTCAGTTCCCCCACTATCGTCCAATTTCATATTTTCGCACATTTTTGCCAATTGCAATGTCTAATGCGGATTTCAAGGTGATCTAACATTGTCTGATTTAATTACACATCTTATACATAATTGCCATAGTGATCGCATAATTCGTGTAATTACTACGCTCTTAAAATCGCACAGAATTCGCACTGAATGTCCTTATCACACCGTTTTCGCACTGCACATGTGTATGATATTTATGCATATTAAAAGTCTTTGCAATTTTTCTACCATTTATGGTTAGCTTATAATTAAATAAAACTATTATTTAGCATCTACTTGGGGTGAGATTGCAAGCTTTCAGGCTTGAACAGGTCTCACGCACACACTCTATTTACTAGTGTATACACTGTCAGCTACAATCGCGTGATCGTGCCTGTTGATTCCTGCGTCTAACTCAGCTTTCAATTTCACACCTGCTTATCTATTACATATTAATAAAATTAATCTAAATATTTTTTATTTAATAAATGCACAGTACAGCCTATGCTTGTATTGTCGCAATATTTTATACAATAATATGTCATGGAACATATTTTGTGTGTGTGTGTGTGTGTGTGTGTGTGTGTGTGTGTGTGTGCGCGTGTGTGCGTGTGTGTGTGTGTGTGTGTGTGTGTGTGTGTGTGTGTGTGTGTGTGTGTGTGTGTGTGTGTGTGTGTGTGTGAACAAACAAAAGAGTCCGCACACAAATACACGTAGCCAATATAAAACTTTCTGTTAGTAATTTAGAAATTTATTTCACTGTAACTTGAAATTACAGCGCTTTTCTAAGCGCATGAAAAATCGGAAATTTCATTCGTGATAGTACATCACCTGCCAACAGTAGTCTCTCCTATTTCAATTACCAAGCAAATTAAAAACAACATCTATTCCAAAAACAACTTCTACGGGATGACTGTATAAAAAAGGTGTTCTCAAATATGCAAATAAGGGCAACTGTGAAAGTAACCAATTCGATAAGTAAAGATTTCCCTCTGAAGGAGATACCAGACATCTAAAAATACGTTCAAAGTTTTTAATTTCTAAACCAGGCAAATTACCTACTGAAATGTATCACACGGCTAATTTCACTATACCAGTCATAATTCCTCGAAACGTTACAATTGAAACGATTTACACCATATGTGGGAAATAGTATCTTAATGCCCACACAGCAAACCAGGTTTAAAACCAAATATTTTAAGATTCATCAAGTGGAGTGGATTATACATATGATTAAGAAAACTGTAGGCGGCTCAGTAGACAAGTGGGTATGGCACATGGCTACTGATCTAGAGGTAACCGGTTCGATTCTCGGGCCCGCACCATAAAAAATCAAGGTGCGTTTTTCAGCCCCCAGGTCGACTCAGCCTATTGAAAGTGAGTACCTGGGATAACATCCTGTGGATAATAATGGGCGGTTGAAGTGTAGTGTTGGCCACACTGCCTTCCTTGTATGCCGTACGGCTCACATTAGGCAGCCTACCTTGCCTACTTCTAAGCTACTTCGGTGGTACACTTGGGAGCCATTATCATATATTAAGAAAACTGTATGATAAAAAAACAATGTGAGGAATAATATACTTTTAAATATAACTAAAGCTTTTAACTAAATTTTGCATAACTACTTTACGTTTAAATACGGGAATATAAAACCAAAATAATTAACTGAAACACTTGAATCCTGTATGTTGTAAAGTATATTTCAAATTTAATAGGAATAATAATATTCCTAATTGAAATATGTGAGTAATGTGAAAATGGTATTTTAGGATAGTGTCTTTGAACTGGTACTCTCTCTGCTGTAAATTTATCACATCCCATAAAGTGAAAGTTACGTAAGATCAACCTTTACTTATTATAAAGATATTCTTACTACCGGGAAACCAAAGACACAAAAGGAATGCTCCAAAAAGCTAGCAATAATGTAAATTTAATTCAAAATAATTAAGATTGTATATTATTACGACGGTCTAACTGATCCTCGTATGGTACAGTGGAAAATAAAATACAAGACTCCAATTATTATTATACACCTTTAGTTGTCGCAAATAACAGCTTATAATCAACTCGTACAATAATTCCAGTTAGACGTGTCCACACGCAATAATAATGCCAAATATAAAGAATTCCGCGCTATATTCACTTTTCACTAATACACCACTTGCGACGCACTGTGTAAATCGCCACTTAAACGCACTAAACTCTAAGAGGCGGGAATGGGCTTTGCAGGGTCCATAATATTCGTCTTTAAGAAACACGTGAAAATTATTAGAGAATTGTTCAGCGCGGCCATAGCAGAAACACACACCGTTGGGCTAGTCAAGAAACTTCTAGAATGACATTATCGAACGCACGAGATGTTCCGTGTTACGTAATACTACTTCGCATGTCAAGCGTCACGAACGCATTATAGCTGCGGGAAGAGCCCAGAAAAGAGTAGAACAACGTTCTCCAATGTCCCAAAAATTTCCGAAATAGCGTAAACTTTTTCCCCATTACGTAACAATGAAGAGGGAGTATTGCCAGTTGATTTCATTAAAAGTAGAACAATCACAATACCAAAGAAAGGTAAAGTAGACGACTGTGCTAATTATAGAACGATAGCCTTAATATCTCATGCTGCTAAGATTTTGCTGAACATAGTGAAGAACAGACTGGAAGGAAAGATTGATCACACTTTGGAGGAGGATCAGTTTGGATTTAGAGCAGGTAGAAGAACCAGAGAAGCAATCTTGGCTCTGCTGCAGATCTTGGAGAGGAGAATTGAAGTGAATAGGAAAACCTATTTAGTATTTGTGGATCTCGAGAAGGCGTTCGACAATGTTGATTTGAAGCTGTTGTTTCAAACTATGAGGAAGTCAGGACTTGACTGAAAAGTTAGAAGTGTAATCTTCAATATTTATAGGTTGCAAAGTACTGAAATAGACATAAATGGATGTAAAAAGGAAGCAGTAATAAGAAGGGGGGTACGACAAGGTTGCCCACTGTCACCGTACTTGTTTAATTTGTTTATAGAAGATGTTGTAACTCAGATGAAAAGGAGTTCTAGGGGAATTAAAATAAATGGGGAACAGATACACAGTATTCGCTTCGCAGATGATATTGTACCGATGGCTGACTCAGAAAAGGATATGACCCGAATGTTAGGTACGTTTAACAAAATTCTTCACGCTTGGAGATTGAGGATAAATGTTAAGAAAACTAAAATAATGTTTGTAAGTAAAAAAAGAGAAGACATTAAATCAACCATTATGTTGAACAACACAATATTGGAGCACGTTACTGAATTTTGTTACCTGGGTAGCACAGTTACAAGTGGGAATAAGTGTCTGGCAGAGATTAAGAGGAGAGTAGCTCTGGCAAAACAAGCATTCCAGAGCAAAAGGAACTTATTAACAAGCAACCATATTAGTATTGAAACAAGGAAAACGTTTGTTAAGGTATTTGTATGGAGTGTTTTATCTTACGGATGTGAATCATGGACCTTAGGGAAGGTGGAGAATGACAGACTTCAGGCAATGGAGATGTGGATTTGGCGGAGAATGACAAAAACTAGTTGGACAGATAGGAAGACGAACGAACAGATCTTAGAGGAAATAAATGAGAATAGGACACTGCTTATGAGTATAGAGGTGAGGAAGATTAAGTTGATAGGGCATGTGATCAGATATAGTGCTTTTTTAACTAACATCTTTGAGGGCAAAGTAGTGGAGAAGAAGCCCAAAGGAAGACCAAGAACTGCATACTTCCGCAGCACAATGAGTGTCGTGAATAGTGGGTCCTACGAAGAAATGAAGAATATCGCAAGGGATAGAGTGACGTGGCTACAGCGACAAGGCATTGCCTTTAGGAGTTAATAAAAAAACGTAACAATATCATTCAAAATTAAGGAAGTAATTCATTTGTATAGAAAAAATATATTTCGCAAACAATCAGTAGCCTCAACAGTCTATGTAGAAACATAAAATAAAAGCAGCTAACTACCTTGGAATCAGTCTTGATATTGACGTTAGGTGAAAAGAGATTATTAAAATAAAAGGAAATCAATTGGACCTTGACCAAATTAAATTTTGTTTTGAATTAGGTGTCACCTGGTTTCAGTTATTCTATTTCCACTGACAATATATATTTGTGCGCGCGCGCGTGTGTTTGTGTATGCGTACGCATGAAAATACGTGTTCTTGCATGTCTGTGTGCGGGTAGAATGCTTAATATAATGTTTATTATACGTTAAAGAAATTTGCGACCATGAATGACAGTACGGAAAATAATGTTTGGAATTTTCACAGATATCCTCTGAAAATGCTGAACAATTCGCACTACACTGTAATTTCTAATGTACTTTACAGTAACTATTTTATTAA
Source organism: Magicicada septendecula (assembly GCA_034769895.1). NCBI lineage: Eukaryota > Metazoa > Arthropoda > Insecta > Hemiptera > Cicadidae > Magicicada > Magicicada septendecula. The sequence goes on along the minus strand of CM068374.1, from coordinate 140,537,002 downwards.
TAGTCTATGGTAATTACGTATTTTCAATATCGCAGTTTATGTTACAGGTTTACAAACGTAACATGCAGAGTACAAGTTGACATTTTTTTCAGACTGGCTAATGTTTTGTATATATGAATTAATTTAGTATATACAAGGTATAGGAACATGCAGAAGTTGTGGAAAGTAATTGTTTACGTTGATAGTATTGATTACTTCTTTTTACATTATGGTAGACTGATGTGCTAAACATTACAGCGATGGCTGATTTAAAATTTTTATATTTGGCCATTTTTAGTAGTAATGTTTATACAAGAACCGTTGAGTCGGCTAGGATTTTCACTTCAAATACGCTGTGTTTGGTGTTTGAATCCCAAGGGAAGTCTGCACAGTATTGCTAGGTTAGCCGCGACATGCACCGCCTTCTTGTGTGGAGTGTCAGAACTACACACAGGCTCCAAGCAAGGAGATGCCCCAATGGACTATTCGGCTACTACGTACTGTGTTACCAGTATGAGCAATTTTAAAAATAATTATATTCTTACTTTTATAAGCTTTTCTATGGTCGCGGATTATTATTTATAGTAAATATTAAAATGATTTATTTTATGTCTACTCAAAACGTGCGTATATCCTTTATTATTTATGTGACAATGTTGCTTGCTATAAACTTAATTACATTTTAAAAGTATTTATTTTATAATGCCAAGTTTGTAATTACAAATTATTTAAAACTGTTTTAACTGTGACTCAAAAGGAAGCAATCATTGTGTCATTTACAAATACAAAGATTTTGTAATGCGTAACAAACGTAAGATATAATATTTTTAATACAGTTTTTCACATATTCTATGACACTACTGACAAAATGTCATCAATGTGGAAGCTACATGTAGCACTCTACGAGTAAGCAGAAAGTCGATGCCAAACTGTATAAAAATAAGTCTAAAAAATACATGGCATACAGGACCAATACAGTACACCCTATAAACTAAATGGTCACTGATTTTCGTTAGTAAACAGTATTCTCATGTTTTTATTGTCTTTATATCTTTTATAATTCAGTAACTGATTACTATGATTTTTGTTTTAAATAGTTACGTTTCTCTTAAAAGTTGTTCTGGACTTCTTTTCCTTCACACTAGAGGTATTCATATTACAGAGATTAGACTTTACGTAAAAACTGTGAATACAATGGAATATTCAGTAATGTTATAATTTAAAATTAACAGTAAATGTGAAACATTTACGTTCTATATTTTGTATATGGTAGGGCTTTAAGCATCTGCTATATCTAACCAAAAGTTGCGTTAGGACATCCTATATTTTTAAACTAATTACGCATATTTGACCTGAAAAAGCAGTTAAAATATATACACTGAATGTTAACCAGCGACCGTGAGTGTTTGTACTGTGGTTACAAATACTCGTAATTTTATAACTAACAACTTAAATACACTAATTTGCGTCACCAACAGTTTGTGTTCTCATGCAATCTCAAGAAAGACATACACGCTGGTTCCTCTATGCAGTATTATATTCTCTACTCATCCCGTATATAGATCTGTACTATTTATAACAGAAATTAAAGTATTGATAAAATATATTTATTAGGGTTTAATCCACTTTTAATCGTTCAAACAGAGTCAGTCGCATCATCATTGAGATGTATAAATGTTACATAATATAAAAGTGTCCAAAAAAACTACAGCACACTTGTATGTTAAAACCACAAACATAACACGTATAAAAGTGAATTTTGTTTATAGATAATTTAATTAATGAGCCCAGTATACATTGTCACATTTCATAAAGCAATTATTGTTTTTCTTTAGTTTCAAAATAACAGGAAACTTAAAGCCCGTTTCAAAGTAAAATCTATACTAAGTTATGATTTTCATGCTAAATGTTAGAAAAGTAGAAGATCATACAGTCCTGCTTAATGTGTTACTTCACACAGAAGGTTAAGCTAAGCTGTGTCTTATTACGACTAGTTTTCTTTATTCCTGGCAGGAAATCAATTTCATTTTTCGTGTGTTTTCCATTTCCCAGTGATTCCCGTTATGCATACAAATAACGAATGCTATTATTGTTATTGTTATTTTGCATTCTGATAGCCAACTTATTGTATATAATATTTATTGACATAAATTTTAACTGTCAAATTTTTTTTATTAGTCAATGTTAAGCGAACCAGAAAACGGAATTCATTTTCATGAAATTTAAAATCAATAGATTGCACAGACCATAGAAAGATAAAAACAGGTAAAAACGAGAAAACATTTGATGTAGAAGGCGACACACTTAACAAAGCTTGCTTTATCTCAGCAATTAGTCCAAAACCTAATTAAGAGAACCTAGCGCAGGATAGCAAAGTTAGTCTTCCTTAACTTCAGTCTGAATCGGCAATGAACGTTTATACCGTTATATTTTTTAAATACATTGCAATGGCGATACGTGTTTTAATAACGTGTAAAACGTACTTAAAGCTCGTCGTTTTCTTACTGAGTCAGCAAGGCGTAACGTTTTAGTAGTGACTGGTTAACACAAGCTGATGATTGGGAGTTCTTAACGCTGACCGATTATTCTCCAGTTATCTGGAATCCTCCAGTCAATACGACGTCGTTGGCTGGGATACGTTAGAAGCCAGTTCTGCCGTCTGCAGTTCAACCGGTTGAGAGTTCAGGGAATTATACCATCGATAAGGATGTTTCTCCAGTGAAAATCCGCAAAACATGTTTAGTAGTTGTATGCTAGACGTAGTAGTTTGTTATACGAATGGTTTTATGTACAGACGAATGGTTACCGTGTTGATAGACACTGCAATATTTTCTTCAGATAATTAAGTGTTGTTATGTAAATTAACCATTGTTATTTGAAATGGTAACTTATATTATTTGTTTAGTTGAGACCTACTGAAAAACTGTAGGCCTATAACTAGGAGAATAATTCAGGGGTCACTGTTTAGAGGAAATGTTCATAAACGTTGTACTAATTTTTCTGGTGTTCAATAATTTATGCAAATGTTTTAAGGTGACGCTCCATGGTATCCCGTTACAGTTTAACTTTGTCATATAAGTTTCATTTCGGTATCTTTTACTATTTTTCAAAATTATAAATATCATTGCTTTATATACGATCCATTTTTAAAAAATTTTTCTGTCGAAAATTTTTAATTTCTAACACAGCATACGTTCTATTTTTAAAAATAATAAAGAAAGGTTTAATATGAGCCTCAGGTGTTTCTGTTGAAACCGTCTAATAAAAGTTTCACCGCTCCTGTGCGCTAATTATTTAACCAGCTTCACCCTTTGAGATACTGTATGCCAAACACCGCTAGCTGTAATGCTTAATGAATTTCTCACGTGACACCTTGTCAAGAAGCGGATTATAAAATTGTTACGATCTAATCAACAGCAATGTACAGTAACGATGTCGGTTAGTACCCGCTGCGTCATAGTAGACTACACAGTATGTTCTCTGCTGCTTCACATATTTAGCCTAACATATACACTGCCTAAACTCCTTCTGAAATTGTTAAAAAATCGTTTTGTTTGGAAAAGTGGTAATTCGTAAGTCTATAAACTTTTAGTACTGTGATAACGTTTGTCACGTCCTGATTACACAATTTCTTTGCTACGTAAACAATGCAATAGATGAGAATTAAATATAAACTTTACGACTAAAGATGTAAAAACGTTAATACCTCCAAACTTTAAAAAAATAGTCTATATTTGAAAAAAAGTGCACGATGTAAAATCTCATGATATGAATTTGCATGTTGTCTTCCTCAGTGCCTAGAAACAATTATACTTCAGTACCCACTAATATAGTGGATTAAATAAGAACAAATTTTCAACTAATTCGAAAGTTAATATACGATTAATAAAGTTAAAAGTTAATAACTAATTAACAAACATGATATTTTTTGTGCAGCTACGGACTATATGCAGAACAGGTAGCTGAGCCGAAAGCATAGAGAAGAGCAGATTGGAATCTTTATTATGGGTATACACAAAGAGGATATAGGACCAAATAAAATGTCTCTTCACTCTTGGAACCGCTAAGGAATGACAAAAAAGTGGAGTTTTGAAATTTAGGAATGTAAGTAACATTAATATTTTGATTATAGAACAACGGTTTCTATCAAAAATGTCCACAGTTGTATTTTTATTCTGTTGATTTAGGGGAGGTAAGTTCTCATTAACTCGGAGACTGCCACGTTTAAGGAACCTGGATATTTATACTTCGTTGTAAAGTAAGGGTTAATGTGAAGTGTTTTATTCATTGTCATTATGGTTTAAAAGAATAGACAAATACACTATCAACCGAAATGTGTATTTGGTTATTCTAGTTTGAAAGCCGTTTCCATCTTACAATGTGTTAGATCAGTAAATAATCAAGATCTAAAGTATAAGGAAAATGTGAAGAAAAGGGGTAAATAAAAACAAAGTATATTTTCTCTAGAATTAATCCGACAGAGTAAATAATTAGCAGCTTGTGTTAGTAAGACCTTAACAGATATTGCGACAGCGATAACTCGAACCTATGATGTCGATGCCATGTGGCAGCGTGCCATAGAATCGAGAAAATAATACTTTGGTCCACTGTAAGTACCTAGTTAAACCCTGGCGATGCTAAGAGGCTGGGAATTGGTTGAAAAGAGGGTAAATAATCAAGGACAACCACATTCGTAAAAGATGTTACGAGGATTGTTACTAATCTGTACAAGGACATGCCAGATGGATTTTATCTTGAGGGTTGTCTAAGATTTGATTAGGTAGTAGATGTTCTGGGTTATCTCAAGCAGCTCAGGCTAAGTATATCCGTACAGGCCAAATATCGTCCAAATAGTGGCCGGTAGAATATGAGGAGACTAAAGAGCATGCAAGGAAATGATGAAGAATCCTGTCTTCAATTTAAAAATGTAAATAATATTATGCAAATAAGAATACTAGATGGAAAAACATTGCATAAAAATTTCAGCTACTAATAATAACGCCCAATATGTCTACTTATTTTTGAATAATAAAAAAATAAAGTTAAGATATTTTGGAAATCACACACATGCGAGATTATAAATAAGCCTTATAGTGAAATCATTAGTAAATAAGGTAGAAGGCGTATTCAAAATTTATTTTAAGGATTTACCGTCTTCGAAAACACTGACAAGAAAAGTGGATTGCTAACTATTCTATAGACTATTTGGCAACATCTGGAACTGTTGGATTTATATATTAATTTATGAAGACGGTTGGTTAAAATATCAGTTCTCCAGTTATATCAGTACACAGAGGGGAGTTACATCAACCAGTATTTGTTTACCAAGCCTTGTGTAAAAGTGCCATGGACGAATTCTAGACAAAGGTTATGTCAAAAAATCAATAAACATTTGATTAACGTCTTATAAATTTTAATACTTAGAGCAAACAGGTGCGTTCAGCAATTAGAAGTTTGAAGAAAGTGATTAACTTCAACCTATCGTTTTTCGGTGGGTGACTTTACTAGCTGACTCTAGTCAATCCTAAGCCCGGATGTAAGAGAAGGGCTTCCAGGCCAAGCTAGCAACTACCTGGATAAGACACTCTAAATGGTCATACAACACGCAATGCCTTGGAACCAAGACTGATCATTCGGTGACCGACCAGCATAATGGTACGACCAGTGGTGACTTATGAACCGTAACGCTAGTTGACAGTAGTAGAAGAAAAGAACTGTTATTCACGATAGAAATGAGTACACTATAGACTACACTTTAGATTGTTGGAAAAACAAGACATGAAAAAATACGAAATAGTGACATAAGACGGTAGTTTCAATAGAGGATGTAGTCAATAGAGTAGATGAAAAATAGAACGAAAACACCATGTTTACAGGGCAAGCGACGATAGATTAATAAAAAAAGTTCGAGTTTCTAGACTTTAGCGAAAACAGAATCCTGGCCGACTACAAAATGTTGTGTTTTGTCGTAGGCCAATATCATGTGTTGTGTATACTGAAACAATAGAACCCTTTGGAGTAGCCGAGACCCGTACCCCGCTAGTCGAGCAGGTGTAGCTACAGTAACTCGAAGTAAAAACATGTGAAAAATAAACAATAATTTTTATAAACAAAGACAGTAAACAAGTTTGATCATGCTATTAATAAAGAGGAAGAAATAAGTAATTGTACATAGGGTGATTTCCAAGATTGGATATAATTACTTGAAATCAATATTGTAATGTCTGACACCCAAGTAATTAAAACAATTTTACAACTTTATAACTGTTTTTATATATGCGTTTTATGTTTATTATTTCTATGGTCATATGCGTGTTTTTTTATTGTTTGCATTATATTTATGTGTAATTTATAAGGTGTATATATGGTTGTTAATACGTGTAAAACAGCTGTTCTTAAAAACAACTTTTAAATTATTTCTTTTTAAATTTTAAAGAATTTTTTTATACATTAATGTTTTATTAGCATTTATTCCACACCACAAAATCTTTCTCCTATCTTCTCACATAAAATTTATTGTGCAAAAAAAGAGACTTGACGTAACGAAAACAGAAATCCCACGACCTAGCTGGTAGGTAATTGCCAAATGGCCCGAGGCAATTATTACAGCTCATCACTCCAGCGTTCCTCGGACGTCCTACACCTCTCCGTCCCCTCGGCTTATAGTTCCATAGTTGTTTGGGGATGCCCCAGTCATCCATTCGGCAAACATGTTTCCACCAATTCAGCCGATACTGGGCGATCCTGTCGAGTATACTCATAATATTCAGTTCCTGCCGTATATCTGTGTTTCTTCTATGATCATGGAGAGTATACCCGGCCACGTGCCTGAGAAATCTCATTTCAGCCGCTTGGATGCAACTTTCCAACAATATAAATTTTAATATTGGTGTGTGTGTGTGTGTGTGTGTGTGTGTGTGTGTGTGTGTGTGTGTGTGTGTGTGTGTGTGTGTGTGTGTGTGTGTGTGTGTGTGTGTGTGTGTGTGTGTGTGTGTGTGTGTGTGTGTGTGTGTGTGTGTGTGAACAATGTTAACAGTAACTACTGATAAAAATAACTTGGTAACATAAGGTAACATTGAGGTCTTGTAAGGTAGAGGTTAGGAAAACTCTTGTCTACACACATAACATATACCAGAACAAAAATACAAAATATAACGCACTTTTTAATATGCTTAATAAATATTGGCTTACTAAATATTGTAAAAGTTCTTCGCTGCACAGACATATCCGTAAAAACTCAAACAACATTGAAACCAGCAAACGTCTTTACTAAAAACCAAAAATAATAGCAATACCACGTCACGCCAAATACTACTCCAAATATGTGCTCTATATACCTGACGAACAGCAAATAACATAGTGTTCCAAACATCAACACGTCTTGGTTTTTGGTGTGTAACATTAAACATCAACACTGAGTAAAATTAGTGTGTGCTGTGTGTGTGTGTGTCCATGGTTGTTCTCATCTCATTCATATTCAATAATTATTCGGGCTATTATAAATTTTAGTGCAGGGAAATATATTCATTGAAGTTCTGTATATTTTTTATGAATATATGTTTCGAGCATTCGTAAACATATGTGGTTACAAATCTTTCCAACAATTTTTGTTCTTAAATCGGTTTCTCTGTTGCGTCATTCTCCTAAGCGTGGAAGGAGGATTCGATATATGAAAACACATTTGGCATTCACCAGGTGGTTCAGAAAGTTTCACATATCTGGAAGCGCCTTGTAACACCTGTTGCAGGTGAATGAGATCCTACGTATATATCAGATATATATTATTTGTCATCGTAAAACGAACACGTAGACTAGACACAGAAATTCGTATATTGTGTGTATCAGATTTGTGTGATTTTAATTTAGGAACACAGACTACAAACTGTTAAATTATTTGTTACAGCTTAAGTTGCTACACATACACAACATTAGTGAATGCACAATTACACCTGTAGGTTTATATTACTGTATATCACTGTACCTCCTCATGTAGCACACACAATTGTAGAATTCTATTTTAAGATGTCAGAAAATAGCCAACTTTTGATTTGTTTGTTCAAAAAAATAATAATATATTTTATAAAAAATAAAACATTAATATTATAATAATTACATATATTTTTTTAATATGTGTTTGATCATGGCCGACTATAGTGGAAGGCCGGAAGATTAAACGTGGCAACAATGGAGCATGCTGCTCTTCTGCTCTTTGAGGCCGACTGTGTACATCTTTTAATTTATGCACATCAATAACCAATCGCGTCATTTTTAGTTGCCGGTTACCAGCAGTTTTATAATTATTTGTTTGTTGTAAATTAAAATTTTATTACGTAAAAACCTGTTGTATTATTTAGGAAATGTAGTAATTAACTCATGCAGATGATACGAATTCAATAATTTTAACAAAATTCAATATGCTAATACTAGTTCACTAATTTCTTCAACTTAAACGTATAGTACTAAGTGCACACAGACCTATTATTTAGATTTAGCGGTAAATACTCATGATTTTAGTAATGGTACAAAATTAAATCAAAATCTAACATGTTCACTTTAGCTCTTTTATTACACAATGATTATAGACCTACTTAATATCATTCATGCTTTACTTTTTAGATAATGAAAACTAACAGTGCATTACTTCAGGCAATAATAACAATAAATGAAAAACGATCTTGCACCTTTATTATTAGTAGGCCCGTGTATTATAAATTAAAAAATGTTAATTACTTTGGGTACAGAAATTACATTCAAAATGTCTTAGAATACCATTTAATTACAAGGGCTTGTGTCCCATAAATGTTTATTACTGTCAACAAAAACAAAAGTCCAAAACTTGGTAAGAATAAAATATATACCTTGCACATAAGTTCATAACATCTTCGGAATTGTAATTACTTTTACTACCAGGAACAAAACACTTAGGCATAAGTGGCATTATCACTGACAAATCTTGACTTAATGAATTACGTACAATTTTTTATTTCCGTCAACTAACATTTCATTATAAATTAATTTTGGAATGTTACTGTACGTTAAAAATTCTAAGCGCCTATTCTAGTTAGGCTTCATAAACATGTGCAAATTTTAGTTTAGTTTATGTTTCCATAAGTGCGTGGGTTTTGTTTGAAATCAACTTATTAAAAAAACACACACAACAAACAATAATAACACTGTAGTAATATAAAATATAACAATTAACATCAATACTGCACTACAAAAATTGTCCCTAACAACAAACTGTAAAAAGGCCTTTAGAAATTTTACAAGAAAGTTAACTGCTCACACGATACAGATCACACTCCACTCAACTGCCGCTTCGGCCTCACACGCACTTATGCTACATTTCTATATTCTGGCCTGACACTAGAGACGGCCATTGTTTGGGGCTCAACCTTTAGTCCAACGACCTCTTCCAGGAATGTTTCTCGACGGATGTTTTTCTCCTCATCTACATTTTAGTTCACTCAACGACGATGGAAACTCCTACACATTAAGAAGCTAAACTACATTTTCAAAGAGTATACAGTAATCATGTTGATTTTTGGAAAAACAGAGTTCTGTCTATGGATAACTGTTCGTTTCCTAGGACCTCTTTCAAGTTACCTATTACTCCGTGTATCTGCCTCAGTTGCGCAAGAGCACTACAGTCTTCGATGATATGTATCATTGTAAATGCTCCACCACAAGTGCAGACGGGTCGTTCTTGACCTTGGAGGTGGTACGAAGACGTCAAGTTCGTGTACCCAATGCACAGTCTCGCGGTGCAAACCTGTTCACGACGACTGCGGTCACCTGCTACTTGCCACTTACCACGCTCTGGTTCACGCACAGTGTTTGCTCTGCCGTGTGTCCCACTCTGCCGCTACACATTAATGATGGTGCTTGTGGCAGTTTCGCGTCATCAGGTCAGGTCATATGGCAATCGCATCGACTCGTGCGCTGCCTTCAGCGTTTCTCGCCGCAGCTTCAACTTCATTGTTACCTTTAATACCTACATGATCCGGACACCAAACAAACGTAAAAGATGAACCAAGGTCTTCTAACGCATGGCATAGCGCTATTATCTGCTGTAATAACGGATCCAGTGTGCTCGGATTGTCCAAGACAGTTAGAAAACTCAGTGAATCCGTACAGATAACAAATTTCCTGTCATCTTGGTGTTCGCAGAAACCAAGAGACTGCCACACCACGTACAATTCGGCGGTGTAACTTATACGCTTGCCGCTTTCGGCAGCGTCCAGGAGTAGGGGGTGCCTTAGATGGCAAACACAGTCCCTACTCCGCTCTCCGTCTTGGACCCATTAGAGTACACAATGGAGTGTTCCTTGACGTATTATTCTAGTACTTATCTAAAAAGGAAATTTAATTCAGTTGGGTGGCGAAATTTCTTCCTTCTACCGGCGACATCCTGCCGGCAATTCGGTCTGGTGAACGTCGAACGGCGGTCGTATATTCTAGCAAGTTTGTTGTTCTCCAACTACACGTGGTTTATGTGGTTCGGTAGTGCTAACATTTTTGCCACATATCTGAGCAACAGCATTTGACGTTGCAGATCTAAAGACGTAATTCCTGCTTCACAATATAAGCTTTGTGCACGGCTACTGAGGAACGCTCCTGTTGCGCACCGCACTCGTGCGTTGTGAACAGGATCCGGCTTTTCCAAGCACGACCTCCTGGCTGAAGACTACACAGCGCATCCGTAATCCATTTTCAATAACACCAGCGCGGCGTACAAGCCCAACAAAACTTCACTGCCTGCTCCCCAGGTCATGTGGTAGATGCACCTGATTGCGTTCGAAGAGGATTCCCAACTCGCAGCCAGATCGTTCACGTGTGTATTCTACGTCAATTGTCTGTCAAAATTTAGGGCCAAGAATTTGATAACGGGCGTATAGAGTACTTGGACACCGTTTATGGTCAACGTAAGGTCCGGGTGCCTCCATCGCTTTCGACAGAAGTGGACACAGGTCGTCTTTGTTGCCGAAAAAAGAAAGCCTATGTTGTCAGCATTCCCTAGCTTACGCCTTGCACTTTATGCCTGACCATCGGCGTTGCTTTGGTCAGGCATAAATATAAATATAAACATTGCTTTAAATATATTCGTATAACCATCTATTATATTTTATGTGAAACATTTATTATACTATGTTGGTATTCAAAATGATTTTATAAAAGTAGGACGCCTTTTAAAACATAATTTTCAACTAATAAAACTATGATAAAGGTGTCTACTTTTTTTAAATTTTTTTAAGCGGTATGCTAAAGAACAAGAATATACACGTAAATAAATTTCGGAATTAGAAAATTAACGGCATTTGCGGTAGGCAAACCTTTAAAGGACTATGAAATTATTGTATTACAATGGGATTGTAATCCGAGGCTTTCAAACACACCCTTTACAAAATCTCATTCCATTAGGCAGTGTATGCAGATAACTAACACCGCAAATTCTGTGAACAATTTCGTGTTCCTCATAACTCTGACACGATTTTGGAACCTCAGAAGTTTAAGAAACATATATCAAGTTGCAAATATTCAAAATGAACAAGGCCAAATATATTTATGGGAGACCATGGCCATCATTTATGCATACCATTTCATTAGTGTTATCTTAGTGGTTTCAGTTTACAGGAAGTAAACGTACACGAGCAATGAATACAAATTAACGAACATAATATTCTTAACTCCTGAATTATGCGCTTCCTTTTGTGAATATTTTGAACATGCGGTAGCTCAAAAAACAAAATATATTTCTGCATATTCAATTTGTTTTAGCCTACAGTTCTTGATGTAATGGCAGTATCATCATAAAAAAAATCTACGGTAGAAACAAATGAATTACTATTATACTTAATTTTTAAAATGTGAAACTCCTGGACAATGAAGTTGTATTAAAAGTATAAAAATATTCTGTGAAAATTACTACTTTTACTACTTTTCTCAATGTAGAGTGGGAAGAATACTAACTTGCATTGTTAGTGTTCAAAATGAAGTATACTCTACTTACTTATAAATATTGAAGATTTAAAAATTGTTGAAGTTAATGTTATTATATATTTTTCAAAAATATTTATTGAGAACTTTATTTAGTGAATGTATAATACAGAGGATGCACAAACAATAACGTAACTACTATGCTACTTATTGCGTTTTGTACCTTTAACTCAGCATATAACGTAAAATAAAAAGACAACAAACATTTGTCGGGCAAAACACACAAAATGTGTAAAGATATTATCAGTGATAATTTTTATAAGTTTATAAAAATGGAGTTATATTAGCGTTTTTATAAGTTTAAATTTACAGAGTTTACCCATAAGTTATGTGTTTGCATAATATGTGATTTAATTTCTCGATTGTGCATGTGGACATTATGTATTGTTACATATTTTCACTACACGTTTTGGTGCACAAATAAGTATATAAATTTAAAAACCATTTTCCGAAAGAATCAAGTTGTGTATCATAATACTACATGACACATCGGACTCAAAAATTCAAATTATAGCTACAAATAATAATAAAGGGAATTATAGGATTATAGGAAATACAGAAATGGTCGGACTGCTTCAGCAACAGAGAAGACAGAAAGGACCTTAACGTGATGTGCGGAATGCTCTCAGAGCCAACACTACCACCACATAATTGTAGACCTTCGTAACGCCAGCCGACAATATTCGGACAGCGTAAATGTTCACAGCAAACCATGTACGAGCTACTACCACAAGACACGACAGGCGTTTGTAAAGCTTTGCATAACAGAAACAGGCACTCCTGAGGAAGAAGTTAGAGCAGATATCAAGACTATATTTATACTAATACTAATGAAGTATATAATATAAAACTATAATAATGTAATAAATATACATATATATATATAATATAATAAATATAATATACTAATACAAAAATATACTAATATGTTTGTACAATACTAATTTGTACCGAAATTACAAAATCACACACATTACACAAACTCAAAACATGTGTTCATATAGTTCAGCTAATAAGATCAGCTATAAAGTAGTTCAGCTAATAAAAGTAGTAAGACCACAGTTATTCAAATTACATTGCACGAGAAAATTGTTGTACATTGTTAACAAAAACACAATACGTGAAATTACTTATGAAGTAAATTTGTCTGAAAGTTAAAGGAATATGATTATTTTCTGAAGAAAATTTGCTTTCTGTATAAGACTATTAATGATTAATACTTAAATTGCGCTTTTTATTGTTAGTGGTTTCATGTTTTTAATCTTTTCGCACACAGAAATATGAAAATAATAATTTTTATTTAAGTAACACTTAATTTTATTTTAAATCTATGCCTCTTCTTAAATAGTAACTGGCATTTATTATTTTGCAAAATATACCATAGCTCCTAGCAACGCCTTGATGGTACACAGTATCGCTCATCTTGTATTCAACACGTGGATGTGAGTGAAAGTCTCCCATACCTACCAATATATTACAACACCTGTCGCGCGCATTTCTAATGCGAAGCGACGCCCGCGTATCTGAAATATATCTGGAGATATTGAGTATCATAAATACAAGCAGGGAATATAGAGTTTTACCTTCAATGATCCTGACACTTTTCATATAAATTGAAATACATTCCGATTCTTTCCTCACCTACCGAATTCATCTGATAAGAAAACGATCTCCTGGGTGTATGGAAAATGTTGTTTTCTGGCGAAAACAATTAAAATGGCATTGCGTCATCAGCGTTTTGGAATATTTCAGTTTAAATTTTCCATTTCGTATTCATAAAAGCACTAAAAGTTTTCATAAAACATAAACGGTACTTTCACATTGATTATTTGGATGTAAATTACATAACGTACAAATTTATTCAATGTCATATTTAGCTAATACTTATTTTCTATCATTTTTATAAAAAAAGTAGCCAATGCTTTTCCTAAAAATGCCGACAAGTTAAGAATCCTGCCTGCAGGATCTTTAACCTGAAATATAAAAAAAAATACTTAACGTACTGTTACGAAGGTCGCACGGATCATCGTGTTTTACAGTAGAAAGGGAATAACTGATACCAAATGAAATCGCTAATTACAACTTTCATTACAGTTGAAAACAAACGCAGATTCCCATATACAACAATTCTTCGAGGTAAATATTTTCTAATACACAGTAATGTAACGAAGAATAAACGTCAGCTTACTACAGCTAGCACTAATACACAAAAATCACTTTACACTAAACCGCAAGTCACAATCACAAATACTACGATAACTCGCTTCAATAACGGAGCTTATTAACGGTCGCATGTACAAGCCGTTGGCCGCCTTATTTTATACTTCGGCTTGTTTCGAGAAGAATCTACCGTTTTCCGTGTGACGCGTCACCAATACTTGCGTACTTACAGGAACGCTGAAACACGCGTCAATACTGACCTCATACACTCCACAGACCAAATGCCGCTACGTCACGCAGTTTGCCTATATTGTGGGCGTATGTATACTGCTAGTTAAAAGTTAGTATTTTAATGAAGAAAGTTGTGTTAGTGGTTAAAATCACAAGCAGAATTATCACTGTTGTACACCACTACATAAAAATTATTCCGATTAGCGCTTTCAAGCTTCAAAGCTCATCGTCGGATCGGAAATCTTTTCGATCCTAAATGATTTCCGATCTGACGATGAGCTGTGAAGCTTGAAAGCGCTAATCGGAATAATTTTTGTATAGTGGTGTGCAACAGTGATAATTCTGCTTGTAAAAGTTAGTAGTAAAAGTGTTGTTAGAAAGAGATAATATTAACATCATATACTTCAAGTGCGTTTCCTTTCAGTGATTTAAGAGATTCTGTCTCTGATTGAAGCCTATCCACTAACCTGTCATACTAAGTGGTAGGCCTACACATAGCTTATGAATAGTTTAGTGACGTTTTTAGTTGTGAACATAATTATACTCTATTTCTTTACTATAACGTGAATTAAATAAGATACATTGAATCTTAATTCATTAAAAGAATGAATTAAGAGACTGAATAAATAAGACTGTTGAAAATCTTTTATTAGTTACTCATCTTGTAGGTTTCACAAAAGTGCTGTAATCAGTCGGTCATTGTCATTGTCAACTTGAAGTATCAGGCCCAACACTTTACTGCAGCTCAAATATTACACTCTAAAATTATACTATACGGCTCTGACATTTATAAAAAACTCTTATAATTGGTGTAAAATTATAATTTATTAAAAGATGATGTAAAGAAATTCAAAATAACCCTTCTAAATTTTTTGCTTTTCATATTAAGTCCTTAAGTATACAATAAAGATGTATAATCTAGTGCAATGTTTTTATATGTGATAGGAATACATATACGACAATAAAATCTAAAATCATAAAGGAAACATCAAAATTCCGTAGGTAAATTTTAAATATAAACGAGTCAAATCTCACAGCTGATTGCGCACCATCTGCGCAAATATATTGTTGATAAACCTAATTGATGTGCTCAACAATACCATTCAACCATGAAAAATGTAATTCAACATCGTGTTCAAACGATTTGAATTTATCGTCAAAATCGTTGTGCTGTTGACCAACAGTACAGTGCCTTACTTTAAGTTTGCAGTCGAAATATTACCCTCTAGAGTCCGAAATTCGACGTGAATTATAAAACGTAAAACAATTTGGTCGGTTGGTAATCAAAAGACCTGTGTACGTATACGAAATAAAAGGTCAATATGTTGTTGCCGTTCCTTAAGGTGTATGCGACAATCCAAGGCAATCAATTCCTCGTCGTCGTGAAATTGGACTATCTCAGATTTCAATTTAGCGTTTATTGTCGAGACTTAGAATTCTCTCCGTAAAAGTTCAATTGACACGCAAACTAAAGTCAAGAGATCGTGGAGTCGATCGATAATGTCCACGCGAGAAACATAAAATTTCATGTTCGCGTATGTGAGTTTCCAATGTCGTAAAAGTGCACTTTTACTGTAATGATTTTGGTGTTTTTAAATTTTTTAACGATCTCTAATGAGTGATTAAGATTTCTGAAGATGGCAATTCGTTGCCGAAACGCGTCATAAAACAAGAAAATTATATTAAACTATTTACATTTATCATGAAATTAATTTTCATGAATATCAGTACAATCACGAGTTCTAGTCAGACACATGGATGTATCTCTAACGTTACTGCAGATTATTTCAGTTACTCAACGTGTTTGAACAGACAAACCTTTTAATGAAAAAAGTTTTGTATTTACAATTCTTTCATATCAAAGATAAGTGTCCATTTTATACCCATCTACAATATAGTTTACAGATTATTACATAACTTTCATTTTTTTAAATACTCAAATCAAACACAACCGCTTGTAAATACGGGATGCGGTGCTGAGAAGCCGATTGTATACTTTTACAGGCCAATCAAAAGCAGCATGAAGTTTCGAGCTATAAAAATTACTACTTGCTGCGCTATCCTAGATAATATAGTTGATGATGCTATATATATTGTACTCTAAAATACGCTTTGTTTACGATATTTCCAACACGGTTTTGAAACTGTTTTATATGAACTGTTCTACACGGCGACGCTTGATGATGTTTTTTCATCTTCGTAGAATATAACTACTTTTGTACGTAATACTACTGATATACCATGTTTATTAAAAAAATTGTGTATAAGTTGCACAACGATTTCCAGAAAAAAATACCAAATTGAAGACAGTTTATAACTAACGTTTTAGGTAAGGTAACTAATTTTATTAATTAACTAATTTTCCTAAAGGTAATAAATAACTTTTTCTCTGGCTATCTTGAAAAAGATAAGAGAAATGTAGAAACTCCTTGCTTCAAGGAGACGGCAATTTCTCTGGTGTTAATTGTTAGACACATCAACACCTTCAGCACTTAATTATTGAACTCATAGATGCTCATCAATAATGTTAGCGGAAGGAATGAAAATGCAGGAAATACAAGGAATGTTAGGATACTAGAAAGGACAAAGAACATCTTGGCCTGAACGGCTTCAGAAGTGGTGTTGAAACGTAATATGTGTTTAAATAAAACCGAATAAATGTGAGAGTTGATGACATCTGTGCATGTCACTCAACAAATAACATATCCGTATTTTGAGAAGAAGAACAGGATCTAGAATAAAACTGAGTGAGTCCTAATAATAACCGCATTGACGTAAAAAAGGATAATGCAACTATACAGGTGCAATCGAACACAAGTTAATGACGCGTAACAAAGGCAAGACAGTATATGACAAAAAATACAGGCGAAATACAATTTTGGTCACTATTCAGAGAGTTAGAGTTTGATTTTATAAATGAAGAAAATTGATAATTATAGAGAACCTACGGAAAGTCTTAGACTTAAAACATGTAATTGAGTCAAAAGGTAAAATTCAAATGTTTATTTCTGTCTTAAACGTATTTTAAAATATTAAACCTTATATTTTCTTTACAAATAAACACAGTCCGAGGAGATTAAGGTTAGCTGAGGATCGAAAGTGTTAGAGGATCGTATCAACTCTCTCAGACAGTTAACAATTCAGATAAAAAGAGAGGGGAAGAAAAATGGAGAGATAGTGTGAGAGAGGGGGGGTTACCTGTTAGTTTACAAAATTTTAATTGATCTCGGGCTCAATGCAAATAACGAAATTAGTTTAGCGATTCTCTGAAGGAAATTCAATTTCTGATAATAATTTCAGAAAAATTAAAAGTATTGATTATTATATGACATTACATTAAATTATTAATGTTTCTTTAGCATAAATTGCTTTTACGTATCTAACTGTAGAGTCTATGATTCTTTATAAAATATGAACAAAAAGTTAATTTTCATGAATTGTGCACTCGGTGGTTGTTATCGTTATACAAGTTTTTTTGAAAAACAAATCATGCTGCTGTATTTTTACATACAATAACTAGATGTATTTGTACATCTGTATGTTGCTGGATAATTTTGTATAAGTAAACTTGGCAAAAAAACTTTCAGACTAAACAGTTGAACTTTCCTACCTTGATAGTCGCGTACATAATATCCGATAAGTGTCGCAAGGGACACACTGTTTGTTAGCTATAAAAACCAGTTTTGTATGTTGCTTGCAAACTGAAAGGTTATTTAGGGAGAATAAAGTTTTAGAAACGCCCCTTGAGATATTCCAAGAGTTGCAGAAAAATTTCACCATAATCTTTAGGTTTGAATGAAGATAGAAGCAAACGTCATACATATACCAATGAGGTGTTTATCTAAATATATAAACAATTGAACACACAATTACATAACTATTAAAGCACAGGAGAACCTAGACTCCCTAAAAAGAACGTTTGTGAGAGAATACGCATTATATACATACACATTTGTATAAATTCGTGCGCATAAGTTATATTATAAAGGTCAATTTCGTTGATGCAAAGTAATGTTGTAAGTGATAAATTTTTTTAATTGAAATATTAAAAATTTACTTAACAGTTTCCAATAAAATGTCAAATTATTAAATTATTATTTTTTTTTGAATACAAAAACAATGAGTGGGAAAACACGAAGACATTAACAGAGAAAACTGTATAAATCGATGCTGGTTCTAATACGACAGAAATTGAAGATTACCAATAAGAATGTTGTCTTAGAACATATCTTTCTTCGGACCAGGTAACAAATGCACCCACTACGAAAAACTTACCGACCGAGAAGATAAGAAGGCAACTTAAAATATGGCTGATAAATTGATAGGTCCATTAGAACATACTGTTTTGTAAATAAAATCCACAAAGAACGAGCAACTGAAATTTGTCAAACTTAGCGTTCAATTATAAACGGGGAGGCAAGCGAAACTCTGGAAACGCAACAAAGATTCTGCGTATTTTAGTGGAAGACATGCGTGGGTTACTTTCCAATGTTGATGGTGATATTGATAAGCTAACTATTACGTTTCATGTTAGCCAATGAAGTATTTTCTGTCCTGATAATAAAAGTATATACTTAGTCACAATTAAAGTAGTATAAAGTAGTTACATTTTGTAACGACACCAATAAAATTAGTTACATTTACAACCATAAATTCGTAAAAAATAAAAAACAATCCCTCTCTCTCACTCTCTCTCTCTCTCTCTCTCTCGCTCTCTCTTTCTCTCTCTCTCACACACACACACACACACACACACACACACACACACACACACACACACACACACACACACACACACATTGCATACACAAGGACGTCTTTAATAATACCCTTCCCTGTAGTTTGTGTCTCTTCCCGGTTATTTCTTTCTAACGTCATCCAATGCATACTTGTACAGTACACGGCCAAGCAACTCAGTTCTCTTGCGAAAAAGGCGTCAATGTGATCACTTTATGTCCTTTGATCTCAGCCAAATATAGGTTGTGACCATCTGACATATTTTATCATTTCCAAAGGTAATATTTATTTTCTTATATTGTTATAGTTTTTAAAATCATTTAGTAACTTAGAATTTGATTGCGTATACCGAAGATGTCTCATTTTCCTATTTTGTTATACGCAGAAAGAAAAAGAGAAGAACAATTACAAGAGCAAGAATGATACATAGGGTACTTATACTTACTATATTAAATTAATTGCCAGTGCAATAGACATTTTTAATATTTTATAAAAAACTGTTCTTGAATATCCGATACACGCTTTTCTGTTCACTTACTAATGATTTATTAAATATGCCTACACATATAAGTATGTTACGTTGTGTGATTGCGCTATACACACTGCCCATCTTCATTAAATACAACAAAATTTTACCTCACATAAATATGTCGGAATTTGTAAATGCTCTCTCTTTCTCTCTCTCTCTCTCTCTCTCTCTCTCTCTCTCTCTCTCTATCTCTCTCTCTCTCTCTCTCTCTCTCTCTCTCTCTCTCACACACACACACACACACACACACGCACGCATGCACATTCACAGTGTACATAATCGAGACACAAGCACGTAATGTGTGTGTGTGTGTGTTCTTGTTATCGCTCACTTTCGCACGTGTGCAAATTCAATCAATTTTTATTTTTGAATCACTTGATACGCTTTTGCTTACACAGGCAGTGAAATTCAATATCAGAAAACGCATCTGATATTCTACTGTTACGTTCAGAGAAAGTTTTACATATCTATATTCACCTTGTAAGACCAGAGAGAAATTTTCTTATATCCAGTATTCCTTTGTAGCAGCAAATGAGATCCCGAGCACCACTATATATTATTTATTATTGGATGTCGACTTTTAGTTTACGCGTAAAATACGATTTCTGTGAAATGCTTTCCAAATTTAAAACTATTAAATTATCCTCTGTTACTTTCACAATACTACTGACAATTTCTTTTCCAACTAATAAATTCTGTAAAAGTCGCAGAAGCATAATTATTTGAAATATATACAAATGCTGGAATTATATTTCTTAAAATCTCGTGGTGGACTACCTCCTCCTTGAAACTTTCTTCGCTTCACAATTTCATCCGTAAAATCTGTGGTCGTCCTGACAAGCTGAGAGTGCCGATTGTTTTTGAAAAAAAAAAGTTCTTTAAAAGGACTGTCATAGCCTATATTCCAAACTGTAAACAAACTCTAAGTACACATAACAAACAGAGACAAAACAATATTTTTTTAAAAATATATTTCTAAAAATGAATCCCTCTCAACATATCTTCACCGAATGAGAGTATACTTAAAAACATTGCCAATTGTAGATTATCAAGATATTTTGTAAAATAAAATAGTGACTATTAACATAGCAACCTAATTATAAAATATTACACACTCAAAGGAAAAGGCTTTCTACCACCTTATTTATACCTTATACACATGTTCAATTAAGAATATCGAAGATAGTGGTATTGAGAATAGCATTGGTAAACTAATTTTTGTAGATAAAAGTGTAAAATAGCCGGTGTTTTATACTGTCTGTAAACTGAACGGACAAATAAATACAGACAAATAAATTAAAATAAGGTTTTTAAAATAATTAAAAACATAATTTCACAATGTATGGCAGAGTCAGGTGTACTTCATGAGAACTGAATAATACGACCTAACAAAGCACGATAATATTAATAATTACTATAATTGTAATTATGAAAATAATAATCTACTTAATTTGTAAAATAAGTTAACGGTCGCTCATAATAACTAAGCCACCCTCCCTCTGTGATATTACTTACATTCATATTACATATATTTCTGTTTGATTTAAATCCCATAAAATTTGTAAGATTTGTCCTACACAGTCTTCAGATCATGCTCGGTTTTACTTACGAATTTTTCTCAATTATTTTGTTTGCTTTTGGTTACTTTTCGTCTTGGCACGGCATAACGAAGCTCATACTCACTCATACTTTGTCTGATCAGTGTTTAAAGACAGATGTTTCAAAAATGCCCGTTTCGTATGTCTATTATTTGTACAATATTCTAACCCGCTATACGCAGGCCTCGGTTTCTATATCTCTTATGCATCTTCACAATGCTCCTAACGGTGAGTGGGATATGATAGCTCTGATATTATCCCATACTAATGTACCTTTTTGCTGATGGGTGTTTGTTGTGAAAACTGCCTCAGCTGGGTCTCGTACAGGGTTCCTAGATACTATTACCTTGGAGTAGATGTAGCTTAAAAATTTGTGTGGGAAACTGGCACTCTGTGGGTCGCAACATCCACTACCTACTAAGAATACTAATCTTTCATATCAGAAGGTAAAGCAGGAGTCTCAGCGCACATACTCCAGAAAACCATGTATCCTCCACTAAGTTCTATAGTTTTACAATAACTAAAACCTAAGCAGTTACTTGCTGGGATCATCTAGCGCACCAGATATATTAATGCATCTCTTTATGCAAAGAAAGTGTGTTGGGTCCTCTAAAATACTAGAATGTGGCAAAATCAATGATCTCTCGTCAATTTCAATTCGCTTTTTTCATCACGACTTCCCATTATAGGTCTCATAAGGGAATTTCCAACACGTGCATTAATATCCCTTGTAAATATTACATAATTTTTCTGGTTATATTATTGACAACTTTTTGTAGAATTCAATTAAATCTTCTGAGTTTTCTTTGTTACCACCCTCCTGGCTGTACAAAGATGCAAATGCTATGTATACCATAACTGTTTGTGTCGGATCGTTAATATTCTTTTATTTACACACTGAAAGGTATATATCCTGGTTTCAACGTTTTACTGATAGTCCAGAAGGTGCTCGTCTTCTAGACGCTAAATCACTTTATTAAAAATTAGTTCTCTAACTCTGTTGACGCGTAAGCTTCTTTTTAGTGTCAGTGACAATGGCAATGTCGACGCTAATTATTTTAACTTTTCGTTGAAGTTCTATTTCTTTATTTGCAAGCCTTTTTACATTATACACACCAACACGTGTATTCTTCATTTTATTTACAGTTGCGGTTGGCAACGTTTGATCCGTATATGTATTTCTTGCCTGAGAAAGCTTAGTAATTAATATGTCTAATGGGTATGCTATTACGAAGCATGGGTAGCAGGGTAAAACGAAGGTGGGGCTGCTACTTTCTTGCTCAATGTCCAGCTCGATTTTATGTCAGAGGTATTTCCCATAAACTGGTTGTCTTAACAGACTATAGACCCAGTTTCCCGTGCTTGAGGTATCCATAAGGATCAATATTTTGTGGTGGTGTCTTCTTACCTTCCACATCCCGCACCGTTGGCTATCAAAGAGTCATCCGCCTTTGGAGGCAATTTCTTATATCAAGGGCAAGAGGGTGTATTAACTTGTTGACAAGTAGACATGGGGCAGCTTATACCGGATTAGTCATCTGTAGGTGTTTCCCGTCCCCCACCATTTGGAGGTAAGACTGGATATTTCCCATCATCGACTAATGAAACAATAAGGCAACCAGTCACTGTCTGCAATACATTCAGGGAAGTTGAACTAAATTAAATTTCTTAATGTGAAAACAATAAAATCTCTCAAAAATAAAAACGCTATTAATCTCTGTTGAATGACAAGTAAAAAACTGACTCACGTTCTTTTAATGGTCAATTTTATATATATATATATATATATATATATATATATATATATATATAGGAATGTTAATTATCGACCGTATTATTATACTGTTAATGATTTCGAGGTTCGGTCATTAATCATGAAAACTCAGTTTTGCGACGTTTCGAGATTTATTCTTCTCATAATCATGCCTACAACATTAAAATATAGTCTTACTACAATTATATTATTTGTAAGTGTGTATAGTGTGTGTAAAGTCATACATTACTATAACTATTTACTTACATTAACTGTGAGATGAGCTACAGCAACCACATTACACTAAACACTTATCACTGTTCCATACTTATACACATATAACACATTACATTTGTATAGTGTTAGCGTTATGTAGTTATCTGACAGACTGCCAGCGATATAAAATTTTAATAGTACCTTAACTAGTAAGTTGTTCAGTATTGCTATAACCTATAAACTATTGTACATTTTAAAAAGAGTGAATAAGTTTAGAATAACACTTGCTAAGACTTTGTACGTCCGTTTTCTTGTTAACTGAAAGGTATTTATTCTTCTCTATTGATAGCATTTCTAAGAATTGCCGTTTAAAGTGATTACTTTCTGCATGAATTACTTTAGCTTTATGAAACTGAAACGAGTGACCGTGTGTACGGGCGTGTTGTGTTAGGGCCGTGGGATCAGGTCTGTTAGTATTTACTTTCTGGCAGCTATATTTATGTTGATAAATACGTCTTTTGAAATACTGTTCAGAACAACCGTAATATTTTTTTCCACAGTTTTCTTCACACGGTATTTCATATATTATGTTGGATCTTAGTTCTATTTCATCCCTGTCTTTAATATGCGTAAAACATTTATTATTGATAGTGTTAACGTTTTTGAAAGCTATTTTTGTATTGTGATTAGCATTAGTGAGGATCTTGGAAAGTCTTTCTGATAATGATTTGACATATGGAAGGGAAAAATATTTTTTAGTTGTAGTAGTGTTATCTTGATTACTGGATGTTGTATTCTGTCCTACAGGTGTATTACCATTTTTTTGGTTATTAGTCCCGTCTAAGTTATTTATTTGGGTTTTAGTGTTTTCTACCATGTTATGATTATGTCTGTAACTTTCTCGCAATATTTTGCAAATTATCTTGTGGGGGTACCCATTTGTTAGCAATAAGTCTACTAGTCTATTATCAAAGTAATTAATGTAAGTAAATAGTTATAGTAATGTATGACTTTACACACACTATACACACTTACAAATAATATAATTGTAGTAAGACTATATTTTAATGTTGTAGGCATGATTATGAGAAGAATAAATCTCGAAACGTCGCAAAACTGAGTTTTCATGATTAATGACCGAACCTCAAAATCATTAACAGTATATATATATATATATATATATATATATATATATATATAAAGATAATTTATATCTGTCTTTGTGTGTGTGTGCTTAGTTGTAACTACAGTCTTACTTTTTTCAAACAAAACTAATAAGGTATTAGATTTGCACAGAGGAAGGTCTTTAATAGTGTATCTAAAATATTTCTATACGATTCCAAAAAAATTGCATATAAATGTGTATCGACAACAATTCTGTAATTTAATCATTTTAAAATACACCTTAAATTATTATTATTGTTACTTCATAGTAACAATAGCTTTAATTAATATCCAGTGGGTAAGATAAGACTCTCTGGGGCTTATTGTCTACAAGATTACGCTTATTCAGGCAGAGGCGTCTCTCTCGGTTGTCTGTCACTAATTACGCCCAGTACGACTATATTAAATTCCCACAGCAGACATTAGGCTCCAAGGCTGAGACCATCATTGCATAATACGTTCAGAAAATCCAAATTTTCGTGTGAGATGATACATAGTTAACCTAAAGGCTCCCCTGACCATAATAGGGTTAGTACATTAATGCATATAATTTTATTAATTTTCCTTGACGCAACCTTGATGCGAACGTCACAATACTTCCTTTTTTACATTTACTTTTTTGCAAGTTAACTGCAACATTATTATTAAGTTATCTTTAAGTAATTTTAAAAATGACTTTCCATTTGGTCACATTAATTGATTATAAAAACTGTAATACATTAATAAATTAAATGTATATTGTACGCTTGTATGTATGTATGCATGTATTTGCAAAAACAGACACAGATACAATGCAATCCTTTTAACATAACTTTTAACTCTTTAAATTTAATATTAGAATAAAACTATTATTATAGGAATTTTTTATAAATGTGCGTTGTGACGATTAATATCTCAAACGTAAGAGATGTCTGTGTGGATTACGTCTGTCTACAGATTTTGTTCCCGTCTCACACTTTATGCTTCCTACACCATTACATGACGGGTTATGAAAATTATCAACGTTACAATAATTCTATTGCTATTCCCCGTTCATAACATTTCTGATATAAAAATTTAAATACATTATCTGTATTTGCGTGTGGCTGGTCTCACCTTTCCTTTTGATCATGTTGAATTTTGGTTTATGCTGAATAAATTTTAATTGACAAACTCAAAGACAAATCGATGTGAAGTTAGACGTAAATCTGATGTTTACATTAGGTAAAAAACGACGTACCCATTATCCCTAACTGTCTCATTTATAAAAGCAAGAAAGCTTTTGAGAAAATTAAATTTTTAAAACTTCCTAAATACTTGAGTCTAACAAAAGTTTGTTAATCTGCGAGGCTTTTAATTTTATCATAGAAAGCGTATGCGCTTTATGAAAAATGTGTAAAGATTAAAAAAGCAATAAGAAATTACAACACTAGAAGATGTTATCATGGTACGTTAGATAACTTAGTATTGATTCTATGTTGCAATTAATGCATACTTATGTATAAATGCATAGTTACGTAATGCGGAAAATGTGTTACACTATTACAGAACATTCGACGTGTTTTGTCGGCTGTTCCAGTGAAATCCGGCTGTAATGTGTGCGTACGTGATCTAAACATGCGTTAGCGAGACTCTTCTAGACTTCGCCGGCCGCTCGCATTGTGTCAAGACCGCAATCAACTACGCTCTGGTGTAGCGCTGATGCGTAGTATGGAATATTCTGATGTCTCAACGGGGTATAAAACAAGAGTTCTGCGACGCTTAATTCAATTATTTTCGGGTGATTTACACAGTGCGGTCGAAGTATTGTGGCAAAGTGTTATGTGTTTTATAATTGTGCGGGACAAATGTAATAAAATTGTGTTTTATATTAGTTGACATGTTTATTGCGTGTGAACAATTTTTATTTGTTTTGTTGTAAGAGACTACCTTGTTGATTACATACTGTTTAATTGTGATAATTAAAGCTGGTGACTTAATTGGTGTCTTGTATTGCGTTTTGCACTGTACCATACGACGAGCAGTTAGACCGTCGTAACGGTATGTTATTTTTATATTTAAAGAAATTTTACGTGACGAATTAATTATATATATTAACTCTAATGCGAAATGTTAACAAAAGTAATGTTTTTAATATTTTGAAATTAGCAAATTTTAGTTGGTGTAAACAACATAAAATTTACATTCGTTCATTCTATAAGCACAAAGAATATAATAAATGTATTGTTTGGTAAATCTGTCTACCACCAAGTAACACGTCATTGTATTGAACTGCAGAGAAAAGTCAGTGTAAACAGCAGTAAAAGTGTCGCCTAAGGGTACATATTAAATTTCACATCGATAGTAAAGACACCTTCAAGAGAGGAACGGTAATTTTTCTCTCTCAGTACACAAAACTATAATAGTGCGCCCACACTGATAAACCCCGCACACTGTCACGAGACTACAGTATTTTATTACCTCATCAGATTTTTATATATTTTCCAGTCCTTTTTGAAGTTATGTTGTATACTAGTATAAAATATCAACTGATAGTTGTGTGTGAGTGTATATGTGAGCATGCGCGTGAGTGAGTGCAGCAAGATAATACAGGTCTAAATCATATTACTGTAAGTGTATCACTACGTGAAATGTGTTGTATCCCTTGTGTTTTGTATTTGCCTGTAAAGTGTACAAGAAGAAATTTACATTTACCTATAAATTTGTCCGTTTTGATAATGTGTTGATTCACGTAGTAACGGCAACAAGATGACCTTCAGACACGCTCAGTGAGCTTCCAAATAACATAATGTGAAATACATCAATAGAGACTTAAACGTGAAGATAGTAAGTGGTTTACCAAGAGAAGGATTCACTAACACAGTGATGCAGAGTCAATCCTAGTAGGCCTAGTTGATGCTCTTTAGGACTTCGAACGTCTCTAACTGTACGATACTTAAGACTTACATTGATTTATTGTTTTGGGAATAGTGTAGAACTAAGAGTCTTAGGCCAATGAGCTAGGTTTATAATCATATTAATACTATAAATGATGTACTACACATAGTAAACTCACAAATACCATTTGTCACTTACTATGTACATCGATTTTTAAAATTAGTTATACATGAAAATGTTTTCAAATTACGTTCCATTAGATATACTTATACTAATAAAAAGTCACTTATTTAAATTTGACTAGAATACTGTCAAAACGATTTTACTTCTTTTTTTTGAAGTTTTATCAACTGTTAACATTTAAAATATCGGTATGGAGAACTATACATGACTTCCATGTTCAAAGATTTATATTTAAAATCATTTTCGAAATGAAATATTTCCATAGAAACTACTTCTTTCTACTTACTGCTTCAGCCTTAACCACAGGACTGTGGTCACTAACGTATACCACCTCACGTTATCGCACTCGATTTTCACTGATGATGGAAGTCGATGGCACTGCCGAAACGTCTGCTTTTGTAGAAAACTTTGGTCTACGGCCAAACAGGACGGGAAGGAATTTTAACAACAAACTACTTCTTTGTTGGCGATAACGTAGTACATATAGGCCTATAAAAAATTATCCCCTCCCGCTTCAACTATAATTTTCATTTATAGACAATTATCCCTACCCCGTTCAACTAGCCTCTTCATTTATAGATATTTCATCTACGTTTCTACAGTGGATTATTAAGATCTTCTTATCAGGATACTTAATTTATCAAAATTAACTACTTTACTCTTGTTAAAAAAAAATGTTTCTGGTAAACTACCCTTTCCCCCTAACCGATCTTCACCAAAATGAATAGGCTTTGAGTCCTCTACAACTCAGGCACATATGTAAAAAAACTATTTGATTCTGTTTGAATTTACGGCAGTTATCGTTCGTCTTGAAAAAATTTCTCTTGTTACAACATAAAATGTTGCAGGTAAACTACCTCTTTCCCTTAACCGATCTTCACCAAAATCAACAGACCTTGAGTTCTCTACAAGGTAGGGAGGTATGCAAAACATTATTTGATTATGTTTGAATTTACGGCAGTTATCATTCGTCATAAGAAAAATTATCCATGTTAAAACATAAAACGTTGCGGGTAAACTACCCCTTTTCCTAAACCGATCTTCGACAAAAACAACAGGTCTTGAGAACTCTACAATGCAGAGCTGTATGCAAAAATTATTTGATTCTGTTTGAATTTGCGGCTGTTATCGTTTGCCAAATAAATACCCTTCTTAAAACAAAAAAACGTTCCAGGTAAACTACACCTTTTCCTTAACCGATCTTTACCAAAAACAATGGATCTTGAGACTTCTGCAATTCAGGACTGTATGCGAAACATTATTTGATTCTGTTTGAATTTGAGGCAGTTACCGTTCGTCATAGAAAATATCGGTATGGAGAACCATACATGACTTCCATATTCTAAGATTTATATTTAAAATCATTTTCAGCCAAACAGCCAGGCTGTGTCTTACCTGCCTTTTTATTGCTGTATTAAATGAAAAATATTATATTACATTAAAATGAAAAAATTATAATTTTATTGCCTGGCAACAAAATTATTTTATTTTTAACAATTACCATTGTTTCAAAGAGTTTAAATAAATTTTCAAGTACTTTACTCTTGTTAAAACGTAAAAGGTTGCAGGTAAACTACCCCTTCCTCTTAACCGATCTTCACCAAAATCGAAAGTCATTGAGACGTCTACAATTCAGGGACGTATGCAAAAAATTATTTGATTCTGTTTGAATTTGCGGCTGTTATCGTTTGCCATAAGAAATACCCTTGTTAAAACATAAAACGTTACAGGTAAACTACCCCTTTCCATTAACCGATCTTCACCAAAATCAACAGATCTTGAGAACTCTACAATACATGGCTGTATGCGAAACATTATTTGATTCTGTTTGAATTTGCGGCTGTTATCGTTTGCCAAACAAACAAAATTACCCTTGCTAAAAAGAAACCGTTGCCGGTAAACTACCCCTTTCCCTCAACCGATCTTCACCAAAAACAATAGGTCGCGATTACTCTGCAAATCAGGGCTGCATGCAAAAAATTATTTGATTCTGTTTGAATTTGCGGCAGTTATCGTTTGCCATAGAAAAAAAATCTATAGACACAGACACTTAGACAGACAGACAGACACACAGACAGACAGACACACACACAGACACTTTTCGGAAAACGACTTTTTTTCATGTTTTGAGTGTAGTAGAATCAGAATCTGCAATAATCTCGAACACGATTTTTTTTGCCATCACCATACTTCCATTCCTTAAGGAATATGGAAGTAAAATTACCCTTGATAAAAACCGTTGCTGGTAAACTACCCCTTTCCCTTAACCGATCTTCACCAAAAACAATAGGTCTTTAGTACTCAACAAATCAGGGCTGTATGCAAAAACTTATTTGATTCTGTTTGAATTTGCGGCTCTTATCGTTTGCCATAGAAAATACCCTTGTTAAAACATAAAACGTTGCAGGTAAACTACCCCGTTCCCTTAACCGATCTTCACCAACACCAATAGTTGTAATGTATAGTAGTAATGTTGACGTATGCAAAACATCATTTGATTCTGTTTGAATTTGCGGCTCTTATCGTTTGCCATAGAAAATACGCTTGATAAAAAACGTTGCCGGTAAACTACCCCTTCCCCTCAACCAATCTTCACCAAAAACAGTAGGTCTTGAGTACTCTACAAATCAGGGCTGTATGCAGAAAATTATTTGATTCTGTTTGAATTTGCGGCTGTTATCGTTTGCCATATAAAATACCCTTGTTAAAAAAACGTTGTTGGTAAACTACCCCTTTCCCTTAACCGATCTTCACCAAAAACAATAGGTCTTGAGAACTCAACAATGTAGGGCTGTATGCAAATAATCTTTTGATTCTGTTTGAATTTGCGGCTGTTATCGTTTGCCATAGGAAATACCCTTGTTAAAACATATAACGTTACAGGTAAACTACCCCTTTTCCTTAACCGATCTTTACCAAAAACAATAGGCATTGAGAAATCTACAATTCAGGGCTGTATGCGAAACATTATTTGATTCTGTTTGAATTTGCGGCTGTTATCGTTTGCTAAAAAAAAAAAATTTCCCTTGATAAAAAAAACCGTTGCTGGTAAACTACCCCTTTCCCTCAACCGATCTTCACCAAAAACAATAGGTAGTGAGTACTCTACATGCAAAAAATTCTGTATGCAAAAAATTATTTGATTCTGTTTGAATTTGCGGCAGTTATCGTTTGCCATAGAAAAAAATCTACAGACACACAGACAGACACACACACAGACACTTTTCGGAAAACGACTTTTTTCATGTTTTGAGTGTAGTACAATCAGAATCTGCAATAATCTCGAACACGATTTTTTTTGCCATCACCATACTTCCATTCCTTAAGGAATATGGAAGTAAAAATTACCCTTGTTAAAACATAAAATGTTGCCGGTAAACTACCCCTTTCCCTTAACCAATCTTCACAAAAAACAATTGGTCTTGAGAACTCTATAATTAAGGGCTGTATGCGAAACATTATTTGATTCTGCTTGAATTTACGGCTGTTATCGTTTGCCATATAAAATACCCTTGTTAAAACATAAAACGTTGCTGGTAAACTACCCCTTTCCCTTAACCGATCTTCACCAAAACCAACAGGTCTTGATAACTCTACAATCCAGGGCTGTATGCGAAACATTATTTGATTCTGTTTGAATTTTCGGCTGTTATCGTTTGCCATAGAAAAATATCGGTATGAAGAACCATACATGACTTCCATGTTCTAAGATTTATATTTAAAATCATATTCGAAATAAAATATTACCATAGAAACTACTTCTTTCTACTTATTGCTTCAGCCTTAACCACGGTACTGTGGTCACTAACGTATACCACCTGACATTTTCGCACTCGATTTTCACTGATGATGGCAGACGATGGACTGCCGAAAAGTCTGGTTTTACAGTAAACATTGGACTACGGCTAAACAGCCCGGGAAGGAATTTTAACAAAGAACTACTTCTTTGGTGCCGATAACGTAGTACACATATAAAAAATTCTCCCCTCCCCAATCAACTATAATTTTCATTAATAGAAAATTACCCCCACCCCGTTCACCTAACCTCTTCATTTATACATATTTCATCTATGTTTCTACAGTAGATTATTATGAGCTTCTTATTAGGATACATTATTTATCAAAATTAAGTACTTTACTCTTGTTAAAACATACAATAGACCTTCAGTCCTCTACAATTCAGGGATGCATGCAAAAAAATATTTGATTCTGTTTGAATGTGCGACAGTTATCGTTCGTCATATAAACAATTACCCTTGTTAAACATAAAATGTTGCAGGTAAACTACCCCTATCCCTTAACCGATCTTCAAAAAAATCAACAGACCTTGAGTTCTCTTTAATTCCAAAAAGTATGCAAAAACGTAGTCGATTCTGTTTGAAATTGCGGCAGTTATCGTTCGTCATATAAAAAATTATCCATGTTAAAACAAAAAATGTTGCAGGTAAACTACCCCTATCCCTTAACAGATCTTCACGAACACCAATAGCACTTGAGAACTCTACAATTCAGGGCTGTATGCAAAACATTATTTGATTCTGTTTGAATTTGCGGCTGTTATCGTTTGCCCTAAATAATACCCTTGTTAAAACATAAAACGTTGCTGGTAAACTACCCCTTTCCCTTAACCGATCTTCACCGAAACCAACAGGTCTTGAGAACTCTATAATTCAGGGCTGTATGCAAAAGAGTAGTTGATTCTGTTTGAATTTGCGGCTGTTATCGTTTGGCATAGGACAAAATTACACTTGTTTAAAAAGAAACCGTCTCTGGTAATTACCCCTTTCCCGTAACCGATCTTCACCTAAAACAATAGGACTTGAGTACTCAACAGATCAGGGCTGCATGCAAAACATTATTTGATTCTGTTTGAATTTGCGGCTCTTATCGTTTGCGAAATAAAATACCCTTCTAAAACAAAACGTAGCTGGTAAACTACCCCTTTCCCTTAACCGATCTTCACCAAAATCAATAGGTCTTGAGAACTCTACAATTTAGGGCTGTATGCAAATAATCATTTGATTCTGTTTGAATTTGCGGCAGTTATCGTTTGCCATAGAAAAAAAATCTACAGACACACACAGACAGACACACAGACAGACACTTTTCGAAAAATTACTTTTTTTCATGTTTTGAGTGTAGTACAATCAGAATCTGCAATAATCTCGAACACGATTTTTTTTGCCATCACCATACTTCCATTTCCTTAAGGAACATGGAAGTAAAAACGTTGCTGGTAAACTACCCCTTTCCCTTAACCGATCTTCACCAAAACCAAGAGGTCTTGAGAACTCCATAATTCAGGGCTGTATGCAAAAGAGTATTTGATTCTGTTTGAATTTGCGGCTGTTATCGTTTGCCATAGAAAAAATTACACTTATTTAAAAAAAACCGTTGCTGGTAAACTACCCCTTTCCCTTAACCGATCTTCACCAAAACCAATAGGTTCTTGAGTACTCTACAAATCAGGGCAACATGCAAAAAATTATTTGATTCTGTTTGAATTTGCGACTCTTATCGTTTGCCACAACAAATACCCTTTAAAAACATAAAACGTTGCTGGTAAACTACCCCTTTCCCTTAACCGATCTTCACCTAAAACAATAGGTCTTGTGTACTGTACACATCAGCGCAACATGCAAAAAATTATTTGATTCTGTTTTAATTTGCGACTCTTATCGTTTGTCATAACAAACACCCTTTTAAAACATAAAACGTTGCTGGTAAACTACCCATTTCCCTTAACCGATCTTCACCTAAAACAATAGGTCTTGTGTACTCAACAGATCAGGGCTGCATGTAAAACATTATTTGATTCTGTTTGAATTTGCGGCTCTTATCGTTTGCCATAGAAAATACCCTTCTAAAACATAAAACGTAGCTGGTAAACTACCCCTTTCCCTTAACCGATCTTCACCAAAATCAATAGGTCTTGAGAACTCTACAATTTAGGGCGGTATGCAAGTAATCACTTGATTCTGTTTGAATTTACGGCTGTTACCGTTTGCCATATAAAATATCCTTGTTAAAACATAAAACGTTGCTGGTAAACTACCCCTTTCCCTTAACCGATCTTCACCAAAAACAATAGGTCTTGAGGACTCTACAATTCAGGGCTGTATGCAAAAGAGTAGTTGATTCTGTTTGAATTTGCGGCAGTTATCGTTTGCCATAGAAAACAATTACCCATGATTAAAAAATAATCGTTGCCGGTAAACTATCCCTTTCCCGCAACCGATCTTCACCAAAAACAATAGGTCGTGAGTACTCTACAAATCAGAGCTGTATGCAAAAAAATATTTGATTCAGTTTGAATTTGCGGCTGTTATCGTTTGCCAAAAAAAATATTTACAGATAGACACACAGACAGACACACAGACAGATAGACACAAAGACACTTTTCGAAAAATGAATTTTTCATGTTTTGAGTGTAGTACAATCAGAATCGGCAATAATCTCGAACACGATTTTTTTTGCCATCTCCATACTTCCATTTCCTTAAGGAACATGGAAGTAAAATTACCCTTGTTAAAACATAAGACGTTGCAGGTAAACTACCCCTTTCCCTTAACCGATCATCAACAAAAACAATAGGTCTTGAGTACTCTACAAATCAGGGCTGTATTCAAAACATTATGTGATTCTGTTTGAATTTCCCCGCGATTGATGGAATTTGATGACATTCCATCATCGAGTCATCCTCCCCTTCCGTGGAAAAATAATTAAATTGTATCAGCGGCGTGGATTTCTGGGGTTGAGATTAAGATAACAACGCCAACTTTCTTACTAAAATTTATTGAAATAGTTTCTAATGGACATAAGTCACTTATACCACATGTAAACTTAAATACAACATCACCATTTTCTGGCTTTTGTTGTGATGCACGTTTTAACACTCCTTATGATATAATTCCGTCCTTATTAACAAAGATGCTTATTTTTACTTATAAATTGTTACAATAAATTTTATTAAACTATGTCTTACTATTATTTTTTTTACAATACTCTATGATCACTATTGAACTTAGCTTCTACAATGTCCTTTGTTGTGATGAGCTAACATTCTGAACATTATTTAGGAAATAACTATAAAATGTAATTCTAGGCTTATGGTGCCTATAACATCATGAATTATTTTAGCTTTATACCGTATTGTCAGTCTCTTTAGACGGTTGATAATACCTTTTATTTAATATTGAGTAATCCTACCAACTTGTGGTTAACATCCTTCTGTTAATTACACGATTGTTTCATGTTATTTTGTTTTATAAAACACATGAGTTTTTGTACTATGAGAATGGTTTCCTATTATAATTGTTTCTTTGTTATACTTATTTTGTTTCACTAAAATCTTATTTCTAATTAACCATTATGGTCTCTATTCAGTTATACGATAGTTTGTTTCTGCTTGACGTTCTTAATTATTGCTTATTTTACATAGCAAATCTTACATCTAGGTACAGACCGCTATGTTTATTATAAATACATTATTAATGGTTTTATCAGTCTTAGGTATTATTTTGTTTACGTTACAACAGTTAGTTTATTTATCACTGATGCTTTTGATAGTATTTATTCTTATTTTGAATAAGTATTTCTCAAGGTACACAAGTTGTGTACCTCACTCTCTAGCTTATTTCATCATAGTATATTACATTAATTATAACAATTACAACATTCTAGTTGTCTTATATTTGCATTAGAATGATCCTTATGTTATCTATTTTCATCTAGATAAAATGCACAACAGTTTTGTATCCTGCTGATCACATTTATTATCATTATAAGAGTAAATTCACATTTAGCTAGATTAGTTTGCCACACTTCCCTTTCTTTGACTAAATCTCAATTACATTGTTTGTTTTTACTAGTTATAGTATTAAACTATAATCATCTAGATATAATATTATTCACTATTTATAGTGCTGGTTATAATTATCCAGTTTTTCTTATCATTTTACATACATTTTTATTTAACATTCAGTCTTTTCTGATATACAATGATTTACATCACTGGTATAGTTACTATTTAAAATGCAGTGTTATACTCTTATACTCTGTCTTATTATATTAATTACAATCACTTATTTATTATCTCACTCTCTTAATCTAGTTGGGTTTTTGTCAACTTACGTCTTAGTTATTTTTATAGTCCTTATTCGTTATGTCTAGTCTGTCATTGGGTATCTATTTCCTTCTCATTGGACTCCTAGTTTTCTCTTTATTAATTCAATCTATCACCTAATCCTTCTTCATAGTGATTTTCTTGTTTTAATACTCCTTTAATTTCATATATTTTGTTTTTAAATTCTTCACCTTATAGGATCTATTTTTCATGAGTAATTCTTTATCGCAAGTTAAATTTGGCTGGTTTTGCTTCTGCATTATGCATAATCTTCACTGTTAAGAATAGCTCTTAGTTCTGTGTACCTTGGTCACGCTACACCATCTATCATTGTCCATACGGTACATCTAAATGCTTTGCATCAATTGTTATTTATACTGGTACATGTATTTACTGTTTCTCTAATTTCCTTGTTTCTAACACTATCCTGAAATGTAAGCCTATAGCACTCCCTCCAGTATGCTACTTCCGTTTTCCTCATATGTTCTGTAGTAGTCCACGCTTCCCCCCCCCCCCCGATATTACAGTACTCGCCACTATTGTCTTATATAGGCTATTTGAATTTTTTCAGCTTTAGTTTATTGTTCAATAAAGTGGAATGTAATTGTTTAGTTACTTGTTTTCCTCGTGCTATACGATTATTTATTTCTGCTACACTTGTGTGCTGTCTTTTGTAACCATGACACCAAGGCGTTTGTACGAATCTAGTCCTTCAATAACTTTCCGTTCCAAAAATATATCTTGGCATGTATTTACAAACACAATATATTCAGTCGTAACTATTTTAAACAAGATATCTTATTGTTAGGCCAATTTTCTGATATTCTACATCTAACGTTCTAAGCATATAATACATTTTATCTTCATCCTTAGCTACAATTACTTGATCATCCGCGGAATGCAAAGTGGAGAGATTTTCGTCGATGAAAAGGTATGCCCATATTCCTGCAGGTGGGTATTCAGCGTTTTAAGGATGAATTTATGTGTATCATAAAAAATGAGCGTTGTAGGCCTACCTTGTCTCATTTACATGGTGACTAGAAATTCATCAGGTAGTCACGAGGCTACCTTTATACTGCTATGCTAGTGATGTTGGTACATAGCTCTTCCATACCTTTAACATGCATCGTATTGTTACCATTTTTAAATAATACTGTATATAACTAAAGAAGTGGAAGACTGTTATATGCTTCCTGAAGACATATAAATATTAAACTAGTTCCCACATTTTTTTGCCATTTTTTTACAAGAAATTGTTTTAATGTAAAGATACTAACGATGTGTTTTAATGTACATTTAAATAAAACATTACGTGTTTTACATTATATTAATATACAATAATACGTTAGCTATACATAAAAGATAATTTAATGTACGTTACATTACATATACATTTGTTTACTGTTTAGATTATAAATGATTAGGAATACGTGAAAAATGAAGCACAAAATAGGCCTAAACTAAAACAGCCGTATGCACACGTCAGCAGTGTAGTTTAGTTTAGGGACTACATCAAACACAATCGCCGGTGGGTAAATGATATCCTCACGCTGCCTACTTTCACGAACCGAATATAAATGTCACTCATAAAGTAAAAATGACGTCATTTGCTTCGTTATCGTTGACAACGTATTTTATGTATTGTACGCTACAGCACATTTTGTTTTCATTTATGTTGACATAATTTTTAAACTCTTCTTATAAACTGTTTTATTCTTATTATTTTCTAAAACATTATTATTATTATTATTATTATTATTATTATTAATCATTATTCTTATTATTTATTACTTTCATTATTTTATCAGAGAAATTGTATAACTTTACACAGAAGAACATAACCGCCTCAAAATGTGATGATACTATCAGCTACATCAAAATATAATATTAGATGTAGAAAAAGTTAAATGAATTTTTGGTTTACTAAAATATAGGTTAAGTACGCAATTCACAAGAACACTTAGAAGAGAATGCGTAATAATTTAAAAACAAAACATCAGTGCTAATAAAAAAAAGGAAGTGCCAATTTTACCTGTAATTCCATCCAACCAGCTACAGCAAATATGTGTGATACATTTCGCTTTAATTGATAGTGAATATTAGGTAACAAATAAGGTATTCTAAAACAACTAATACATGAATATTAAAGATATTATTTCATTACTATCTGATCAAATTAAGTTCTCCAAATGCGGATTTTTGTAAAAACGTACAATTCTAATAGAGAAAGAGTCTTCGGCAACACAACCATATTTTTGAGCTGCATAATGTTCCAGGACAAGAATATTAGGTAAGTAAAAAAATTGTCAAAATGTGTCATGTAAGAATGACAGTCTTTATATAACGTCACAGGTAATTTAACTAAGTTCATTGAGATAGTTTTGCTAATAAATGTATTAAAGCCTAAAACCAATAACTTAATTGCTTCAGTTTTGTCTGCTATTAATTACGTTCAGTACGAATATATTAAATTCCCTTGGCAGACATTAGCCTCCAAGGCAACTGAGACCCTTATTACATGGACCATCTCAAACACACTTGTAGAAAGGGATGGTGAAGCTTTGCAAGCAGACGTTGCATGAAACCTTCGTCTGACCAC
This sequence comes from Magicicada septendecula, assembly GCA_034769895.1. Classification (NCBI taxonomy): domain Eukaryota; kingdom Metazoa; phylum Arthropoda; class Insecta; order Hemiptera; family Cicadidae; genus Magicicada; species Magicicada septendecula. The sequence continues at coordinate 140,498,875 of CM068374.1, read as the reverse complement.
GAGTAAGCTTTGTATATTGAAAACGTGTAATCTGCGTTTCAGTGATCTGGGATTAGTGAGGAATTACATTCGTAACGGCCGAAAGGAAATCGTCAGATCTTAAGTAACATCAACGTAAATGATTAGTCTCACGTGTACAATGTTATTTTTAAATAATAGTATGAACATACAATTCGTGTAAATGCTTTCCCTGTGTAAATCAAAATTACACACAGACGTTATAGCAGACAAGAACCATAAATAAGCACACACACACACACACACACACACACACACACACACACACAAGTTTGTAAAAACACATTAATAAAAATTAAATATAAAGTCAATTTTCTATTGTAACTATTGTATTTATTGTTCATAGACTAAAGGTACCATACATACGATTTGCAATACAATTTTTATTACATTCTTATAAACGATCGATTTCGGTCACAGACCATCGTTAGGTCATATACAATACTAAAATACAATAGAAAATTGAAATTATACGTACCATTAGTAAACAATAAGTGTGTGTATATTAAATACATCACATTTTCAATAAATCTTAAAGGTGAACTTCTAATAATTAATGTTAATTAATGTGCACTAATGAGTGATTACCTCGAAGATTTTAATTAACAATACAATTAGTTGAATAAATGTTTTTATTATTATTTTCTTTCACATGAAAACATATCACCATTATTTCACATATCTTCATTATCACCATCATCATCAAAATCGTCTTTGCTATCATCAGCTCAGAGAGTTTACCACTGTAATTCGTTTATTTCATAACAGTTAAGCTATCAAAATATAGTACGTTAAGAATATGTGATTATGTTTAATAACATTTATACGAGGTCCGATAAAATTTAAACGAATATTTAGAAATTACCGTGAGATACTTTAACACTTGTTAATGTTGATGGGTGTTGTCGACACGTGTGACTGAATGTTTGGATCGCTTTGCAGCAAAGGCAGACGGATTTTTTGATTCTCACATTCATAAGTGATGATTAGTGGGGGTATGACTATACCTCTAAAACCAAGATGTCAAGCAAGTATGGAGTGGCGTGTGAAAAATGGAACAACTTCAGTGAAGGCGAAAACATGTTTTTCTGCTGGCACAGTTTTCACGACTGCCTTTTGGGATCCGTAAGATATTGTGAACGTTGACTTTTTCTTGAACTAAAAAACAATAAACGCTGTATACTACTCTGAATGGATGGGCTAGGTTAGAGAGTTATATTGGTTTAAAAGGAGCAAGATTCCAATCCTCAGTATCTTGCTCTTTTACGAAAACGTCCGATCTCAGACTGCTTATGCTACACAAGCAAATTAATTGGAAGAACTTCATCTTACAGCTTTGAATCATTCCCTTTTAACCCAGACACTTTTTCTATCTAATTTTAATTTGTTTAGACGCCGTAAGAAAACATTTGGCGTGAGGAAAGTGTCCAGTGACAAAGAAGTACCTGATTTAGGGTGCAACTGACTACAAATCCGTCCAACAAAGTTTTGTGAAAGAGGAATTAAAAAACTGCCAGTGCTGTAGAACAAGTGAGTAGATGATAGAGGAAACTACGTACAAAAATAGTTTTGTATTCATTTTTATGTATACTAATCCAGCAAAACATTTATCATAAAATCACGTTTAAATTTCATCTACCGTAGTATATAATTGGAAGCGCATCTGACCTGTGATCAGCAAAGAACTAAAGCGATATTTAATTCATACTTTTAACAATTGTCATACTAATATAATATATTATTTCCTACTGTCATGATACACAATTGTATGCTCAATCATTCTATCCTTCGTACTCATGCTTGCTAAGTAAATTTTAGTTTATTTAATCCTATTGATACCAAAACACACACGCACACAGAAAAATTAGTAGTACTTGCGAGAATACACGTTTTGGATTAAATTTTACAATTTATGTGTTAATGATAGATAAATTGAAACTAATGTATAAAGAAAAGTCTGTCATGATATCAACGACACTTTGTAGAGTTAGGAGATTCGCATAAACTGTGATCACGAAATATATATTATAATAAAAAATTATATAGATATATATATAAATATATATTTATAAATTATATGAATATATTGTATAAATTGGAATATATAATTAATAGTAATTGTTATTTGAGTATTCGATACATATAATTTTTAATAAGACAATAATGTTATAATTCTAATAAAAAATTTGTAATAGCCACCTGTATTATAATAGTTCTCCTAGTTATAGATTTATCTAATATACTTTATACACATTTAATAATAAAAATCATCAAAATAAATAAATTAAATAGTCATAGTGCATCATATAAATAAACTGTAAAGAACTGGAGACTTATATTAATATCGCAGTCTAATAACATTCGCTTAACGCCTGAATAAACACGTTATTACATCTGACTTCTCACCGAACTGCAACAACACGGACTATAGAGTCCAGTCAACTATACTACGACAATCAGTCATTACTATTTACAGTGGTAACCTGACTTTTTTCGTGTAATTCCAGTGTTATAATAGTAAATGGGATAATCAAGGCGTTTTCTCAAATTTCTTTTTGCTTAATGTCAATAAATTAAATAATTTTTTCACTGTAAATAGAACTACTTTTTTCAACGTTGTGATGTAAAAATCGCAGCTTAGCTAAAAAAGTTCAAGTTAAAAACATATACAAAACATTGATATAAAATCTATTTATAAAAAGACATAAACGCCGAGATAAATTAAAAGCTTTGTTCTCTAAAATATATAACAAAATTCCTTTGTTATGGTTACTAAAACTATTACTTATAAGAATTAATAACACTGTGTTGAATGTATTCACTCTATTAGAAGTATAAGTCTCCCCAAGGATTTCTTTATTAGTTACATTAACATCGTAAGCTAAGAAATTATTTCCATTATAAATGAGCAACGAGATGTACGTGGAAGTAATAAATCTTTGTTATTTGTCTCGTCGACGTACACCGTAATACATCATTGTCAGTGAAAGAAATCAGTAGGAAATTAATGGATACAGCAGCATTACGGAAAAGAATGAATTAATTACAAAACGTGTAAAATAAGATAACAACGGATTTAAGTTACGGGAATTGAATAAGAAAGATATAAATAAAATACTTCTTAATCATGTACCGTAAATATGAATATCTTGTATGAATAAATTTGGAGTCTTTGTTATGTATATTAAATTTAACTCGAAATAAGACAGGATTATTCCTGAATTATTGGTCGGAAATTTAAGGATTATAGTGTTATGCTTTCCCTATATTTGAAATTTAATGTTATGATCGTATGACTACTACTCTGTTTTATACTAAGCTGTGACAGAGTTTTTGCAAAAGCAATAAACTGATCAACATGTGACAAATCATACTACTTCACTATGTGACAAACCATGCCACTTCACTTTTTCTGCCTGTCACGATAAAATGTAGGAGTTCAGAGAAGTAGCAGATTTTTCATTTCATCTTTTCTTTTATCAATCAGAGGTTGTTTAGAGAAAACGAGTTCGTCATTTAAATTCTATATACCATCCTCTGCACCAGCATTATTATTATTATTGTATAATAATGGCTACTTTTTTACCTCTAAAGCTGCATAGTAAGTCTAGACGGTATAGGCTTCTATGCTGAGCTGTTTTGCATACAAATATACTAGTGTGGCCAGTACTACACTGCTGGGTCTTGAATCTCGGCGCTGCCATAACTAGCGGTGTTATACAATAAGTGAAGAAGTTTGGAAGAGAAATTCTTGTAACAACTTATTAATCCATTACATTCCAGTAGGTCGTTAGCATCACGCAAGTTTAGCAGTGTTTACACAAAGTATTTTCGATTTGTTGATAAATTTTTCTTTCTTCTCCCATATTTTTCTTGACCACAGACTTCGACAATTTACATAATGTGTGGTGTAGTTTCATACAACGCATTAAGTATAGCTATAGACTATTTGGTCGTATACAGTAAGATGTGAATATTTTCGATGCTACTTTGTTACATAAACAGTATCATGCTATTTTTAAGTAGCATGTACAACCAGTGTTTGTTTATAGCAGTGACAGGACAGTCTACAACCGGAAAATGATATTTTCCCAAAATTACAAGCCGCTGGATTCCTTCCAGAAGGCAAAATAAATTACTTCCGATACAATAATTGGGGAAAAAGGAGTTGAAATTTAAGTTACGCGTGAAAGGTTTTACAATTAGTTTAGCGGCATTCCTATAATATTATTAAACTGAAGTTGCAGACATAGCTGTTGTACGTCAGCAACTTTCCCGGGAGTACTTGCTTTAAAAATTAAAAATATTCATGATCGTTTGACGAAAAGAGCTCCAAGGTTACTGTATACGATTCTGTTCTGAGTTTAGTCTGGGCCCACTTGGAATCCTATTTAAAATTGATTTAAAGGACTGACACTTCAGTCAACTACGAAATTAACGTATACAATGCGACAAGGTCGATAAGATGGATGTTTAATCATCATTCCACTCACTATTTTTTCAATTTATTAATAAAATAATCACTATTTCACTTAGAATGGCCACTTAGGATGGATATTTTTTCAATATTATTAATTTTTATACGAGTAGACTAATTCATTTTTACTTACCTATTTAATTTAGAACGCCTGTTAATTAATTTTGTACTGTTGCAATAAATGTACTTGCAATACATTTCCTGTGTTTTATATACCCGACAATATTGATGTGTCACGCATGCAATAAACAAGTAAATGAATTTATCAATTGTAAATGAATCCAATGTATATAAAGCGGAATACGTAACGTATTAATGCATGAGTTTAGATAAGAATGTTTTTAGTATAGCTTTTAGAAAATAAAACTCATGGTTTGAATATATAATGTTTTATAAGCAAATGAAAATAAAATATAAATATATAAATACAGTACATTATATATAAAAATAAATATAAATATAAATAAATTAAAATATAGTAAATACATAAAAAATGAATGATTGTACCAATGTAACTTGAATAACTTTGATGTAAGCAGAAGTAAGCCTTGTTGTGACATTCTATTGTATAATTAACACGTTTTCTTCTTCTTCTTCTTCTTCTTCTTCTTCTTCTTCTTCTTCTTCTTCTTCTTCTTCTTCTTCTTCTTCTTCTTCTTCTTCTTCTTCCAAGCACCTACACTTAAAATGTTGTCCACATGGATTTATTTTGTGGATATGAAGTTGTACTTAAATCTAACCTGACAAACATAATCTTGTGCCTGAAAATATTACGTGCTCTTAGTTATAAAGACGTGCTGCGGTTAAAAAAGACGCCATATTCTAACAATCTGTATTTGAAAATATATGCACGGTAGACATAAACATACGAAATATATTTATATTGTTGTACAGGATCAGGAAAAAAGTGAAAACTAAAAAAATCAGTTTCAACAAAGATAACAGAAAGCAAAATTCGACGTTTAAAGCTAAAAGCAAGTTATGTCACATAATTAGCAACCTGTCTTATTTGCAGTTGATATTTTTGTGATTTCCACAAAAATATGAGTACTATTTTAAGGTGTATTGGTTTTCCAGCGTTCTTTCAGTTTGTCTGTTAACGTTCCTGTCACAAGCGCAGTTAATTTATAACATCAATAGAGACGTTTCCCATAAATATTACATGGCAAAGAAAAGCGATTACAAAAAAAAAAACAAATAATTTAATACCATAAGACAACCCATTAACCAACTTCCTTTAATTTCATTAAAATTATAATCGGTATTCACAACACATCGATACCCCATGATTCAAATATGACATCATCGAAATATTGAAATTAATGCAGGTACGGTTAACGGGAATGCACTACTAATATTAATTAGATTAATTTAATTATACTAAGATTCTTTTTACATAATACTCGCAGTTCATAAAATTTAATACATAAAAAATTTACTCCAATAGTGTTGTTACTAAGGAGCTAAACAGTAAAGGTTTCATTTCAATGACAACTCACGTATAGACTTGTATGGCTCTATTCATGCACTCAGAGACTTCGTATAGATTTCATAACTAATGTTTTCCCAAAGAAAAGGAATTTAAAGTCGAACTCAGATTTCGGAACTCGGCTATTTCGGATCGGATTCTATTTCCCAATGGGATTTGGTGCCACAGTCTTTTACACGATTGCCTAGGTTCTGTGATTCGCCAGCTTGGAGGTTAGAGAAGGAATTGGGTAGGAGAGTTTGTAATATTATACATTGCAATAAAATAAATGTAAATAGATAAATTGTATAAATTCGTTTTTCATTCCACTTTAACTTTAATTAAATTGTAAGACGTTGTAGTTCATGTAAGTGCAACATAAGGTCGTAATATATACAACTATGAAATGGAACACAGTTATATTTGTGTGTGAAATTTGAACGCTCACAGGAGAGGCTGAGAAAATATTTGAGTATTCAAAAGAAATTTCTGATTCCTGACGTTAAGAAATCCATTGTTCTGCGAAATCTTACCAAGTTGGAGAGACTCAGATTGCAAAGACACATAGAAAGAGGAAAGGCTAACAAGGAGGTTGATAAATTACATCTACAGGAGTAAACAGTGTCATTTATTTCCAAACTAATTCGTAATTACTTCAGACTTGGTTAATATTCGAAGAAAGGTTACATAAACTTAGTATGTTGCTTTTTAATAGCTCCTTGTTGTCTGTCGTTTATTGTAAATATTTTACGTCTACGTAGACTCGAAGTATTTGAGAAGCAAGTCTCTTAACGTTTGTTAGCACATTTCTATTTTACACAGGGCGCTTCCTCGCTTTATTGTAACCCTTTTGCCTAAATTACCAGTATATTATGGTAACAAAGTCCCATTATAATTCTTCTAGAGGAGAGGTAGAAAAGTAAACAGAACAGCTCTCCTTTAAATAGAACTCCTTGATAAAGAGGCCGTACTAAATTTTCTTCAAGTTGGTAATGCTTTACAGAGCAATATAGCCTCTAAATGTTTACTTAGATTCTCTCTCCCTCTGTCTCTCCATCACACAAACAACGCGCACGCTCATAAACCTGTTTGTTTTGTATAAGTTAACGCCTCACAGAACTGCACCGTTTTGTACATCAATATTTATTACTTTCCACTTCTCCGTCTCATTTCAAATATCCCTTTTACCATAATCTTCTTCAGTCGAAGAAGATTGTCATTACGACGCTTTTCATGTCTCACTTGAGACCCAAACGTATTATACGGTTATTTCCTTTGCGGTGAGTTATGAAATAACTGGAAAGCCAATAGCAACCGACATGCGCGCGCTCACGCACGCACTAGGACATGAATACGCGTACAGATATGGTATGTTTGTAATCCTTTGTACCTGTATTGAGTAATAAAGGTATATATAGGTAATCTGGCAGCCTGCCATAATAGCCAATATTCACTACCCTCGTTACATGTGGTACATTGCAAACGGTACCTTGCATTTATAACACATTTCGATTAAAATTAAACTTATAATTTTTATAATCATTTCATATAAAGAAGCTAAAACGATTATGTTTTTAAAAATGTGGAAGAAATTACTATTGTAGATTGCAATGTATCTAGTTGGATAATATTGTCATCCGCAAAAGTCTGTAAGTTTGTTTAATTTACCTAACATATTTTATACTATTACGCAAGAGGAAATAAATTGTACTGCATCGTTGAGTGGGCACGTTATTCTGGACACACGGCGCGCGAGGCTGTTTCAGTTGTTTAGATATTGCTTGCACTGCTCGCCAGAGCGTGTGTAGTATAGTCCTGGTTTGTTGTACACGTTCTGCCCCTTCCAGATGTCACTCGACTACCCTACCAGCATCAAGTCACGCTAACTAACTACCGTTCAAGGCGGCGGAAACTTTAGTACTGGATATCAGAGAACTTCACGTCAGTTTAGACCAGATGTATTAAGGGTGCGGATCCCAGTGATTGTTGCGGTTACCGAGAAGTAGTTATTGTGTTAATTACTGCAAAACTCTAATAAGGCAACATTTATTTTCTGACAAATTTAACTTGAATTATTGTATAGGCGTGCTTTGTTGATTTCTAGCTGTTGTTAGTGTCTAATTAAAGATTGTAATCAGTGACTTCATTTTTGTCAGTTGTTCTGTTTCCAGGTACCCTCGAACGTCGTAGCAACAATTTTGTTGTTATAATGTTATTACTAGTCCGGAAACCAGCTTTCAGCAAACTGAAAAGAATATATGAATTATGATACAAATAATGGAATGATAAATTACTCATAACAGATTCAAGTAAAGAAAATAATAATTTTCTTGTTTAGAATTAACTTGTTTTACTTCCATATTCCTTAAGGAATAGAAGTATGGTGATGGCAAAAAAAATCGTGTTCGAGATTATTGCAGATTCTGATTCTACTACACTCAAAACATGAAAAAAGTCGTTTTCCGGAAAGTGTCTGTGTGTGTGCCTGTCTGTCTGTCTATCTGTGTGTGTGTCTGTCTGTAGATTTTTTTTCTATGGCAAACGATAACTGCCGTAAATTCAAACAGAATCAAATAATTTTTTGCATACAGCCCTGATTTGTAGAGTACTCACGACCTATTGTTTTTGGTGAAGATCGGTTGAGGGAAAGGGGTTGTTTACCTGCAACGGTTTTTTTTTATCAAGGGAATTTTTTTTTGTTGGCAAACGATAACAGCCGCAAACTCAAACAGAATTAAATAATGTTTCGTATACATCCCTGAATTGTAGAGTTTTCAAGACCTATTGTTTTTGGTGAAGATCGGTTAAGGGAAAGGGGTAGTTTACCTGTAACGTTTTATGTCTTAACAAGGGTATTTCCTATGGCAAACGATAACAGCCGCAAATTCAAACAGAATCAAACGATTATTTGCATACAGCCCTAAATTGTCGAGTTCTCATGACCTATTGTTTTTGGTGAAGATCGGTTAAGGGAAAGGGGTAGTTTACCTGCAACGTTTTTTTAACAAGGGTATTTTCTATGGCAAACGATAACAGCCGCAAATTCAAACAGAATCAAATAATGTTTTGCATACAGCCCTGATTTGTAGAGTACTCAAGACCTATTGTTTTTGGTGAAGATCGGTTAAGTTTTTTATCAAGCGTATTTTATATGGCAAACGATAACAGCCGCAAATTCAAACAGAATTAAATAATTTTTTGCATACGTCCCTGAATTGTAGAGGTCTCAAGGACTTTCGATTTTGGTGAAGATCGGTTAAGGGGAAGGGGTAGTTTACCTGCAACCTTTTACGTTTTAACAAGAGTAAAGTACTTGAAAATTTATTTAAACTTTTGAAACAATGGTAATTGTTAAAAATAAAATAATTTTGTTGCCACGCAATAAAATTAAAATTTTTTCATTTTAATGTAAATTATGTTTGAGTTAATATCTTTATATATACAGTGGAACTTGGTTATTACGGCCTCGGCTGTTACGTCAACTCGGGTGTAGCGTTATTTTGTCATAAGTCCGGTCAAACTGATATCTTTAACATTATAAAAATTCCCGGTTTTAACGTCACTAAATATTGTACTACTCTGTTATAGCGTCAAATATTTCTCAGATATTTTACTCTAAATTTCATATAAACGTATATATGTGCGCGCGCGCGCTAGCCCATGGCTACAGACATACATTGTATGCAAGCGATAAGCACTGTAACAGGACTGCCGGCGCCAGCCATTTTACGTGCTCCAACGGATGGCTAGATCGATTTAAGGCCCGACACTCGATTTCCTTTGCAAAAATTTGTGGTGAGGCAAAATGCGTAGATCTGAACGTTACAGGCGATTGGGTGCGTAACACTTGGCCAGAAATTAGACGATCATATAAAGATGAAGACATCTTTAATGGACATGAAGCCGGAATTTTTTATAAATTAACTCCAGATAAGACTTTCAAATTTAAAAATGAAAAGTGCGTTGGTGGGAAGCTCTCTAATGAAAGGGACTCGCCCCACCGGTTCATTGCGATAGATGCATGTTTCTGAATCTGTACAGATTCCATGTACAGGCGAGGGAAATACGCACTCACCGACGACAGAAGCCTCGTCTCTTCGAAGAGTATGCGATGGTCGGCATCGGCGTCTGCGTGCTCCGCTATAGCAGACATTTCCGGCTGCCTCAAACGACAATAGCTACAGTGTTCATCAACGCGGGCACGGACACTTCGTTTCTTAGTTCCGAGGTATAACTGGCCGCATGAATGAGGAACTCTATACACTCCGCACAACGAGAGCGGGTCTCTGACGTCCTTCACTGGTCTCAGAAATTTCTGGATTGTCTTGGTCGGTTTGAAGATTGGTTTCACGCCGCGTCAGCTCAACAACCTACTAATACGATCAGTCACCCCACGGACATAGGGCAACACAGCAAACCAACATTCTCCTGAACCACTGACTCCACTGGCGTGGCTGTTCTTTGCATAAAATAACCATGGACCAAGGCCTTACAGCCCGGCAAGCCGGAGTACTCATATAATTAAAGCCGGCCGTGAAAGCCTGAGATAGCATTTTTTTAATTGTTTTATAAATAAAGAATTTAATAAATGCAGATCTGGTCTTCAATAATCGATACAAGAAGGCACGCAAATAAATACCTCTTAATATCAATTTTAAATTTCATAATTTTTTTAGGTATTTATAATTCAGCAAATAAATAATATTTGTTGTATCCGGATAATCCACATCTTACAATACCATTTAAAGTGACATTTCTGCACTAGCTCCGTATAGTTGTGCTTTTGCCATAAAACGGACACAACACCACACATAAGTACAGAGAAAATCTAAACATAAACAAAATATATAAAGTAGAATCCTCCAAATACAATAAAGTGTGCGGGCTTGTGTGTGTTGACTCGAAAATAATAGTTAGTCAACATGTTAAACACAAAGAGCACTCGAATATCAGAATCTCGAATAACACAGAAACACTGAACTGCACAGTAAACGTTTACATTAGGAATTCAATAGAAAAAGACGAACCATTAGATATTTTAAATGGCCTATACTTAAATATACTTATAAAGTCAGAAAAGAGTAGAGACTATTTCCCTAATAAAAAACAAAAACAAACAAATAACCAAAAGAAAATACTAACATAATAAATTGAAAATTGTTTGTCAATCAGACTTCTAAAACTATAAATTTCCTAATGAGCACTGGCATTACAGTAGAGTTACTTGTTTTTTTTTTTCAACTTCCCGTCAAAGTACAAATAGGATCTGGGAGTGAATATTGTTATGAGAAACGTGTATAAGACAACACGGAGACAACGCTCTCTCGGTAATTCTGTGTATAATGGGATGGTCTTGGACGTGCGAGAAATAATCACATTTAGTGCAGGCTTTTAGTGCGGTGACGCCTAAACTGTATCGTAGCAACAACCTATTATTTAAGGGATAAGAGCGTCTGCCTTGTGAGCCGAAACTTATTACATAACCTAATTCTTGTGACTGCACTTATTATAATAAGGTACGTACTTCTTACCTAATGAATATTAAAGATATATGTAACATAGTTGTATTTTCCATAGAGCATGAATATGGGCGGTTCTACTATTTTCGAGTCCGTATGGAAAGTTCCTCCTTAAACTCTTAGATTGATTTGACGGAGAGATTGGCTCTCTTATTATGAAGAGACGGAGACTGAACATAATTTTCTCGTCACATTGACATTTTCATTTTATTAATGTAGCACGTGACAATGAACCTTAAAACTTACAACGGAATATTAAAATAAGAATTTTACTTTAAAACAAATAGAATAAAATACAGAACAAAAGTCCAGGGCTACGGTAAATTCTCTTTCAGTAAACACGTTCAAAGATTATAAAGTCTCTCTTGATATTTAGATAATATGGACTAAACGTTTGTAAATTTTAACTAGACATTTTTTTTTACACTTGCAAAACAACTAGCAAAACAATAAAATTAATGAATAGGGTTTTTTTCAAACATACATGTCGGTCATATATTATAGTATTACCCAATAATATCAAACGTATGCTATATGATGCTATAGTTATTATATATTGCAATAGAACCGTGCTACGAAGTAGTCATCAAATAGGGATATTAGTGCTATAACACATTCTCTGACGATCATAGATAGGTTGTAAATTGATTTTATTCCTATTTTGTAAATTAGATCTCAGTTCTGAATTAAGATATGGGTAAAAAAATGAGTTATGTCAAAATATCCATAGTTTTGTACTCCATCATGTCCAGTGCAATGTAAATGCGCGAGTGCGCGGGTGCGCTCGTGATTCACATTTTATTGAATAACTTCATTAATAACACAGGCCTGCATTTTTTCGGTTGCATCATGTTTTTCAAGTTTTGATGATGGATGCCTATGTATGTTTGTGCGCTGAATCCAAAAATGACCTTAGTTTCTTTCCTTCACGTCAGAATTTTTTGTAAATCACAATTTGCCAAATGTAGTACAAGTCGAAAAATATCACAAATATGAGACTTAATGACAGAGTGAAATAGGTTTGTTTCGTATAAAACGTATTATTTTGCGGCTTATAATAGACATAATATAATAGAATATAGAAATATAGAAAATAAAAAACTCACGATTTTAGTCGTTGTGTCGACGTCTTTTTGGACCAGCCATGCTCTGTTTCGGGCTTTTCCGTGCATGTGCTCTTCTGGGATCATCTCGGTGCAACATCCAGCAATAGTCCGCTATGATTGTAGTATTCCATCTTCCTTGGTAACGCTTTTCCATTTCTTTGATGTCCTGATGAAATCTCTCACCCATATCTTCACTAACAGCACCCAGATTCTCAGGAAAGTAGTCCAAATGTGAATGTAGGAAATGAACCTTCAAACTCATGGGACAGCCTAAATTTTGGTACTTCTGCAGCATAGTCTCAACGATAGACTTGAAATTCGGATCCTTCTTGTTGCCCAGAAACTTGGTTACTACGTCTTTAAAGGCGACCCAGGCTTCTTTTTCAGCAACTTCCATTTCTTTTTCAAAATTTCCATCTTTGCAAAGTTTTCTAATGTCCGGACCCGTAAAGACACCCTCTTTTAGTTTTCCGGTTGACAAGGCTGGAAATTTGTTACAAATGTACTGGAAACATTTACCATCTTTTGGTAAGGCTTTCACAAATTGCTTCATCAAGCCTAATTTAATATGTAGAGGTGGAAGGAGAACTTTCGTCGACTCGATGAGAGGTTTTTGGAGCACATTTTTTACTCCAGGTTCCAATGAAGCTCGTTGTGGCCAATCTTTCTGTTTCCAATGATTTCCCTGTCTCTGCTATCCCACTCACATAAAAAACAAGGAAACTTTGTGTACTCACCTTGCTGTCCAAGGATCATCGATATTACTTTGAGATCACCACACATGATCCACTTATGATCGTCGTACTTAATTTTCTGGAGAACAAATTTTAAATTGTCGTACCGTTCTTTTAAGTGTACAGAATGCCCTATGGGTATTGACGCATACCTGTTTCCGTTATGAAGCAGGACAACTTTAAGGCTTCGTTTCGACGAATCGATGAATAGTCTCCAATCAGTGCTTTCGTACGGAACATTTCTTTATGAAACTTGGACAGAGTATGCACCGTATTGAAGACTAGGTTTTTCATATATTCAATACTGCAGAACTATAATCTTAATATGGTTTTTAATGAAATTAATTCTTCTTTAAACTTGTTACCTGCAAGAGGGTAATAAAAATTGTAGATTAAATTTAGACAGGCCTTTGCAGACTTAGACATGGTTTTAACTTGGAGTCAGTCTATCATGATGAAAATCTATGACGTATCTAAGATTTCAACCAACCAGAAGTTCTAAAAATTATTTGAGTCGGTCCTTTGCAGAGTACACATCGGGCAGTTCGCTTCGAGTTCTCGTCGTAGGTCATACTGACTGTCGTGAGTTTTACGTTCCAGGAGGTGTTTATTCTATAAGTGACGTAGAACGTAGGCATACGTTACGAGTTTTCCGTATACGTTATCTAGAATCGGAGAACACAATTTATAACCAGATTAATATTAGTGCTTTTCGCGTTAGTGCAAGATTTTCCGCCTAGGACGGCAATACTTATCGGGGTATTACTGATTGACGGGAGAACACTTGAAGAGTCTGGATTGTGTAAGCCTAATATACAGATCTATTTAATTACCCATTACGAAAATCCTGAGATTAATTAGTAAACAATAACAGTGATAACCGCGGCGAGTGTGTGAAACGTCACTGTCAGCTACACTAAAGCCAACGGGCAGTGGATCGTCAACAGCTGATCGATCGACATCGACGGTAGTTGTGGAATTCGACACCCAAGTAAACAAACTCTTGTAAAAATAAGAATCAGTAAGCTCTTTATTTGAAAGACTAAATAATTAAATAAATAATTTTTATGTTGGAAAACTTAATAAGACAAAAATAATAATTTTTGTAGTTTATAAATTCCCTACCTCCAGATATATACTCCATGTTTATACTATCATCATACCTATCTATGCAGTATTTATTTTGTTGCGCTGCAATAAACACACACACATACGCACACACACATATATATATATAGTAACATAACAAGATGATGCCCTATAATAAATATAATGTAATCATCAAAATTCGTTGTGAATTATGCCTAAACGCAATCTTTCTTATAAATAAAATACAAATAAGTATAAAATCAAGTTAAGAAATAAAGAAATGAAAATAAAAGGTAACTATTTAAAAATAAATAACAATGTCAAGGAGTAAAAGGTAATAAAAACAAAAGGTAAGTATTATAATAAGTACGTACAATGGAAATTAGAAATGAAAACGTATTAATTAATTAGTTTAATGACAATGACAAGACTATCAGACGACATGACTATGACTACTACACCCAGGAGGGAAGATCGAATGATAATAAGAATGTAAATATTTGTTAATAAATAGAAATATAGTGTATAAATGTTAACAAGTTAGGAAGTAAGTAAAAACACATTTGTTATTGTATAAGCCTATATAGAGTTCTGCGAACATCAAGCAGTTATAATCAGAATGATCACAGTTGCACACCACTATATAAAAATTATCCGATCTGACGATGGGCTGTGAGGCTTGAAAGCGCTAATCGGGATAATTTTTATATAGTGGTGTGCAACTGTGATCATTCTGATTGTGATTTCAACCACTAACACAAATTTCTTCATCAAGCAGTTATATTGTGTAATTGCACTACGAACTGTAAGTGATATTAAAGAACAATTTAAATAATATTAAACAATAATCACAAACTACCTAACGTAATAAAGTGGAAATAACGAAAATAACGGTGATTAACGTTAAAAAACAGTGTATAGTGAAAGTGCATAGGAAATGGATCTGGTTATAATATAAACAGTGAATAACAATTATAATTTATATAAAACAACTATACAGCTGATATAATAAAATTAAACAAGGTGTACAATAATTAAAACTAGTGGAATATATCCGTAGAAACTAATTATGTGCATCAGGGACGAGTAAAATAAGGTTCAAATGAATCATGTTAATTATAGGGTATAAAAACAAACCTGTGACCCATAAAACATGTCGTGGAACCAAGAGCTTTACTAAGTGAATCTAGAGATTAAAAGGAATCTTATTGTTGTTGAATTTGGAAAATAAGCCAGAACAGATATAATTTGTAGCTGAACATTTTCTACAAAAAAAAAAAAAAATAGTGTCACACAGTAAATTAAGGAAGGAAATCTCCGGAAATAATGAGAAGTATAATGGCTTAATATAATACACGGAAAACTGAAGGCCAGAAGAATTTGCTAAGAAGAAAATAATCTGTAAACTAAACTACAATTTGGTGAGATAGTTCTTATATGCTAAGACATACATTTGTTCAATCATTATTCAATTTAAAGCACTAGAACAGTGAAATTATATAACAAAAACACTATAAACATTATGATTATTAATTTTATTTTCTCAATGTACTATTTTAGTGTATTTTGGTTAGATTAAGTTGTTTCTTTTATATAATCCAAAGAACCCATGACCCAACACACATACACAACCTCATATTACTGAAACCGATTTATAATTATTATATTTTATATCATATGTATGACTTTGACTGTACATCGACTTTAATTTTTTTATTCTCCCTGAGAAAGAGTTTTTATCTTATCGAACCTAAAGGAGCTACTAACTGAAAAGAAGGGCATTGCATGTTAATAAGTGTCAATAAATGTTAAAAAGAAGAGAATAATACAATTTATTGAAAATAAGACAAATACGAGTTAAATTTTTTTATTTCACATTACATATAAAATTGGCACCAACAACTTGGAGCTACAGTATATAATTACATTGAAGGGTAAGATTTATATTTCGATTTATTTTATAGTATACTAGACAAGAAAAAATACCACGTTAGAATATATGTATGTATGTATAGAGCAAGTTTACAGGTATTATAAAATAATACACTTAAGTCCACGTAACCAACGCAACTGTGTAATGTTAATCACGGGCTACGTCGTAGGATTTTTGTGTTCGTTGCGTTAAGTACGTATAGGTGCTTGCACAATAAACCTATTTTTAAATAGAGGAGTGAGACGTTGAAGACATGAAATAATTAATTAAAACATAGTAAAAGAATCAAACAACGGTTTATTAAATATTGCAAAGAAAATTAATTTATTATTAAAATTTGAAACTGGAAAATTCAAAGTAATCTTTTTTTTTATGGTACACTGTGAAAACAACATAACGTTTCTATTCAGCACACATTAGTAACATATAATCATAAATATCTAAACACATATGATGAACAAATTATAAAATTCTTTTATCTTGCTTGGGTGTCTGGCTTTGAATCACTATTAAAATTTGAATTATAAAAACAGCATAAATTTTATCAAATAAAATCTGAATGTTTGCTATTAATATTTTTAATAAAATAATATTTACTTTAAGAATAATTATGATTTATAATGATACAACCAATTTTTAAATTAACAGGATACAATTTTGTATTAAAATTACGTTTTTTACTTTGAAAACTTATATTTACTTTGCTGTATTGCTATATTATCTTATATTCTGTTCATTATGAGTTCTGTGTGTAACACAAAATATAACTGTTTATTTGTCACCTGCGTATTGTTGAAGTTACTGTTGCAAGTTTTAATGTTACGCTGTTAGTGAATTAATTTTGAACTGAAACAGTTGTATTTTGTAGAGCCCCAAGTTGTTGGTGCCAATTTGGTTGTGTTATTTTATTTATAGTTATATATATTTTTGTTTAAGGCCTCACGTTGTAAGCTAATTTGGCAATATTTATTTAATTTATAATTCTCAAATATAATGTGTCTAATGAGTGTATGTAACTGCTATGGTTATACTAACCTTTTAACTCCTTCGATGCCCTACGTCCTTGGGATCCCAATTTGTAATATAAAATATACTCTAACAAATGTGTAATTAACTTTCTTTAAATAGATATTCATATAATTATACTACAAATGAGAACACACTTCTTTTTCTGATCTGAATCATTAAATATTTATTCCTGCTTTCTTGTTATAATAAGTTCCCCTTTCTTTATTTTCTATTAATTAACAAATCATTTTCCCATTTATAAGGTTTCAGGTCCATCTAGCTCTCGGATGCATGAAAAAGATTTTGTATATTTCAGGGTTTTAACAACATAAAAAATCGTCTTCAGTAATATTTTAAATTCACCTAAGATGCATTATACTAATAACATACATGAATAAATAGTTTGAACATGTAGTAAATAATTGTTGTTTGTGTATGATGGTTGTATGTGAGTTCTTGTGATTGTACAAAAGAAATCAATTAGATAATTTTACAACTTAATATTACCCATTACAAATATAGCATTAATAAAACAATGAAAATACTTAATTATCAGACATTAGGAATACAATTGACAAAAGAAAAGAAACAAAAATTTAATGGTCTATGCTATATCTGAAACTTCATTATTTCTCAACATGGCGCGCTGCTGTACCGCTTCTGCACATTATGAAAACGCTAGACGCCATCTTGCTTTTTGTGTTATACACAATATTGAATGCTTAATACAATTTCTATGAGTTCTACACTTTTGTTAGTTCAAAATAAGTTTGTGTCACTCACTTTTTATATCATATACTTTGTTTAGAAATGTAGTCGCACTAAATGTGTTCGTTATTTAGTTTATATTGAAGTGTTGTGTAAAAAGTTAAGACTTTGTCAATATGGTTAGATCTCACCGAATTCAAGATGTATTACACCAGTTATGATAGTAATTTCAATTTTTCTTCTTCAGGTGGGTTGACCACAACTTGTACGATAGTTTACTGATAATTTCTATAATTTTACTTGGCTTTTTTACTTCACTATTCTTATTTAATCTTGTTTGGATTGGTAATTATTTCCAACATTCGACAAAGCTTTCTTCCTTGTAACAA
The DNA here is from genome assembly GCA_034769895.1 of Magicicada septendecula. Lineage (NCBI taxonomy): Eukaryota > Metazoa > Arthropoda > Insecta > Hemiptera > Cicadidae > Magicicada > Magicicada septendecula. The sequence goes on along the minus strand of CM068374.1, from coordinate 140,480,426 downwards.
TAAATTTTAGATTTATCTATAAGAGGCCTTGGTTTGTTGGTGTGTTTTTCGGTCTCAGGACTTTTTTTAGTAAACATAAGTTTTTAATATAACCTTTATTTTCCTGATTATTTAACATAATCCCATTTATGCTTTTATTTCACTTATTTTATATTGTCACTTGCACTAATGAAGTTGATTTTATTGTTATTTGTTCATTTCATATAAAATACATGCCATTCTCACCATGCCAAGTATGGTCATACTTGGTTCACAATATTTTATATTTTTATCATTGGTTAAACTGTGTCATTTGCACTGTTTTATTATCAGTATTTATCACTTTTCTATTCGAATAAACATAATTATCTTGTCTTTACCATGACCCTATCTATGAGCTAATTACAAATAGTCTTAGGTTTAAGACCTGGGTTGACTTTTAGTCTGGTTATACAAATGATTTTTCTTAACCCTAAATACATTTCTCACTTACATACTAAAACACTACTATTTACAATATTATAACAAGATATATAAAATCACTTTCCTAACCTGTTGGGTAATTATTGTGTCAAAGACACCGTGCAGTCTAGTCTTTTCTTATGTCTGTTTTGTCAAGTTATTTATTATGTTTGTTTACAAGGCTAATTACTGTTTGTAATTTATTCGTGCATCTGTAACACGTATTCTTTATTTATTTTTTATGGTTTCTTGGTTTAGTTATTATAATTCTTCCTTTATATTATTTTTGGTTGTTCCCATTTGATTACTCATTCTCTATTGCACTCCTCATTCGGTTACATAGTATTTATCTACTTGAGTAGTTGCCCTATATTTTTGATAATTAAATTGAGTTTCCTTGTTTGTACCATCTCGTGATGCTACAATGTGCACGTGTGTATCTGCAACTGCTGACTATTGACAATTACGATGATGATAACCCTTCGTCAGTATTTTTTAGCCTGATGTTGATGGTGGTCCTGCGTTCCTCCATCAATCATGATGTGTTGCAGATGATTGTGATAATGATGAGTTCAAGTCGATTAGCAAACGGACATAGTGTCCTCATTTTCAACTTCTTGGCGTCTGTTCTCGTCCAAAATTTGCTGAGGTATTTGTAGTAGACAGCAATCTGACATGTCAGATATTGTTTCTGACGTGTACAAGTTTATTAATTTGTCTGTACCGTCCCTTTTTTACTAATCAATTTTAGTCTGTTCTGCGATAACCAACAACTTGATCTTTCGGCGAGTTATTGAATTATCTTCGTAATATTTCACCCGTCATTTACGTATAACACACTTGTTAATTACCAGCTACTTGTAGTAGTAATTGACTTTAGTTTGTATGACGTCTTTATAATTTCTGAAATAATTTTGCATCACCATACGCGTTTAAATGTCTTTATCTAATGGTGTTTTTAGAATTGTGATATGTCTTTTGTAACAGGTAAAAAACATATTTATTTATGCATTTTAATCATGTCAATACCTGATTTAATAACACAAACCAACAATACGTACACAAAAAACATCTCCCCTAACACAGTACAATGCAGGTTGGTGCTTGCTCACACACACACATACATACTTCACTGTAACAATTCCGAAGGCAGGTGTACTCTTTCGACAGGCTTCCGCATGTCCACGCCTGTACTTTCACCCACTAAATTTGTAAAACTATTCATCATACTCTCTTACACTAATTATTTACAAAACACTGCTCTTGGTAAATATGTATATTGTTGCAGTATATACATATATATATGTATGCGCGTGCATTGAATAATAATAATATTTTCAATTGGTATTATTGTGTGTGGGTGTAGTGTATATATTTGTTTTTTCTGTGTTTGTTTTTGCTTTTAGACTGTAGTAAAAAGTGTGTGTGTGTTTGTATGTGTGTGTAGATTGAGAGAGAGAGAGAGAGAGAGAGAGAGAGAGAGAGAGAGAGAGAGAGAGAGAGAGAGAGAGAGAGAGAGAGAGAGAGAGGGAATGAGAGAAAGGGAGAAACAGAGAGAGAGAAAAAAGAAAGGGAGAGAGAGAGAGAGGTAGGGTGAGATGTATTAGAATACGCACAGAGACATTTCGGTAAGCGTTAAGCTAAATCAGAAAGTTAATTAAAATGTTTCAATTATATAGAGTCCTTGAGATATCCTCAGTTATTAGTAAATCCCTTCGGGAACTACATTAAAGTGTAATTTCGAAATACCAAGTAAGTATGCGTTAAATTGATGACATTTGAATAACTATTTTTTAGTGACTTAATCAAACCACACGCTAGGTTTAAGATTCCTTGAAATCCCAGTCAACTTACTTAATACATGATTTTACAGCTAAACGTCTGCAATGGAAGTGAATCGTCGTTGAAAAGATAATTAATGAATGTTTTTTTTAATATGAAAAAACACTGTCATTCAGTTCAATTTGAAAAATTAATTTGAAAAATTAATTATAAGAATCGATTTCTTCTGTAAGTATAATATTTGAAGTTATATTAGTATATATATGAAAGCCTGTCCCACGTTTCACAGAGTAAGCTGTATCTCCGAGGTTTCAATGTGAATGACTTTTTTATAAACAATTACATCACATTGAAACCTGTGAAGATATAGATTGCTCAGCAAAACGTACGTTAGGTATTTATAATGTTACTAATATAACTTCAATTATTACATTTGCAAAAGAAATCTGTTCTAATTAACACATAATGATGCAGGAAACTAAAATGAAAAGAATTACTAAAAAGAAATGATGATTTGAAAAATATATAAAAATATTTAAATCTTAGGAAGGAGGCAAAAATCAGGCCATCAGATAAAACAAACATTTGACAATCAATTTAACAAGCATTTAGTCAGACAAGTAGATTGTTAGAAAAAACGATGTAATATCAAATAATGTATGATAAGCTAGGTTGTTATCGTTCAGTGGTACCAATTTTGAAGATGATACAGCCCAGCTGAGATTAAAAAGTTCAAAGGGGCTTATTTCCTTTAAACATGAGTCTTAAGCTACTAAGGAAGTATATAATTTTTACATAGATTTTCACCTGATAATAATTTTATCTAATGTATTTTAACTAAGTTTTGGATGGATTGATGCGTCTACGCGTGCTACTAGTCGATATGTATATTTATTTTTAATCAGCCGATAGCTTTGACTCCTGTACGTTTATTTACCCATGAAGGGTAGACCAGATGATTTTACTTATATTTATATCCTTCTAAGCCAGCACCAGCGATTGGGAAAAACTGTCCCCGATAATAAGTTTCGGTTGCAACAGCCTGTGTAAATACGTATGAAACAAACTTGTTAATTATCGTTTGACGAGAATTAATAATATGTCGTATAAATTCCTACATTAAAAGCAAGTTAATTTTAAAACTTTGCAGTAAAAACCGCGTTTAAACGGCACACGATTTGAACATTAGTGACAACCTGCGAACATTAGTGACGACGTGCGAACATTAGTGACAGCGTGCGAACGTTAGTGACGACGTACGAACATTAGTGACGACACGCGAACATTAGTGACAATGTGCGAACATTAATGACAACGTGAGAACATTAGTGACGACGTGCGAACATTAGTGACAATGTGCGAACATTAGTGACAACGTGAGAACATTAGTGACAACCTGCGAACATTAGAGACAATGTGCGAACATTAGTGACAACGTGAGAACATTAGTAACGACGTGCGAACATTAGTGATGACGTGACAACGTGCGAACATTAGTGATGACGTGACAACGTGTTAACATTAGTGACAACGTGTGAACATTAGTGACAACGTGCGAACATTAGTGACGACGTGTGAATATTAGTGACGACGTTTGAATATTAGTGACAACGTGCGAACATTAGTGACGGCGTGTGAACATTAGTGACGACGTGCGAGCATTAGTGACAACGTGTGAACGTTTGACAGCATGTGAAATAAAATCTTCTATTTGTTAAATTTATTTTGAGTATTATTCGGACATTTCATTTCTACAGTAGGCATGTTAATTTCCACAATGTCGTCATAAATTAAGTTAATTTACTTTATACAGTTTACGAAAATTATGAGTTTTATTCATCTACAATATTTTTGAATTATTGATGCATAACGTTTTTGGATCAGACATAATACATACGGGTTGACACAAAAGTATAAAATAAAATATTTGTGTAGTGTAAATTACATAAATTACATGGGAAGTGGAAAGTACTTATTAAACAAGACAGATACAGAAATACCGTTTACAAACAAAAACGAGTACATCTTCAAACACTCAATTTGTGATGTGTTCTAAACCTGTGTGCAGGCGATTCTTTAATTACATAGTCCCGCTGAATGTCACTGAGTATGTTTAATTATTCACGGGATTAGAGATTCATTTTAATGTATTCATATTCATAATTTTTGGCGCTCTTTTATTCTAAATAGGCGAATGAAGCGTCCAAACTATAAAAACGTAACTATAAAATGTTTAATGAACACCTCCCCCACATTACTAAATTTTACACTGTTTGAGGATTGTATGCTATTAATTTTACCAGGAAATAGCAAAATATTAAGATACGTCTTTCAAGTATATTATTTTATTTTTGTACATAGCACTGTTGATAATTTTTGTTTACTTTATAATTTTCCATAGCACATAACTTTCTTGGAGTGCTCGTGCCATGTTCGTCTATGCAAATGAATTATTTTGCCAGTATTGCAACTTCTGTACAACTCTTTTTATTCTTTTTCATACTTTACCTAATTTAAGAAGTAATTTATAAATTCTTACAGACATTCCCACTTACTGACTCAACTATTATAGTGACTCCTTATTTTCCCTTATCGTATTTGTAATTTTTGTATGTTTTTTATAATTGTTGTATTTTTCTTCCTTTGTTAATTTTGCTTTTTCTCTTTTTCCCATTTTATTGTTGTTGCTGTCCATGCTTTTTGTGTGTCTTGTTCTTTGTTCGATATAACGTTTAATTTTTTATTTAATAAGACTATAATTACAGTATAATTCGGTAGTGAGTTCAAATAATACTGAGGCAGAGAGGTATAAAATGACTTTCAATTTTATTAGAATAATTAATCTAACGCACAAGAGAAATGAAAACTGCGTATTTAAAAATTAATTATGTTGTCTTTTCTTTGATAAAGCATTTGATAGTTCATTAATGGCTGCTCTTATTTTCTTAAAATCTGAAAAAACTCTGTGAACTATTTACAACACCCGATGGTAATGCTAGATGTCTCCTCTTATCCAAAATAACGCACACGATTATGTTAACTTAACATTTAACACATAGATGCACTTTCTTTAAAAAAAAACTGGATATAGTTTTGGTCACATAAAGTATGCTATCTTTCCTTATGTTACAAATTCCCTAGTAAATGCTGAAATCAACTTACTAACAAAAACCCAATAAAGGTGGCTGTGATTCTTAAACTGTGACACCCTGCAAATGTAGACAATATTTGTTAGAAAAGAAACAGCATACAGCTTATGAAAAGTTAGCAACATTCGTTTCCAAACAGCGATCAATTACACCCAAGTGAGCCACTTCTATGAAAATATTGAAGCTTTTTCAAATTTTGATGCTATATTAACAATATCTTAAGCTAGATATATTTATTTTGAAGGCAATTATCAACTAAAATAAAGGTTTCTTTTGTCAGTAGAGAAAGGAAAAAATTAAATTTTTAATGGATTGTATAAACATTTTTTGAAAATTGCAATCTGTTGTCTTCTTTTACCATTCAAATATATGTTGTAAGTAGAAAATGATTTAAGAAGTGTTTCTTGACATCTGAAGCAAATAGTGCAACAATGTTCTGAAATTCATACAAGTTTTCTTTTTAGTCTTCAGGGTTTCAACGCAGCCAGGTGATGTTTAAAATTTTGTCAACGTAATAATCGAAGTTAGCATTTTTGTCTCCCTGATAATAGCTGAAGCTCCTTGCCTCTACAGATAAGCGATTACGCAGATTGCGATTTTGAGAAAGTTATTGAATTTATTCTATTAAATATTCACCACAAATAAAAGTACGATTGATTTTTAAAGCTACAAAATAAATCCGCAATTTAATAGTATACTGAATGTTATAATTTTTCTGTTTATCATGGGCTTTCATGCTTACGGAATTCTTTCATTACATTAGAAGGAATCTACCTAAACGTTTTTGTTTAAGGCGCTTTATTGGGATTTTATAGCTGCTAATTACAGTTACAGAGCAAATCGAACTCTAATTTTAAATTGGCAAAGTTATTTTCTATGACGAATATTTTTACATAAATAAAAGAATTAAATATAACATGAAGCTATGTGATATTTATACTGTATTGTATGCTAAAATCTAAATGTCTGATAATTCGGTGAAGCAGACAAGAATTTTGGCTGTCAATCTGCGACGACCATGTATGACATAGCTAAAAGTCAAGCTAAATTATGAGATATGACCCAAAACACTGTGACGTGTAGACCAGCACAAGGATGACAAGAACGTCTTTAAGTACAACGTAAAAAGTCAAAGAAAGATCAATTAATTTACAGAAAATTTCATATAAGTAATGGTTTTTGGAATCATTAAAAAAATAATTTCTAATTATAAATTTCATCCTTGTTAAAAAAGTACACTGAAGCAAGCGAGGTTCAAAGAAATACTCTGTTTCATATATAACATAACCACTATATTTTAGAATTTTATTAATAAATAGTTATTACAGACAATTGTATACAATTTTACACAATTTACCGTAATTAATTATATAAAATTATAAAACCATTTTAAAACTATTAATGTAGACAATTTTTCTTACTTTTTGTAGACGATTGTAACCGGGAAGCTGAAATAAACACCGCGTGCGGTAAAAAGTTCAGAAAAACGAATTAGAAATAGAATAAGGTACAGGTTTGTTTAAAAGAGGACTGACAATATAAGAACGTTAGGTATTATTACTACCGTGTCGAAGTCTAAGTATAAGACCGTGTCGAATTATTAATATCAATTGATTTTTATTTGGTTATTTGATCTAATATTACGATATATTCGTACATATAGTTTATTGATATTTTACGTTTCCGTAATCTCTAACGTCTGTGCGGTTTTGAGGGAGAGAAAGCGTTTGTTAATACATCATGTGACGTTCACTCCTTGTATAATAAATAATGCATGCAATACATTTCCTACAATACAGTCTTACTGCCATGCACTCGCTATAATACGTAGCGCCGTGTCCCGTTTACTGAGATGAATGGTTACCAATAATGCAAAGCTCTGCGTGAATACAAATTGCTTTACCCACTGCAGTACAAGCACGCTTGCTGCTTCTTGCAGAATCACATAAAAGAGTGACACTGAAGAAACGTATCATTTAGTCGAGAACATTTTCAGCCGTCAACCAATTTCCAGTGCAAAATATAATAACAGAATTATTATCATTTACTTCCTTTTATTAAAATACGATTTATTAACACATCAAACATTAAAAGTTGACTTTATTTATTTATTTATTTTTTTGTTAAAACCTCCTGCGACGTTATCCGATGCCTAATTGCCAATATCTCCTGTTGCTGCAGTTCTAACATTGAACATGTTTATAAGGACGTGTCGCACATTTGCGGCCGATCGCTGGTGCGTGATCGAAAATGGGAACCGGTGAGTTTCCATAGAAACTACTTTTTTGTTGTCAATAACGTAGTACACATATAAAACTTCGCTTATGAATGCGACTACATTTAACTTATAATCTGTATATTGTTAAATGAAGAATGAATTCATTGATTGGTGAATGAAGAATGAATTCATTGATTAGTGAATGAACATAAATATATATATATTTTTTAGATTCATATTGATTAATATCATTCTTCATTCATCAATCAATGAATTCATTGTTTAGTGAATGAACATAAATATATATATTTTTTAGATTTATTGAATCATTTTAAATGCCCTTTTCTGTGCATTGCATTTGTGCAATGCCTGTAAATGTTTTCAGTTAGACCTCGCACACTCATTGATCTCCTTACACCCTGTATCCATGCTATTTCTGGCTTTCCCCTTTTTCTGTTTTCCTGTGGTATCCATTTCATCACTCTCTTTGACAACCTCTCCGCCCCCATTCTCGGCACGTGCCCATTCCAAATTAATTGTTTTTCTCGATGTGTTTTAAAACAGTTTCTTTACTATTCATTTGTTGCTTAATTGTTTCGTTTCTAACCTGGTTTAATTTTGATGTCCTACGTATTCTTCTTAAAGCGTCCATTTCTGTGGCTTCCATCTTTCTTTTCAGATGTTCTTTCATTCTTCATGTCTCAGACCCATTACTAATGTGCTCTTAATCACTGTGTTGTATATTCTCATACCTGTGTTGGTAGTCAAAGGTTGTTAAGGAATCTCAGAGTTGTATAGACTGCTGACGTCTAGGCAGCAGTAAAAATCTGAGAAATGCTCACTGATTCCTGACAAATGAGTCAGGGGTTTCAGAAATCAAACTCAGCTATGCCATCAAATCCTGGTCTCACGTCCCCGAAGATCATGTTTTGGGTAGCGTGACTACCGGGGGTATGGCGTACAGTGGGTGTGCGTTGTGCTGCAGACGTGAGAGGGTGAAGAGCGAGTTTCCGGCGCTCGAAAACAGGAACATGTCAGCTAAGGGTAGAAGACCCCGACAGAAATCTTCCTGGTCCTGCAGGTTGAGTGTTGTGACAATGGGCTTGCTCCTAATTTCACGAAAAAATATTTAAAATGCAAAAAAGCCTAATGGTAGCCTCGAAAACAAGGACGGTCTCAACGGTAAACGAAAACGGCACAGACTTTATTTTTAAATTAGTAAATATTTATGTCAGTAAAATTAACACATTTGATCTGAACCACTTGATCTGAAGGACATTTTTCAAGGCATTCTCATGCTCGAAACCTAAATAAATTTGTCGTAATAGTTTACAGAACTAAAAAATTTTGTATGTTTAATATTTAGATTTTAATAAGTAAGCATTTGTTTTTATATTTTTTACAACAAACTATAGAAATGTAAAAGTAATTTAACAGTGTTGTTTTAAACACGAAAATAGAACAGACATTCTGTTCTACGTTAACTAATTTTATTTTTTTTAATTTTGTACCCCGTACTGAGCACACAATCTAAGAAATTACAGTCTTCTGTCTTTTTCTTCATTTATTGACATATGTCTAAAAATAACCGGTACCCTGTGTGTTACAGAAGAAACATATTTGCGCCAATCAAAAACAGGTATCGAGTAAGAAAACATAAACACAGCTGCATTTTTAATCAAAACTTTTATTAATTTAATATGGTTTAAAAAAATTAAATGAATTTATGAGCTAATATTTTTATATAACAACTAACAGTATGATTTTGCATAATTTTCATAATTCTTTTATTATTAATAGATGGCAATTAGGGTAGCCTACAGTCGTTGTTAATCTTCTGCCGATGTTCCATACTATACAAAGAAACGACACTGTCACATTAGTTTTCAATATTCGTAAGTCACATTGGAGATAGCCATATGACGTATAAACCGTATCCACCCAACTTTACTCAAACAGCTTTCTTTTACTTGCGGCTACAATTTTATGAGCACAGAATCTGCCAAGACTGATCCAAGTACTGTACAAAACAATGTCGGTAACACAGCAATTAGAAATTCTTCGTTCTTGTTGTTCGTGTAGGCCTGTGTTCAAAGGCGAAAGTAATCCTAAAGCTTATAAGTAATCTTATATAGGATTATTTTTTCGTTTTCGTGGTTCGTAAATTTAAAAAAATCTCCGTGGTATATACATTTGCCAAATATGTATAAATGTTTATTTAATTTGTAATTCTATTGAACCCGTATTATTCGGTACTTAAATCAATGGTAAATTTCACAATGCTGTTCTTACATTTCGTTAACGGTTTTAAGGTTGCCTAGGCTGTGGATGTACACATGCTACAACTCCTTGCCCCAATGAAATCAGTCAATATTTAAAACATAATTTTACACAGGTCCCTGTCATTTCAACATCCCTGTGGCGTGTCATTGTTTTGGATTTCACTGAGATATTAACTGTAACTGGAAGAGAATTAAATTTGTGAACACTTCCAATGATTTTACCGCATTCTGTAATGTAAACGATCAAACTGTTCATCGGATACAGCCAAAGGAAGAAATATTTCTACAGTTGTTCAAAGAATATCGGCTGCACTTTTTCAATATACATTAGTGTACACATGCAAACATGCGTCATCATTGTTAAATGACGACTGGCAGGCACGAGACGACAGTATGCTGTAGAGTTCTTATGTATATTGTGGGAGTTCTGTCTGTAATATAGGCTTAAAAGCGATGGTTTGTGTACCGTTAAAGCCTGTGGATAACGGTGCGGAAGCCCTGACGGTGATATTTTGTTTGTTTTTTCTAAATAAGTATGATTTTGCGTTTCAGTGACTATGCCGTACTGTTTAACATTTTCAATCACTTGTAATACATTGAATTAATTTGCGATTAAAAAATTGACAAAACATTTTTTTTATTTGTTTCTTGTTTTGTCTTCTTCCACCATAAAACTGCGCCCAATCCACATGTCAGTATTCTACAGCTTACGAGATTAATTAATACACTCTTACCATACATTAGCACTAATGTTCTTAGAAATATGTTATTGGTATCTTAAACCTAAATGTTTTTTTATATTTAGGTTATACTTTTAAACCCTCATTAAAAAACCCTTTTTTATACACAACACAAGAGGCGTCATTTAAATTATTAATGGCGTTTTTGATATAAAACACAGGTGTGCTTATTAAAACTGTAAGATAAAATATACATTGTAACAGCCCCAGTAACTATTTAACCGGCTACCGGAGTCCTTTGAGAGATTGTATACCGAACACAGCTGCCTGCAAACTCTAACTGAATTTCGCATGGGACACGCTGTCAAGAAGTAGATTATAAAATTTTTACAGTCTAATAAAAAGCAGCTCAGCGTAACGGAAGGATATTACTTGCTGAGTCGACATAAATAATGTACGAGTATACGTACCTGCTCCACTGAAGTAACCTGTAATAGGTAGGCTATACTTTGTTTACTTGTGACAATGTTGAAAACTCTCTTTTGTTGTAGGCATATTTGTACGTTAAAACAGTAAATATATAAAATGGTATAAAGCTCATATATGTTACATCATTTATATTACGTACATCATGTACGCAGATACAGACACAAACACACGCGCGCGTGGAATTGATTTCGTATTGTACGTCAGTATTTTAGAAGCGTCATCTAAAGATCAATAAAAGCAAAAATTATTCTCCTATATGTATCAGGTTACTTTAAAACTAATGTACTTAGGGTTGAGAACAAAGAGCTTGTGCGTTTTTCACTTTGTAGTGCTTATCACAAAGATCCTACGCTTCTCGAGCAAATCTTGTGGCATCAGGGCTGCTCTTGATAGCTGCTGCAGTTTCCGTGCTGCATTTTTCTCGTATGCTAATACAGTTACAATAAACGATTTAAACACTATACAAAAACAAGGACATTGTAGAAAATATTTTAATGGCGTAAGATCGGGTCATCATAGTGGCCATTTATTGGTGCGTTTCAACCAATCCGTCAGTTATCGTGTGAATCATTGCATACCGCTTACATTATAACAGAAATGAGGATGATACGCACATTCGTACATAGACCACATTATTGATCTAATTACAAGCGGAATTACTTGCACTGCAATGTGGTTGCATACATTCTTGCTGTAATAAATAGAAATGTTCTTATTAGAACTATTGTTGTCAGTCTAATTTAACTAAAATTTAGTTCCTTCAATCTGAATGCTGAATTCAACAAATGGAGACCACATGGAACACGTACTGTACTTCCAAAGAACTGTAAAATTAAATTATATCTTTAAACGTAAATATCTTGGAATACGGTTAATAAAGAAGTAACCCTAAGAGTATCAATTACCTATATAATTTATGAAATATAAATAATAATTAATATTTATTGTTAACTATATATTTATTAAAATCTATTATTATTTGTTGTGAAGGAATGTAAATTCTTTTTTTTTTCAATACGTTGGACAATTTCTGTTTCAGTATTAAGGAAAATAAGATACAGGCTCTTCAGGAGGCACGACAATTGCATTTGCTAAACACTGTCACTGTGAAAACGCTATGCAAATGTAGGAATATTATTGCCCTACGTAATGAAAACTAACATGTATGTCTGTTACACATATTAGTTTACTATGTTACTGTTATGCGATTATAGAATATTCTACGTGTTCCTAGGCTATTCCAGTGGAAACCGGCTATAATGTGTGAGTGCGTACATGTTGCTGCTACTTTGAGATGAAGGACAATTACGTGACACTTGTCACGCGCCCTTAGCCGAGGCTAATACAGATTTCACCAGTCCGCACACATTGTGTTCAAGGCGGCAAGCAATTACGGTCTAGTGTTTTCTAGTAGCGTTGTTGACGCGTAGTAAGGATTATTCTGGAACACTTGCGCTATCTATTTAAACAACTGCGCTTAGAGTCAGTTTGAGTGGCGATATATTCCAGTGCGGTTCGAAGTATTTTGGCGAAGTGTTATGTTTTATAAATTTGCATGACGCTATTAGTTGACATTTTTATTGCGTTTGAACAATTTTTATTTTATTTGTTGAAAGACTATATTGTTGATTACAAACTGTTTAATTGTGATAATTAAAGCTGGTGATTAGTGACTTAATTGGTGTCTTTTATTTTGTTTTCCACTGAACCATACGACGATCAGTGAGATATTTTATAAATGTTAAAATGTATTTATAAAGTTAGTACTGATTCTGCGCACTTTGTATTTAGTGTATACTTTTGGAAAATACAATGTTAATAAACATTAGCTTTAGTTCTTAGATTATCTTCGATTAATGGCTAACAATCTATTCCTGATGCTAGAAGTTCCCATTCCAGTCACCTTTGCACGTGCCTACCAAGCGTCACTTCACAGAACATCTCGAGAGTCTGTGAGTAGCTGAAACATGAATCCCATCGGCAACGAAGTTAATTAACACTCTGGGCTGCCGCCAAGGTATGTGTAACAGGTGAATGTGTAAATAAATTGGTATCTGTTGCCCAATAAAAATACAGACAGCTGATATAAAAAGTCTACCAGTTATTCAGAACTATAGAATCACTACTTAGTCTTCGTAGAAACAAAATTCAGGCGTAATATTTAGGTAATGTTTTAAAAATAAACGGGAGCAGAAAAATGGTAATTGTTTAAAGCTCAGATGTAGTTTTACAGTAATTTTGCTATTTACAGTAAAGTGAACATTTCGGTTTGTAAATAGTTGAACAGGTGAGAGACGTTTTCGTATACCTAGGTCAGCAGTTTGTTAATGGATGAAAGGCTATGGTTACCAAAAGCGTTATGTATACCACATAATAAGAATACATTCAAAACAAGGAAGTGCGAGCTAACTTAAAACAAAATACTGAAGAATAAGAATTTCAAAACTACGTATTTGTGTGGTGCATTTATTTCTGTACAATTACAATGATGTTCAATGATGTGTGTAACGATGGTGTGTACAATTAGTTGAGTAGTGTGGTGAATTCTCGCACAAAAATAAGAATGCAAAAATGTTTGATGAATGATGATGAATTAAAATGATATGAAGATTAAAACACTGGATGCCCTTACGACATCAATACTGATCACAGACGATTTCAAAAAAGAGGTTAAAATAATGATATATTTAATTAATACCCACAGACAGAAAAAATATTCTATACTGATACTTTAATTTATTGGTGGCATATTATAATATGTACAACAACACGACAGAAGTTATATACAAAACTCTACAGGGCATACTCCATAATTTAAAACGGGTTGCGTCTTACAACAGCATGTACAACTGCAAAGCATTTAGATTGTAATAAAATTGGAATGCACTGCCTTGTAGGAATATCGTATAAGACTCTTTACAAAGGAAAATTTTATTTTGTAAAGCTTTTTATAGAAACGTTTAACGAAACACAAAGTTTTTTTTGGCTGTATCAATTTTCTCTCCTACTCTCTCACTCGCACATACACACACACGCACGCATTCGCACACACACATGTATGTGTATATTTGAGTCCGCGTGCGTGTACGTTTTTGTTGAAGGGTTCAGAATTTATGTAATTATAGACTGTTATATTTTATTTTCCATAAAAATAGTCATTCCATCCTAAATGTAGGAGAGCGGAGTGACTGAATAAACACATTAGTCAGTAAAAGCATTTCCGTCAGTAGTCTCTGCGTAGAGTTAACAATAGGCAGATACTGAATACCAAAAACACATTACCAATATAACTGTGGCATAGTTTTGTTAAAAATATATTTATTTATACGGTGGTCTATTACGTACCTTTTCAAGGCGTAACTAATACATCGTGTAATGAATTATGAGGGTGTGTCCAATATTTGCACGAATAAAGTAACTGTCTTGATCCTTAATAGCATAATCATACAATAAAACTTATAAATACATGACAAATGTTTAACATTTGTGCAAATTCAATAAGCTTCAAACATATCATAAAACGCTACTGATATATATATGTATATATATATATATATTACATTTAATATTTATAATTAAATTTACCTCAAGATGTTATTTTTCTATAACATGTTTCGAGAGTTCCTGTTCTCTCATCTTCAGCCTTCGCGATCTTGTTTCTGGTGAAGTATTTGCGTGTTGGCTGCTGGATGCTATTAAGATTGTTTGTTGGTCTTTGGTATTTTAAAGTTGTATTATTGTGTGTGATTGTGGTATATGTTTTTGTATTTTGTGTATTTTCGATGTTGAGTGCTTTGAATATTGTGTCATGTTTTGTATTGATTTGTATTTGTTCTGGTATTAGTTTGTTTTGCATTTTATGTTTGTATATTTGTAAATTTTCCCAAATGTTCATTATGGTGCCTTTGTGTGGTATATGTTTTATTAGTGATACATTGGTTATGTATGGGAATTCGTGTCCTTTGTTTATTGCATGTGTGGCTAAATTGGATTTATATATTTCTGGTTTTGTATGCGTTTAGGAAAGTGTAATGATGTTAGTAGAAGTATTTATATTTATAGTGGTATTACATTATACCTAACCATTCTGACCACCCACCACAACATAAAATGGCAGAATTCTATTCGCTATTTAACAGAATGTACAAAATTCCCCTAAACAAACAAGAAACTGACAAAGAAAGAAATATAATATACCAAATTGGTTATGAAAATGGATACAATAAAAATGCTGTGAACAAAATAGAAAATAAAATCAAATATAAAATAAAAACTGAACAATTAAGAATTAATCAAAATGAACAACACATAAATAATAACAACAACAACAAATGGGCCACATTCACATACATAAATAATAAAATGACAAAACTAACAAAACTATTTAAAAACACAGATATAAAAATAGCATACAAAACTAATAATAATAAATTACAAATTCTAAATAGCTCACACAACAAAGATAATACAACAACTAACAAAATTGAATGCCAACATTGCAATAAATGTTACATAGTACAAACAAAAAAACAGCTGAAAAAACGTTATTTTGAACACCTAAATGCATACAAAAAACCAGAAATATATAAATCCAATTTAGCCACACATGCAGTAAACACAGGACACGAATTCCCAGACATAACCAATGTATCACTAATAAAACATATACCACACAAAGGCACCATAATGAACATTTGGGAAAATTTACAAATATACAAACATAAAACGCAAAACAAACTAATACCAGAACAAATACAAATCATGACACAATATTCAAAGCACTCAACATCGAAAATACACAAAATACGAAAACATACCACAATCACACACAATAATACAACTTTAAAATACCAAAGACCAACAAACAATCTTAATAGCATCCAGCAGCCAACACACAAATACTTCACCAGAAACAAGATCGCGAAGGCTGAAGATGAGAGAACAGGAACTCTCGAAACATGTTATAGAAAAATAACATCTTGAGGTAAATTTAATTATAAATATTAAATGTATTATATACATCAAGAAACGGACTGTAGCAGAAAGTGATTGAATATGTGTGTGTGTGTGTGTGTGTGTGTGTGTGTGTGTGTGTGTGTGTGTGTGTGTGTGTGTGTGTGTGTGTGTGTGTGTGTGTGTGTGTGTGTGTGTGTGTGTGTGTGTGTGTGTGTGTGTGTGTGTGTGTGTGTGTGTGTGTGTGTGTGTGTGTGTGTGTGTGTGTACATAGAGAGAGAGAGAGAGAGAGAGAGAGAGAGAGAGAGAGAGAGAGAGAGAGAGAGAGAGAGAGAGAGAGAGAGAGAGAGAGAGAGAGAGAGAGATTGTATAAACACGTTTTTTAAATATTACGTGAGGAAATCTAGAAACTGATATAACAAATATAACCTAGGGTTGTGAATTATGGTCAAAAACCATGAGAAAAGGCAGTAAAATACAGGCCTCGTAAATGGCGTCCTTAAGAGGAGTTAAAACCTGTTCTAAACCTGACCGTACAAAGACTGCGGCCACAAGAGAGAAGTTACAAGTTTTTAACTTGAATTGACATTTAAAAGATTACAAAAAACGGTCGAATGAACACGTAGAAAGAATGTTAGATTTCAGACTGCCCATAAAGTCTGCAAATTCAAACCTATAGGGCACAGGTGTGTGGGTATACCCAGGAAGAGGTGTCTGGAGGATCTTTGAAGGCGGAACAAGCAGCCCCTTTTGGTCAAGCAAGCGGCGGAATATGATGATTACCTTTTCGTTAATTTTTTTTAAGTTTTTGTTTTGTTTTGGTTATGGTTATTAACTAAATAAATTTCTTTCCTAATGGCGTTCCTGTAGTGCAATGACTTCTGAGTCTTTATACGACTATGTTTTCCATTGTCAGTAGCAAAACCAAAAAATAAAGTGTTTTTCATAGCGTACTTTTCTAAAAAATAATTTCAGAAAAGCCCCGTTAGATATTTAATATGCAATTTACGCATATGTAAATTAATCTGATAGCTTACACAAATGTACACAACTGAGGGCGAATATTGTCCCACATTCTTCCAATTTGCGAACAGTTTTCCAATCCGTTCGTGAAGGACGTTTGTTGTTTGCTTTACACACAATTACTTCGCCTTCAATACAGTGTAAGAAATATTGAAGTTTCAACGTCACTTTCAGTGTTGGGAACAACTTGAAATCGTATAGTGACAAATCTGAGACGAAATTAAATTAGAAGAAATATGAATTTTAGTTTTATAAATTCGTGCCTCATTTCTCGACTGCAATGTTGGCTTCCGTTTTCATGGTTAAAAGTAAAATTCAACATTTCAGATCTGTGGATGCGTCGACTCCGTGTTTCTTTAAAGTTATTCGTCGTTTTCCAAACCACAGATTTCTTTTAATTCGCTCTCTTACGACCAAAAGTGTTGAAAGTACCATAAAATCGATTTTAGGAAATTCTTTACGCTTCACAAACATGTTTGTATTTTGTTCCTTGGATTTTAGTGGTGAACCCATTATGTTTTCCCAGTAGCAATGATCATGAGAAAGTTATTCCTAATATCAAATTAATTATTTAAAGAGTTTTGGAGAAACTCTTTCTGTGTTACTTCACAGAATATGCATATAATCAGCAATTTGGTTACCACATATTTTATGAAATTAAACTCCACATAAACTAAACATTTTATCTTGATTAATGCATAGCTTTGGAGTAATGTTGCTTTCCTTAATTCGGCGGTTCTTATTAATTTTGACATCCAGTCTGCATTGACTTGCATCACGATTCACTGAAATGTTCATGAAACACTTTCATCTCGTCTTTACTATACATGTGTAGATTTATTGCGTGCATAGGATAACTCCCCACCGGCTTATATGCCCCGTTGGCTGTGTTTCACAGTTCCACCACAGGAGTGCACTGTTTTAGAACAAGAATTAAGACAGATCTGACTCTTTTAAAGATGTGGTATAAGTTAGTACTTTATGAAGTCCTTTGTAAACAATAGTACTTTTCCATATTTTGTTTGGGTTTTGGTTTGGACACTATGAAAACACTATAAAGTTGTTGGTGTTGATTGTCGCCATATTATCTTGTCGTTTAAACATTAGAATATGGGGCGTTTTACCATGACAAAAAGTTTACATGCCCCGCCAAGTTTAAGGTTATTTGGCGCACTGAAATTCATCAAGGTAGTGGTGCCCTACATTCAATTATTTTGTTTACAGTATGTAACAAAACCGAAATCTGTACTTTTAAAGACAAATAATGAACCATGAAGAGTAGCACAGATATAGAAACAAGCAGTATTATTACTATCAAGTAAAATTGAAGTCCCAAATAGAAAGGAAGGTGTAGACCAAATTAACACGCCAACCCCAATAACTGACATGACTATGACCAACAACTATACTAGTTAGACAATACCCAGATAGATTAGTAGCAGTAAATAAAGAAAATAATAAAAAAAAGAGTACACTACAACTTTAGACTAAATAATATGTAACAAATGTATAGTAACTAGTTCACTAAATTTAATTAAGAATAAGAGGTAAAATGATTCGAGGTAAAATAAAAAAAAATACAACAGTGTCAAAGTAAATATCGGTATGGAGAACCATACATGACTTCCATATTCTAAGATTTATATTTAAAATCATTTTCGAAATGAAATATTACCATAGAAACTACTTCTTTCTACTTACTGCTTCAGCCTTAACCACAGTACTGTGGTCACTAACGTATACCACCTCACGTTATCGCACTCGATTTTCACTGATGATGGAAGTCGATGGCATTGCCGAAATGTCTGGTTTTGTAGAAAACATTGGACTACGGCCAAATATCCCGGGAAGGAATTTTAACAAAAACTACTTCTTTGTTGCCGATAACGTTGTACACATATATATCAGTGGCGAAGTTACATGGAGGCAATTGAGGCAATGCCTACCCTAAAAAATTTTCTAGAATAAAAATTATAAATACGTATGAACTACATAACGTAAAGATTATACATTGTTACTGCGACTGTCAAATTTATTAAACCGAAACGTGCTTTATTGAGCGACCGCTAGATGGTGACAGGTGAGATTCGGCATAGTTCGTTTAAAGCGAATGAGGCAACCTGAACTTGCCTCAGCGTTTTTTGTATACATCGTATGTAAGCAATGTAGTGGTGTGATAGGGAAGTGTAGGGAGGGGGGATTGTCCCGCGCTGTATACATAGAGCGTTGAGGCATGCCTCACTTCTGTGGTCCAAACAGTTAAGTTAAAGCGCCTGTGTTGTTTCTAAGTGTTTATTTTATGCGGTTATTAAAAGTGTCACTGTTATTCCGCTGAACTAACAGATGATCAAGATTGTTATTTGAATTATTTGTAACATTAAACATATATATAGAAACTAATCAAGTTTAAAAATTTGAAGTTCAATCAGTTGTATTATTGTGTATGACTAATACAAGGATTGTTCAATAGAAACACGTATAGAGCTGTAAAGCATTTTTTATTCAACGATTTTAAAAGAAGTCTCCAATAACATTAAGACATGAGTTCCACTGTTGCGCTAACCTGTAGATTCCCTGCTAGTAAAATTCTTACGGCTGTTTGTGGAACCATTCGGTTACAGCAAACTCTACCTCAGCGTCCGATTTGAACCACCGTCCTTTTAGTGATTCCTTAAAAAAAATTTAAGATAAGATTTTTGCCTACCCATTCATTAACTACTAGCTTCGCCAGTAAGCAAATTGATGTCCATTTTTTCGGCTTGCACGCGTTATGTTGGTGTGGGTTTCAACACTTTCCATTTAAAAAGCGTGCAAATGTAAGAAAATAAACATGAGTGAGGCCAGAAATAACGTGAATTGTGTGTGTGTGTGTGTGTGTGTGCGCGCGCGCGTGCGTGCGTGCGTGCGTGCGTGCGTGCGTGCGTGCGTGCGTGCGTGCGTGCGTGTGTGTGTATGTGCGTGCGTGCGTGCGTGCGTGCGTGCGTGCGTGCGCGCGTGCGTGCGTGCGTGCGTGCGTGCGTGCGTGCGTGCGTGCGTGCGTGCGTGCGTGCGTGCGTGCGTGCGTGTGTGTGTGTGTGTGTGTGTGTGTGTGTGTGTGTGTGTGTGTGTGTGTGTGTGTGTGTGTGTGTGTGTGTGTGTGTGTGTGTGTGTGTGTGTGTGTGTGTGTGTGTGTGTGTGTGTGTGTGTGTGTGTGTGTGTGTGTGTGTGTGTGTGTGTGTGTGTGTGTGTGTGTGTGTGTGTGTGTGTGTGTGTGTGTGTGTGTGTCTTACCTGCCCTTTATTGCTGTATTAAATGAAAAATATTATATTACATTAAAATGAAAAAATTATAATTTTATTGCCTGGCAACAAAATTATTTTATTTTTAACAATTACCATTGTTTCAAAAAGTTTAAATAAATTTTCAAGTACTTTACTCTTGTTAAAACGTAAAAGGTTGCAGGTAAACTACCCCTTCCCCTTAACCGATCTTCACCAAAATCGAAAGTCCGTGAGATCTCTACAATTCAGGGACGTATGCAAAAAATTATTTGATTCCTTTTTAATTTACGGCTGTTATCGTTTGCCATAGAAAATACGCTTGATAAAAAAACGTTGCAGGTAAACTACCCCTTCTCCTTAACCAATCTTCACCAAAAACATCAGATCTTGAGTACTCTACAAATTAGGGCTGTATACAAAATATTATTTGATTCTGTTTGAATTTGCGGCTGTTATCGTTTGCCATAGAAAATACCCTTGTTAAAAAAAGTTGCAGGTAAACTACCCCTTTCCCTCAACCAATCTTCACCAAAAACAATAAGTCTTGAGAACTCTACAATTTAGGGCTGTATGCAAATAATCTTTTGATTCTGTTTGAATTTGCGGCTGTTATCGTTTGCCATAGGAAATACCCTTGTTAAAACATAAAACGTTACTGGTAAACTACCCCTTTCCCTTAACTGATCTTCACCAAAAAACAATAGATCTTGAGAACTCTACAATTCAGGGTTGTATACGAAACATTATTTAATTCTGTTTGAATTTGCGGCTATCGTTTGCCAAAAAAAAAAATTTCCCTTGATAAAAAAAACCGTTGCAGGTAAACTACCCCTTTCCCTCAACCGATCTTCACCAAAAACAATAGGTCGTGAGTACTCTACAAATCAGGGCTGTATGCAAAAAATTATTTGATTCTGTTTGAATTTGCGGCAGTTATCGTTTGCCATAGAAAAAAAATCTACACAGACACACAGACACACACACAGACACACAGACACACACACAGACACTTTTCGGAAAACGACTGTTTTTCATGTTTTGAGTGTAGTACAATCAGAATCTGCAATAATCTCGAACACGATTTTTTTTGCCATCACCAAACTTCCATTCCTTAAGGAATATGGAAGTAAAAACAGTGAAAATAATCAATAACCATCCCACAGGCAATATAATAAGGATGAAGATCAAAGACGAATAAAGACAGATCCAAAATGGACTGTAAACACAGATATAATATTGTTATTTGTTAACCACACAGACAATTGTTTAAAAGTGTGTTGTTATTTAGCATTAGGTGAAGTTGTAGTCATTAAGACATGATTTTTAGTTAAGAGTTTTGTTCAGTTTTGAAGAAGTTAATATTAGTAGAAAGCAAGGAATAAATAAGTTCAAATAATAATTTCCCAAAATGTCATATCAATCAGCCATCTATAATTCTAAAATGTTCTGTTTTTAAAAGTAAAATCCCCAAAACTAGTTATTAAGTTACCAATAAAGGTCATGAGTGGTACCAAATTGTTCATAATTTTACCAGAAAAAACAACATTTAAATTATATTAAGTCTGATTATGTAATAATTAAGGAGTAATTTGGGTGCAAATATAAAAATAATGTATTTTTTATAACCGGTGTCATGTGACACCTAAACCTCACAAAATGGACCAATAAGGATCATAGTAATTTCTGGTTAACTCAGTGAAATAAGAAGAAATTATAAACACTTTATTGTTAGACACGAGAGAGTTCGGTTGAGTTCAGTGCATATACAAAAATGACAAAATTTATATAAGGGAATCTAATATGAGAAGGAAGAAAATTTACTGAATTAATGAAAAATAATATCCTAAATTAATTAAAAATAATATTAAAAATGAAGATATAATTAAGCATGGAATAACTAACAAGAATAAAATAAAACTAAATAATAAACAGTGAATATCTCTACAAGTTCAACTAACCTACAGGTAATATCCAATCTACGATTTATCACTATCAACACTAAGAACGACCAAACAACATTTGCAACCGATAAAAACATTATTGCACAAAGAAAATATAAGTAATAAACACTGAACACTTAGTGACATTTATTTCATTAAAAAAACAGTGGGTAACCATGTCACACGATTAACAGCAGACCAAATAGACGCCATATTGCCTTCGTCAATTCTTCAAGCCCATGATGCTTTGCGGCATTAGACTAAATTAAAGGATTTGTAGTAATGTATTTTAAATTTTAATTACCATTATTTCTGTTGTGCTAGATGATAAGTATTACTATATTTGTAATGTAATATACTCCTTGTTTTTGTTTTAATGTAAATGAATCTTGCATAGCAGTCACAAAAACTTGACATTATAATATTAATTGAAAAAATTAAGAAATCGAACCCTGAGACAGAATCGATCTATACTATTGTTAATATCGAATACCGTACATAATTTTTCAAAAACGTGAATAAAATAAATATTGAACTTTATTATTATCAAATACAATTCCATGTGTTTTATTTCTCGAAGGTATTAAAAGAATAGGATTCTAACTGAACGAGCGAAGACCAAGAAGACGTCAGCGTGTGGTATTTCCGAAGATAACTACGAAAATAGAAATAACCTCAATCGGTACGTTCGAGATGGTAATCGAAGGTACTTATTAAAGAATTGTTTCTACATTACAACCGTGTTATTCAACCGTCTGAGGCAGATAGCGAATAATTTTATTCGCCGAATCATAGAAAAATCGATGAAGGAAATCAAAAAGCTAAACAAACCAACAAATAAATATAATTAACATACATACTAGGAATAAACACCAACAGCTATACTCATTTACAAAAATATATAGTAAACCGAATTAACAGTAACGAGATAGTAAATTGGATTACAAATTAACTAATAAAAGACGAAAATCCAGTTTATATACACAGTAAACAGTGAATGTTTTTTAAATCACAATTTTAGTTGAAAGTTATTAATATAATAGTAATGTTTATTTTAAAGATTTGTTTTCATTTCATGGAAAGGAATTCTGAACTATCACGGCGTCAAGCAGAAGACGTATCATTTCTAGAGCTGTAGGAATGACTATGAAAGTAGTACACCAATAGGCCTACTAGTTAACCTAAAATTTCGCCATATATGGTTTCCATATATTTGTAAATTTTAATTGGCACTCAACCTTTTAGTAATAACTATATTCGTTATTACCTAATAATCACTGAATTCGAACGATGCACTGAAAATAAGCTGATGTGATCTTCGAAAGGTCGACTACAGAACAGATGGTGAAACTGCTGCTCCTCCCTCTATTCCCGGCTGCTCCATGAGGTATGAGATCTTACTTGCCAATTAGTTATTATGTTTAGTGAGAGTGATTAACAATAAAATGTGAATTTCGAATACTGTAAAAATAAAACGTAACTTTGTGTTTGTGTTTATGTGGGTGTGCGCGCGCGTGTAGAAACATGTTTTACAAAAACAGCTACAATAAATGAGTTATTTTGATATTTGGACTACATTTTATCCTAAATTCTTTTATCTCAATTCTTTTGTAACTTATAGGGTCTAAACGGACTTTCCTGGGTATCTTGCCAGTGGGTTCTTTAGCATGAACATTATTTTGAAGTGTTACGACTTGGGGAATTAGCTAACCAAATATATTCGGAACACGTGCTCTAAAAAGCCGTGATCTTTAAATTGCAGTAGTTATTAATATCACACTTGATCTCATCACGGGTGATGTGTGTTTGACTGCAGCTCCAGGGAGATAACGTTCCTTCACTTCAGGCGGAATACTTTCTTTTAGACAGGCATGTTGATTGCTGGCGCATGCGTGTAGACGGTTGTACATGTGCACTTATGTTTAACACAAATAAAATATTGTTTGAGAAATCACCATTTATATTACCACCGGACGAATAGGGATAAAGTATATTTGTATGTTTGTATATGTGCATAATAATAAATGCAATCAATTTTGTTGTTAAACCGCAGGGGTCTCCCGTTCACCTTGCAAGGACGATTCGATTCAATATAAGAAACTTATTTGGTATTCACCTAGTGATTTCAGGGAAAATTCAAATATCTGGGAACCTCTGATAGCACCTGTCGCAGACAAATGAAATTCCACGTTAACATCAGATCTATATTGTCGGTTATTGAAATATGTACGTACACAGTACACATAGAAAATGCAAGCGTATTCTATTTTTAGAGCTTGCAAAATTTTCTTGTGAATAGTATCCTAGGATACATATATGTAAAAATAACACCTCAAAGAGAAAAATACGTTTTACCTGGTAATATTCAAAAACTACAATATGAGAACCAAGTCATTTTATTGTTTGGTAAGGCAACATAAAATATATCTTTCATTGAAATAAATGTACTTTTCTTCTGTCGAATTTGTTTTCACCTAATGTCTTTTAAACTGATTGAAATACTCTTAAAGATTACCTAAACGAGTGTGTATAGACCTACTGGCATGTATGTAATTTTATTTTGTTAATAGGGTTTAAAATTTTTGAAACTGTGAATTGTGTTTTGTATTGCCTTAAAAATTCAAAATCCAAACGGACCACCAAATAATATTGAAAGTTAATTTTAAGTGTGCGCTTAAAATTTTGCTTATAAATGTTGTTTGTCGAACAGATATAAAGTTGTTAAGTTTGTTTGTTAAAGTGCGGGAGTCACTTGACGTACGGGCATTTTCTAAAAACTAATTTTCGAACATTCAAGCTGGTTTTAACGTACAATAGTGCATAGAACGATTTCTTAAACTGCGCAGTAGAATCTATTAATCTTAGCGGTTTTTAGTTTTCGTGCATCCATAGGATTCAACTTGCACTTTAAAGTAAATTTTGGTTCTGGTGTTCTTGTGTCTGAATGTTTGTTTCATGTTTTTATTTTGCGTAAAAGGAAGACAATAATATGCCACCGAGTGCTTACAAAATTGGCCGAAGATATTAGTTCACAGCTAGTCTAGAGAATTTGTGTAATTTAATGTATTAAGACGCACCATTATGTCTGGTGTAAACGCAAAATCCAAAGCCTCCAGATCCTTTGTAAGTAAACAACTATATGGCAGCTGACTAATCATTCTAAAAAATTAAATACTGACTCCGAAACATTTACACAACTCCAGCTGATCATCACCTATGTCAAATTTTGTTAGTATAACTTTTGTTTCTTTTTGTATAAAGCTATTTTCATTTTTTTAGTTTGATTTTTTTTTAATTCAATAAGTGTTTTAAACAAATAAGAATAACTAAGTAAAAAATACTTCTCCTTGTTTTTTCCGCGTCCCTCTAATTTGCAACCACTACTGCACATAGACAGGCAGCCAGGGAGACTGGTAGACAGACAGACCTACACACACACACACACACACACACACACACACACACACACACACACACACACACACACACACACACACACACACACTCATTCACACAAGATACATGTCATGAAATCTCTTTTAAACTGAGTGAAACGGTACATGAATTAACATCATCGTTAATTTAATGCTATTTATGCACCATTATGATGAGCGTCTTTTGGTCGTCGCCATTACTACTAACTGTAATTGCTAAAACACTGCTTGATGTGTATTGTAGTCACCGCAGTCGTATCCCGGAGTATAAAAATTTCGTAAGTCTTAAAATGTATTGAGACTTACCGTTCTGAAGAAGGTAAAGTTTTGGAGATTACAATGTGTAAGGACGTGGTCCCACGGGAGGGAGACTGCATGATTACGTAGTCTGGAGTTGTTTTCAGTCTGTCTGTATATTTAGGATTGCAAGTACTTCTTGTTTCCTCAGGGCAGAATCGGTTGCAAAACTTGTTTTGAAACTTTGAAATAAATTGTTTTGTGGTAATGTATATATGTTTGAATAGCAACGTGGCACTAAAGTAACTGGAGACCATAAAAGGTTACAGTATGTTTACCTGATGTTATTGAAACAGTAACACACATTTGATGAATTCATAAACTTTAAAAATACTTCCACTTTCACCAATACAATGGCCGACTGAACGGCAACAGGTTACATTGACGACTCTAACGCGCGGGAGGTATGTTTCCATATACAGAACTATTAGTTTTAAGTGATTCCGATAGATAACAGCACTATGCAGTCAGCAGAACGGGGCCGCTTTAAGAGAGGGGCTGGATTTGGGGACTTTCCTCTAATACAGACAAATTAAGAATAGAATTAAATATATAATAAGATAACTAAACAAATTAAGAAGTAACGATGAAATATATCAAAGTATAGAAAATATAACAGAAACAGTGAGAAAAAGCAGACTATTATATTTTGGACATTTATATAGAATGGACGACGATAGGTTAACAAAGCAGATCTTCAAATATCTGTTCGGGGAAGAAGTCTAATATCAATTTGGATTAAAGAAGTCCAAAAGAATTTAGAAAAAAATAAGATACACGCAGAGGAACCAATTTAAAGAGAAGTTTTTCGGACAAAAGTGTTAAAAATGGAAGGTGTCCCTGGTAGGAAAGAAATAAACCCAAGTTCAAAGTGGACTGAAGACAGGAAGAAGAGACACAGTGAAAAGATTAAAGAATGTTGGAGAAAGAGAAAAGAAGAAAGAATAAAGTATTGAATTTGGCATGTGGTCCATAGATGACCGATACAAAAAAAAAATTTTAAAAATAAGTAAATAAACTCACATTCTCTTAAAGATAATCTCAGACACAAACTATGGATTAACTTTTATAAGAGGAAGGAGGACTTTAATTCCAAGACATAACGCGGAGAGCTTATGAACATATTTTCCCTATGTAATTTTGAAAAAATAAATTAAAATTGGTATCATTGAAATTCTGCAAAAAAATTCCCTGTCTTAAAACTCCTACTATAGAGTTGTTTGTGAGAGGACTAACTGTGTGCTGTCCAATTCAGGAAAGTAAACAATAATAAAATCTTTGCATGCAAGTTTCACTTACAATGTTCCTCCCGTAATCACTTAATAAAATGTAAATGAGTTGGATAAGTTTCTACTAAATAATAATAGATATTGATTGGAACCAAATGTGAAACAAATTTGTTCCTTTAAACAATATAAATTCTTCTCAATCAATTAGAGCCTCTTGCTTCAATCATTACAGTTTTAAAACAACCGTCATGAGAGAAGGAGAGGCAATTTCCATTTGCCAGTAACAAATATATTAAAAAGAAGTAAAATTTAGTCTGCTGAACACATAGCTAAAGCTATTTTAATTCGTTATATTACTTTTATTTGTTTTTCATTACTTTATTAAGTTATTGCAATGTTCAGTATGTCAAATAAATCTGTAGCCGCAGCTTTTATTTAACGCACCCTTATAGTGATTATACAAAGCGATTTCTCGTGTAATATTTCTTACATGTTATCTAAATTAAATAATTACATACTACAATAATTATCCTGTTTTTACTTCACACGTTTTTTATTTTATTTACACGTTCTGATAATATCTTAGTTTATCACAAACGTGGAGGTCGTTTCAGTTTTTTTTTAAGCGAGAAAGGGGATCAAAATTTACCTATCGCAGCGTGATTTTTAGATATTTTGTAATTCACAATTTCACACAAAAGGCAGGCGTAGTAACAGTTACTCACCACAGATTTATTTAATATAAAAACAAGAAATGAAACTAAGTATATTACTGCTGTGTCAGCATTGCAAACGCCACCCCCACGCATCCACGCATCTTACAAATAACGTTAAATAACACATGACTCTTCCGGAATCACTCCGTCATGGTTGGTTACAGTTGTTGCTGGCTTGAATAACTTCTTTCCAAAAGTCCGCTTAACTCGTGATTTTATCATCAGAAGTTTTGTCCTCATCATTTATGTTAACAAATATTTGAAAATATTTGGCGTAATCATTAACGGTGTAATAAGACGTTTATTCGTGTATTATTAATTTTACAGATGTAATAAATTTTGTTGTTTAATAAAAAAAACTTTTTTGTTCTAAGTGTATCTGTTGTTGCGTGTTTATTACTCGTGTTTGTGAAGTTTATTCAAATCTAATTGTAATAGCTGAATTACTCTTCTTTATTTATTAATTAGAATTGACTTATTATAATTCTTCAGTTAATCTGTTCTAATTTGAATGTATCGGTTGGATTGTCCAAACAATTTCTCAAAGTCTACGTTCGACCTTCATATTAACCCTATTCGTTGAGGTTAATTTTGGTTTCGTAGTTTCTATGGTTCTAACGGCTCACCGACGTCTTCTTAATCTTCGTGAGTGTAGAACGAATCCTGATTGTACCTTACATTCAAGAAACAAAACGCATGGTTATGATTTTGGTAAGATTATTATTTAATTTTTGCAAAATTATTTCAAGTTAATAGAAATTGTCATTCGATATACACGCTAGCAAAAATCGATTTATCTCAGGGTCAATAGGAAAAATGAATTAAATATATAAAGTGGGAATTCTTTTTGCTGCTACGAAAGGTTCCATTAATTATTAACAAACAATATAGAGTACATTACAATATAATCTTAATATTTATGATCTAATGTGATATTATAAATAATTGTTAATGTTGACTAAAATGGCTTGCAATATTTAGTTCGCTATGTGTGCGATGCATCCTGGTCGTGACATAACGTCATAAACATGGCCGCCTCGTAGTTGGTGAATGTGTGTGACATCGTACCCAATGTATTTTAAATAAATATGTTCACTTTGTATTCACTACTTTTTATATACTGTTTTTCTTTTCTTTATAAAACGTCCATCAGTGATTAATTGTGGTGTGAGTTATTGGTGTTACTAGTGATTGTTCATGTTGGATTACTAAAGGTTTTTGGTTAAAATAATGGTAGGATACGTTACAATTCTGAGTTAGGTTCAGATAGGCTTCTTCTTGTTAATCACTTCATAATTTCTTATTTTCTTACTGGTAGTCGTTCATATTTGGTTAGATGACTTTTGTTAATAACTTCATTATTTTTCTGATTTTTTTGTTTGTTTATAATTTATTCTTCTAATTTTGGTTCCTGTTTTTAAAATTTTTTACATAATATTCTTCTGCGAGCACTCCTCAACCGTGTTCAATCGTGGTTAACCATTAAGTGTCTAATTTCTTCTTTTTGTCATAGAACTGACCAAAATTTCTTGGATCCTGATTGGCCCATTATTCAAAGTGCAACTGTTATATGATCAAGACCTATCAATTACCTTACATTTTATAATTTGCTTTTAACTTATTATTTTATCATTATTCAATAATAGTTAATACAATGTTTATGTGGTTACTAAGAATAAAATTACAAATCATTTGGTACTACACATGTCCTGGTTTAGTCCTGTAAAATTTAACATTTTGTGGATTTTCCATTTATCTTATGAAACAATTTATGATGGTGGATGACACTTAACTATGACCCCTTGATATTACATTATTTTAAATAATTTGCTGGTAACATGAAACTCTTATAATATAAAACAAAACTCTGAATGATACTGCTTATATTAACACTTATACTTTACTACCTTAACTAATTGCACCCTGTTTAACAATTGTTTGTGTGATAAATACTACATCACTACTGTCAATCATGATTGACCACTTTGTAATCTAAATAATAGCACACTTTTAAACTGTAGTTTGTGTGACTATCATTTGGCCACTTTTTATGTGTTTATTATCACTTGTAGCACTATACGATGTTGTTCCTCTTTTTCCACTTCAGTTTATAATAATACAGAATTTTATTGGCCTATTTTACCTATAGTTCACGCACATTTTACATTGCGGAATGATTGTACTCTTTATTGGTTTTATAGGTTTATTTATTTAAGGTTTGGTTATAGTTTTTTATGTTAATTTTTATTTATTTACTGCCCTATCCTACTGGGTAAAGTCTGGTTATATTGTGTTTTGTTAGTCATAGTTAGGTCAATGGTTGGTGTTGATGAGTTATATTTGGTTCACTCATTATCTTCAAATTTTGTGGTTTCTGTTGATAAGTTGTTGAGCATTGTGTTTGGTTCCATTCCTGGATAGGGTTTCAATGATTATCATTTATAATTCTTCTTACAGCGTTCTGTTTCGTTACAACGGTTACTTAAATTAGACTCTTTTAACTTGAAATATATAAATGCTTCACGAGTACACGGTTAGGTTTAAGTTTATATATTTATGCTTTCTGTTCATTTTTCACTTGCACGGATGCAATGACGGACAAAGCATAACCAATCCCCGCGGCGTTTTTTTGAGTGGACCCGGTGGGGATCCATTGTTGAATGGGCAAACGAGACTGTTCTGACTCTGCCGTTTGACATTTATCTGTCTCACGATAATATTTGTATGCACCAACCGATTTTCGTAAGCCTTGACATGCGTATCCATGTTTTTACCCTACAGAATAGTAGACCCTATTGTTTTTGAGATCAAAAAATGTGAGGGCTCAAAATTGTTAAAAATTGCAAAATTGTTAAATAAACGTTATTTAAACAACAACAGGAAACCAAATACTCCTTTTTATAATTAGACGAGTTAGTTTAGGAAACAAATTATCTTTCATTTATCGGTTTCTCGCTTCAAATTCAGTATAACGTAACGTACCATGTGATCGTTCACTCTGTTAAAATGTCATTATTTCTTATCACTACCACACATTGCAGTAACAGTATGATACGTGTAGAGCATGCAGAACGTGTAGAAGTAACCAATATAAACAAACACAGCGTATGGAGTGACGCTGCCGTAGGTAGGCCTACATGTGACGTCACTTCACAGCAGCCTACACATACTAGGCCTGCTACCGTATAGACTATACTATGTACCGTGTCTACATGTTTGTAGCAATGGGAGACGAATTTATACTTTAGTGCAGCAGCGCGTATCTTCGCCTAAAATGCTATCTTACGGTGCTGTTAGATGTGACCGCTTCCTGACACGCAAGTCAGCCTACCGGTCACATAGTCAAAGATGACCCTAGACGGGTTTTTATCAAGATAAAATGACAAAAAGATACCGGTAATCGAAAGAGCTTAAAACTGAATTAAAAATCTGTGGTTTCCTACAGTTTATGGAGCAGTGGCTAATTAATGATTGCATTTATTTCAGACTGCTATCAAGAGAGAACAATTTCTGAGGAGACTGAACAAATCGGGACAAGATCGTGGGCGAAGAAGACAATGAATCAGCGGCAGCACCATATGAAATCGTAAATTTTATCAACAGTAAACTGTCAAAACTGTGAAAAAATGAAGTTTTGCTAGAACTGTGGTCACTACGAGGAATTATTTTGTACCCATTATCAGGAAAAGAAATTTAAAATTTCACCAAAAATTATTGATTGAATGGAAGTAGTTAAGGTACTCAAAGTAAGTTGATGGATAATTTTACAAGTTTTGGTATATTTGAAAAAAGACTGTTTGTAAAGTAAGCCATTAAAAAATTAGACAGTTGTAGTCTGAAAATTTTGTTAACTGTAGAAAAGCAAATGTACGCTTCAGGAAGCTCCAGCAAAGTTACTACCACCGAAACAATGTTGAGGTCGCTCACATTATAATGAAAATTGAGACAAAACAGCAAAACTCAGACTTACAACTAAATGAAGAGAGGAAAAAGCAAATTCTGGACAACAGGAACTAGTCAATACTAAATTAAGACTGCTTTTTGGGGGAGACAAAGTTTAAGATTAAGGGATCACAGAGACAATGGAGGAGTTAGAGAAGAAATAGAAAATAACGAGGAAAATTTTTTAGAGCACTTACAGTACCGGGCAACGTATGATGATAACTTGCAAACGTCATTATCTAACAGTAAAGGCAATACACTTTACACTAGTTCAAAAATACAAAACGAAATTCTTGAATTAAGCAATTATTCTTGACGTACTGGTGGCAAATATAGATTCGTCAACATATTTTTCTGTGTTCCTTGACGAAACGACTGATACTGCTGGTGTATGGCAAACGTCGCTTTGCATTCGTTGTACCGAGCCTCGATATCAAATGTGGAGTAACTTATTTTGCAGTTTGTACCACTTCATGGCGTTACAGGCAAAGGAATTGCAGTCATAATGCAGTCGGTTATTGACAAACTTGAAACTCTTGGAATAGATATGACCAACAGTACGATGGAGCCTCTACTCCTAAGGGAAAATTTAATGGCGTACACGTCCATGTTCAAGCTTTGTTTAGAAAAGTAGTGTATATTTATTTTGCTGCACATTCCTTCATCTTAGCTGTGTCAAATTCTTGTAAAATTCCCTCAATTAAGATTTGTTTGGGTATAAATGGAAAATTGTATTACATTTTTCATACTGCAAAAAGACAGTCTGTCTTGGAGCAATGTTTAGAACAGGCAGAAAATTGTTCAACTCGCGGAAAATAAAAGCAACATTGTGCTACTTGGTGGGTTGAAATATACAATTCTGTTTTTACGTTTCTTGAATTGCATGATGGTGCTATTTTGACCTTAGACGGGATTTTTGAATAGCGAGATAAAGATCATGCTATTGCTGCACACAAGTTATACTGTACAGTAAAGGGGGCAACATTTTTATTGCTCTACATGTTCTAAATCAAATCTTTCGTACGGGAAAATTTTATGTAAGTTACTGTAACAAAAAATTATAGACAACAGTAATAACTTTAATAACATAAGTAAATTATAAGCTTTTAAGTAATAAGTGGCACAGGCCAGATTAAAATGTAACTACTTTGTTATAAAATTTTATTAATTCAGAGGAACCCATATACTGTATTGGTTTCAATGTATACTAAAATTTGTTAATTAAAAAATAAAAGACAAGCACTGATTGCATGATTGTGAAGATACATTTAATACTGTGCATGTTGAATGACCAAGGGTTGTGGGCAAAATTTAGTATCGCCCCTGGTAATTTGCACAAGGGTAAAGTAATGCAAAGTACGTTGCGTGTGTAAACTTCTAATTAATCCCAGTACGGCTACAGTTAATTCCGTCAGCAGATGGCAGAGGGATCCAGTTTTGTGTCCTTCCTTGTTGTTGATTTTACTAAAATTTTCCAACATAGAATGAGTCTGCTTCAATTTAATAGTACACAAAATGCGAACTTTACATTTATGGGCTCAATAGTTTTCTATCTTACTTTGTGAAGTAAAACGTGTTGAATAAACTTAAGAAATCTGAAAAATGAAGATTGGATGCAAGAGGAACCAATACAAAAAGGAATAAAGCTGTGTAAAATACAAATTACTTTTATACATAAATACACTGCATAATAGTGTAAAAAAGTATTACATCATTAATTTTAATTGAAATTCTTGCGTAACATAAATTGTATATACATTTATGCAGTGTTAGCGAAGACAAATAGGAAAACAATATATTACTCATTCATCCGTGATAAATTTTTCCATTTTAAATTCTAGTCACGTACTAAGGCGAGGTAAGTTTTTGTTTCTGTCGCTAAAAATTTATATAACTTTTCATGCTCATTGGTGTGATCTTTAATGTTAAAACTTTGATACCAAACTTTCTGTTCAAATAAATGTTAATGATTTGTTGTAATAAAAAAAGCGTCAAACTTCTTCAAATCTACTCTAGATAAATTTAAAGTCGATATTAATAACCATAATGCGCAAAATGTACAGTACACTAATTTATAATGTACATTGTAAGGAATTTATAAGACAGTATTCGTGAACTCACAAATACTGAAAACCTGTTTTATAACAAAGCACTGATTTAAGAAAGATAAACTTTACATAAAGCAAAACATGCCATAGTTGTAACTTAATTCTAATGTATTACAAGAAAAATAACGTGTTCCAGAATTCGTAAAGCTCACGTATATTCTTAAACATACCCCTGAAAAGAAGGAGGTTAATTAGTTTTCACGTAAGAGTGCTACCTTTTCACGTAATTCACCAATGTTTTTTATGTATTCTCTCAGGAAATTACTTTTTTAAACATGATCCAACTGTAAGGATCAGGCAGTCTGAAATGAGTGAATAGGAATGCTACAGAGAGTCATATCCAAATGGTCGGCAAACTGGGCGCTTCCTAAAACCCGCATAAAGCAAATTAACCAAGTTGCTAGTTGTGTGGTAACTGGCCTTATGCCGCAGGAACCTTTACGTACCAATACTTTAATTTTGCTTATTCTTATAGTAGATTTGAGACTAACATTCAAAGTTATTCAAAGTTACTGAGTCATCAATTTGGAGAATGTAACATGATATATTTGAGGAAGTCTCCTTGATTCGAACGTCTTGGAGTAACCAGGGGCCCGGTGTTTACATAATTTAAAAAAAAAATTCTACTACTTTGTTAAATTAATTTTAATCTCCAATAAGTTCAAACTGGAATAGACATATTGATACTTTTCTATTAACGATAAAATACTACACGGTGCGCATGCGTAAATTAAAACAGACCTGTGAATTTCTATACTGTTTGCTTTGACGCATATCTTATAATATTATTTATAAATATAATAAAATAATAGAAAATATAATAAAATAGAATATTATTAAATACAATAGAATTTATAATAATATTAAACTAAAATTTACCTGTAACATTATGTATTATGTTAATTTTACTTGTGTTTACACAATGGAATTTACAGCCAATAAACTCTAAATTACACCAGCACTGGGTAATAAAGCAGGACTATATATCACGGTATTATAATATAGTAATTAAACCTAACCAAGCACCCATTAATGTTTATCATCATCTTGCTTGAAGCATTTGGCCGCTGCCAGCTTTAGCCGTGGTACAGGTCACGAAATACCATTGCCAGAGAGAAACCTCTACATTCAACCTCGGTGCAGTGATGGTGTGGACAGTGCTGAGTGTGTGTACTGACATACAAAGATATCGCGTTATTACTTACTAAGCCCTGTGTATGTGACACACTCTTGTATTGCCCCGACAGTACATAGGCGGGGTTGGATTGACTCGCTCTTCAGCAAAACTCACATGATATCATGACCAATGAAAGCAGTGGAAAGCAAGATCTCTACCACTGAGCTACCCGTAGTCTCTCCGTAAACATCGAAATTAAACGTCCTGCTGTGCATGACAAAAGATACATCTAATTGGAAGCACTCCGAGGGTTCTCATCATCTAGATTTTGACTGTAAGGTAGTTTATGGATTTAACAAGCTTTTCTCTTAAAACACAGTGTACACAGAAAAATTTAGCACTTAGTAAATTTAAATAATTTGTTGCAGCAACGTCCACGTTCATAAGGTAAACAAATTCAAACAAACAATATATTAAAAAAACCAATATTATAAATTATCATGAGTTTTATCTTAACTAGCGTCCAGCACTTCCAAATAAGTGGATAATACCAAATGTTCTGATTACATCTAAAATGCTTAATTACCGATTTTTGCCATAACAATAATAATACTTTCGTCTTTAAACGAGCGAATAATGTTCTAAGTTTTAACTGGACTGTTTGACATTTGTCTATCTATCTGCCTAATATTTGGGATATTTCCAAGATATTATTTGTACCAGAAGAGTTTCTAAATGTAACATGCTTATCGAAATTTTCATCTAAGTAAAATAAGACGGCTGCAGACAAAACATGAGTTTTAAGCCTACCCAAATATAAATAAGATAGAAACAAATTCAACTGTATGCACAAAATAATTGTCAACTGCATTTCTTAGATTGTTAAGAATTCTTATTTTTTTAGAGTTTTTTCGGTACGCTTGTGTGTGACACTACCCGGTATAATACCCGGTATAAATATAATAACTCAATGTTTTATCACTAATTGTAATATGTATCAAAAGTCAATAAAATGATTATATGGTTCCAGTTTTTTAGAGAAAATATTTTAAATATTTTAAACGGTATTAGAACCATAAATCTTGCTTTCTAGGTACTATGACAAAAACTAATGTCATTGTTATTTCAAGTTACAGTTACTAACTTGATACACAACTTGATACACAAGTTACTAACTTGATAACAGTTGACACCTCCTTAATAAATTTAGTCTCAAACGATATATGTCAATGAGGCCGAGAAAATCATTATTCTAAATAGTGTCACATTCCCAGTAAGACTGCCGTAGACACGGCACTTGAGACTATTACATCAAACTCATCAGTTTATAAGGTTACTTGAAAACGAATAACGTACTTTACAATAAAACTAGAATGCTGTGAATACTTTTTACTGTATTTACAAAAAGTGGTATTGCCATTTTAAAGTTTCACACGAATTCATTTATGTAGTTCTTGTAACAGATGTCATAACTTAAAACTAATTTAATACAGAATTACTTACCTGAGTTTGAAGATATACGTAATGACTACAAAAGTAGAAACACTCAGTTCTAGACACTTTGGCCTTCTAATACTTACTATATACAATAAAGGAACGTTTACTTTGTCTTCCTTATTAATGAATGAATGTTAATGATTCTGTAGTAATGACGACTGTATAAATGTAGTGAATAAATTAATCAATTTTTTTTTCGACGCAAATGTTGTCATTCCAAAGTTCCAACTATTATTTCATTAGCATCAAATGTCGTTAAATATCTGCCTGGAAGTTCCTTAAATATTGACCACCTAACAGAGCATAATTAAGAGAATATGCAATTTTGCATCACTGACGAGTTGAGCCATTTAATGAAGTACAATAGAACGTTGATAGTCCGTAGTCTGTAGTAAGCCAGTAAATATCCGAAGCACTTCAAATATTTCATGCAAAATTATTCCGTGTGACAAACAATAATCAAACACGTATATGTAATATTCAATAAAACACGTAACGTAAGGTAATAAAAGTAAAGTAATGGAAAGGACATAATGTACATTACGAAAATAAAGTGAGAAATTCAATTTACATTATAATATTCCAAATAAATAATACAGCATTTCAAAATATTAAAGTATTTTGCTTGTGTTAGATTTCCAATTACCGTGGAAAAATTCAGTATGTTTTTTTTTCATTTTGTATTAAGGGTTAGTCCGTTAACTTTTGGTTAGTAAATGACTTAGTTCATTTAATTTCCATTATTGTGCTGTCAAAATCCGAAAGTATAAGTAACCCGAATTTCTAAAAATCCGTGTCACAGATAAAAACTTTTTTTTTTTATTTATCAAAGTTTTGCTATTTAATATATTGTGTAGAAATTTAAAATAGATTTCAGCCCACACGTTCACACACATTCGACTACATTTCTTTTCACGGAATCGCCAGATTCGCTTCTTGTCCGCACACTACCTTTAAATAAAACTGCAGCAAAGAATTCATGTTTAATGATGCTTAATGGATCCACTTTAACTAGTTTAGGACAGGTCTACACACGCCGACAGAATAAGCTTTATATGCACAACAAACAATTGTCGCATACAATTGCTGTATTTGTTCCTACATTTATCGATACAATAATTCAAGTATTGAGTACAAAATATACAACATTATAATTTAAGTATTTAAATTATATTTTCGGCCACTTGCAGCAACCTGAAAACTGAAAATTTTGTCAGAACTCGTATATCAACAGTTGTATATACTGTACAAATAAGAAGATGTGAAATGATGGGTCTTCAAACTGACATGTTTTCAGCATAGGCAGGAAATTAGAGTAACCACCGCTCAAGTTTTTTTCTTTACTCTGTATGCTCGAAGGCCACATGACACTGACACACGCTCGATGTAAGAAGTATAAACTAAATCTTTCTTAGAAAATTTAGTTTTATTGTAATTTTAATGGTTTGTTTGGTTGTAATTTCTGTTAGCATAGTTACTTTTAAAACCGGAACTTAGTAGCTAACGAAGTTTAGGACACTTTCAGAAAGATAATTGTATTTGATAGATGATATAGTTTACCTATAACTTTAATCACAATGCGCGCGCACATGTGTGTCTGAAAACATTTTTTTACAAGGAAACTTATACGAGTGTGGTGTTATATTTATTTCAGAAAAATAATGTGAAAATACTTAAATTTTGACGATTAAAGCTTCATCGTACGTTGGTACTGTTATTATTGATTGCCTTTTACATTTCGTTCTGCTTGGTTTGTCTATGCATGGGTATTTGTACATAAAAAACGTATTACAAAATATTACCATACGCATATATTTCTTAAAGCGTAAATGCCTTGCTTGAGAAATGAAATTCGTAAATTAAATTAAAGTAGATAGGAAAAGGGTTGTCACCCTTCAAGAGCTTACAGTGCTTGGAGGAAATCATTAGCGAAGGAGGAAACGCTTTACAGCTCAATATGAAGAGAGAGTTATTTCTCAAAATTTGTTCACCTTTACGTTTACAGGAAATGATGTTCCTACGCCTTGCCGACAGGTGTTCACATCAAATTGGAAATCCCTAATTGCTTATATGTACATTCGCTGTAATAGGACTGTAGTTTCGTGTACTTAGTTTGTGAGTGACGTCCTGCCTAACGCTATCGCACTTAAGTGTGTGTTAAATTAATTGTTGTACAACTGTGATATTGTAATAGTAAGCTAATCACAGTAAAATAAAAACTAAAAATCTATAAAATAATTAGATAATTAACAAAGAACAAAGTACGCTTATATCTTATCGCACTATATATTGTGAGCTGCACCTATTCGTATGTCAAGCGTCAAATATTTCATGTAAATAATGTTTTAAGAATTCTCAACATATGTGATTATTGTTACTCCGTGGATTACAAATCACTAAGATCAGCGTTGAGGATCAGATTTATTTATAAATATAAACAAATATAAATTTAAGTTTAAGTATAAGCAAATGTAATATATTTTTTCATTTTTCCTAAAGTAGCAACAGAATATTAATGTATAATTTAATAATATATTTTTAATTATAAAACGTACTTTTATCAGTTCACGATTAGAAAAGTTTATTTGGACATATCATAATAGGAAAGTTGATAGCAGACACATCAACTATTTTATGTTCTTTGAAGCAAAAGAATTCTACATGTTTTCTCAAACAAAGTTAATAATGCTACAGGTATAATTTCTCACATGTTACTAGTAGAATCATGGTCTAAGTCATATTTGAACTATATTTATTATTATACTTTAAAATTTGTTGAATAAATTATGTCTCGACAGGAAATTATTATAATTCATGGGTTAAATGTGCGCTCCCACATTGTAAAATAAGTTATTAAAAGAACTTGTCTTATTCATGCTGTAAGTAGCTGTAAAAATTTATGTAAGCAAGCAAAATATTTTAAAGTGTAATATATTCAAGAAACCTTTGTTTTATCTTATATTAAAGATTATTTTATTGCTCTAATACGTTGCTTTGTTTTCCCTGTTAGTGTGATATATGCTAAAGCAAAGCAAACAAGTGTGGTTAAACGTAGTGCGCTGAAACTTCAGTGTTGTAAATAGCTGTATTTGTATTACATAAACATACACGAGTACATTTGTTAACCAAAAGCAAGAGGTAGAAATATTTTTATTTACTAAAGGAACATAGTCACTAGAAATATAACTGTTACAAACATGAGTGAAGCATCAATTTTACAGGTAAGACACATTAACAGGCATTGCCCCTATTATTAATAAACAGTACCACGTTGGTATACGTAAGTTAAAGATTTACAAAATCCAGTTTGTACACAATGCAGCTAAAAATTGTTTCTAGGCGAGTTCAGAGTGTTTGAAGAGGATTACTAAAACTGATATAAAATAAGTCTTCGTTAGTTACTTTGTTTAATCAAGAAAGTAAGTGTGGAAACATAAATATTAAATTATAAGATACCTAAATTGAAAAAGTCATGAAACATCTTTTCCTAATTTAACGACTAAATTAATGTAAAATAAATGATCTTACCATACTATAAGAATAAAATAAATAGAGCCAGGGTACTGGCACAAACTTTGCCTTATTCTTTGAAGACGCCAATAGTGTTAATTGTGCTGAAAGACTTTTTTACAACGTTTGCCTTAGTAAGTAAATATTTGTAAATATTCCGTAGAAAATATAATTAAACTAGTTTCCTCGTTTTATTACTGAAATTAATCAAAAGTTTATTTTAAGTGGATACGTAAAACAAAACAAATTGCACGTTGAACGAAGGAAGGTGAGCATCAAGATATACATAAGTGAACAGAGAAGTCAGCGTTAGAAGAGCAGACATGATACAGATTACACAGTCTCTATATTAAAGTTTGTGAGTAAAACTTTATTTGTTTCAGTAATTATAATACGCAACCTATGAGTTAATTAAATTTATGTTAACAGACAATTTAAATTTATAGATTATGGACGTAATGTGATGGAAACAAAATAAACACAGCATAACAAGCAATTGGACGTAGGTTAAGCTTTGTATACAAATTTAGAAGCTGGCCTTATTGTTGGTCTACTGGAAAACTTCTGTACAGATCGTGCTCTAAAATTAACACAGAATAATTAAAGAAAGTAAACCATGCTAGTTTAAGAATTGTGCTGATGGACAACGAATTTCTCGTATCAGTAAGTCAGTAAGAGAAATAATTAATAAAACAAAAGGGCTGGTTTATTAAAAATTAATTAAGTGTGAATTGAGATTTCTTGAAACAACCCTTTACACTTACGCTTTCAACAGTTCCTCTCCCTACAGATACACGCACTCGCGTCTAAACACACGCAAACACTAACCTTGACGAAGAGAGTGTTATAGATTAAACACTAGCTGTAGAATAAAATCTATCGAAATAAGACCCC
Organism: Magicicada septendecula; assembly: GCA_034769895.1. Taxonomy (NCBI): domain Eukaryota; kingdom Metazoa; phylum Arthropoda; class Insecta; order Hemiptera; family Cicadidae; genus Magicicada; species Magicicada septendecula. Next base: position 140,439,465 of record CM068374.1, on the reverse strand, counting down.
ATATGAAAGTGTATTTAGTTTTGCGTTAGTATCAACATTTTTCATGTAAAAATATTTACTGGTACGGCATCCTCTGTAAGAGAGTAAAAAGACTGTAATATCATATAATTTTTAAAGTACACGAGATTACACAACATTTAATATAGAGGGAAAGTATAATAAAAATTAAAAGAAACGGAAAGGTGAATGGACCGATTTACAAAGAGAGAGAGAGAGAGAGAGAGAGAGAGAGAGAGAGAGAGAGAGAGAGAGAGAGAGAGAGAGAGAGAGAGAGAGAGAGAGAGAGAGAGACAGACAGACAGACAGACATAGACAGACTGAGTGTGTGTGAGAGAGAAAATGGGGTTAGGGGAGGGAGAGAGACGCAGAAGAAAAAACAAAAGGCAAACACACAGGGTAGAAAGATTTTAGAATGAAGTCAAGAAACCTGATAAACACTGTATTCATTACATAAACAAAAAGTTCTTTACTCAAAAAACAAATGTATTACTAACTAAATTTGTTATTGTTTAAAAAACGGAACTTTAGATAATTAGTAAGTAGCTAACGAAGTTAAGGACACTTTCAGAAAGATAATCGTATTTGTTAGATGATATAGTTTACTTATAATATTAATCACAACGCACGCGCACATGTGTGTCTGAAACATTTTTTTTACAAGGAAACCTATACGTGTGTGGTGTTATATTTATTTCAGAAAAACAGGGGCATCAGATACCTCGGTGAAAACAGGTTACATACTGCGTTTGTGCAATTATATGTATCTAAATACGCACACGCGCGCGCGCGCACACACGCACACACACACACACATACACATACTTTCCTTTAAACAAGATACAATGTTTTACCGAGTAATTAACATTTTAGAACAAAGACACAATCGCATGTGCGCGAACAAGTTTCATATGTGTGGAAAAGAATGTGATAGGTACTCCATCGTCACAAGTGGCAAGAAAATGTGATGATCCTCTGAATTTGTTGATAGAAAGTTGTGGTATCTTCTGTGTTGAGATAGAAAGTTGCAGCCTTCAGTTTTATTCATACTGTTTGTTTAACTTTCTGTTGTAATCATTGTTTTGATTATTTTTATTACCACATTTACCTGTGATTTCTGAATTAATGATTAGAATAAATTTAAAACCTATTACTTTATGTCTAAATAAACATATAGTTACGTGAAAATACATAAATTATATATGTCGTAAAAGTAGATGTATGTCGTACAGTCTACAATGGGAATATTTTAAAAGCCCGCTTTTTACGTAAGACACTGACAAGATACGCATTATTGCTTCCTAGATGTTATTGTAACGTCTGTCTTTATGTTGGGTACACCTTTATCGTTAATTAAAAAATACACGACATTGAAAGCTGTAACACGTTTTCATCCATTTTGTGTTGTACCTTATCATGACAATTGTTCTATTGCAAATAACAGTATTACTTTTAAATTACACTTTATATTTATCTTAATGTATATACGAGATATAACATTAATGAAGCAATTAGGACATTCATGTAAAGAAATGTCTATTATATTTTATAATAATTGTATCATGAAACAAAATAATTTTGCAGAAATTAACAGATCATCAAAACCATCCTAGAGCTCCAACACAGCTCCTAGAGTTGGCCTCATCGATTGTGGAGTACAAGGTTGTCCATTATCAATTTCTCTTTTTAATTTATATATTGACGATGTCATACAAAACTAGCAGATGTGTCCTCCAGAGCATTTCATGATTGGCCACTTTGCAATTGACGCTTAGTTGTTTGCGGACGATCAAGCTATACTGTCGGGCTCGGAAAACAGGTTGCAAGTGGGTATGCATTTGTTAAATAAAATCTGCAAAGACTCTAGATTACAAATATCCACTCTTAAGACCAAGGTGATGGCTTTTAGTGGAACTGATCCCGGACGGACAAAAATTGTTACAGATGGTACTGTCCTGGAACAAGTAAGCAATTTTGAATACCTGGACTACAATGTCTTATAAGACAAGCTGCGACGTTGTGAATAATCTGCATGAATTCAACCTTACGTACGGGACCATCAGGCAAATTCTTAAGTCAGCAAATAAGGAAACACGGATAAAATTCTACAAGGTGATGGCCCTTCGCATACTTATTTATCTGTCTGAGAATTGGACTTCAACGGAAGGCCATGCCAGTCGTATCCAATCGGTTGAAAAGAGATTTCTCAGGTACGTGGCAGGGTATACTCCCTATGATCATAGAAGAAACACAGATATACTGCAGGAACTGAATATTATGATATTCGACAGGATTATCCAGTATCGCTGAATTGGTGGGAACATCTTTGCCGAATGGACAAAGATGACTGCCGCATCACCAAACAACAATGGAACTACAAGCCGAAGGGACGGAGAGGTGTGGTACGTCCGAAGAATCGCTGTAGTGACCAGCTCTAAATTTTGACTGTTTCAGACCGAAAGAAACCATCCTCGGTTTAATTCTTTCATATGATGATGACGATGATGAAAACCATCCACTTTTTTATCCGTCACTTGAACTATTTCTCAGCGAGTGTTGGTAGTGTACTAAGTTAATCTGATTATCTCGTCTGTTTTCTTTATTAAATTTCGTATGTTGCATCATCTTTCTAAAGGTAGTAACGCCTTTACCGATTTCTTTCTACGGTGGTTAAATGGAAACTTTGCGGAGCGACATGTAGCGGTAGAATTAAATCTTTTAGTATGTTGTAAGATTCATATTTCTTAAACAAAATCTGTTAATTTCCAAATCTATCTGTCAATTTATCATTATTTACCAGCTCTTCGTAATTTACATATAACGCGTGTTTGAAAACATAGACAAAATCAGACATCGTCCTATGATTCAGTTCTTTGTTAAAAAAGGTCTAGAGGCAATGGTCACTCACAAAAAAATTATAGTGTACTACGGGATGCAGCGCATTCAAACCAATGGTTTGTAAGTAGGCACTGGTGGTTAAGTGTGTTGAGTACGAATGCGGATGATCTCCGCATGGGTGGCAAAAATTGCAACAACTCCACATAGGCCTATGATTACAAAACTTCGAAGAACAACAATTGAGATTGCATGGTATTGTTGATATGGCATGCATCTCGCATTAGCGTAGACCTACGTATCATATTTTAGCTCAGAAACGTGGTACGAAAAAAACTTTGTACATAGTCAATGCCACGTTATTAATTTAGAGTTATTAAATTTTTTGGGAGTCCACTGGTGGACATAATTTTCAATGTTCGAACGACCACTTTAAACTCCAGTGCTCACTTACAAACCGTTCCTTACAAGGCGTACGGCCTTTGTGTAAGAAAGAAAATGTAAGAACATTACACAAAGCGTAAGAAAATGTGTAATTTTCTTACACATTTACCATTTTGTTGTGAATTTCTATTGGCGCTAGACATTTTTTAACAGCACTATCAAGAAAGCATACATTTTATCCATGTTTCAAAACAAGCGTTTGATATACATTTTGACCAGATGGTAAGTAATGAATAAATTTAAGATATATCTCGAATTTACACATGTTGATAAGAAATATGAATTTTACAACATAAGTACTAACATTTCTAGCTCTACGGTTAAACAATAGAAGTCGCTCTGCGACCTTCCAACTAGCCCTCATAATTTAATTGTTTATGTTTACAATTAACATATTGGTTAATTACATTCGCTTTATTAAATATTATTTTTCCTAGTTCAAACAATGTTTAGGTCTTCTTATGTGTTTAGTTCTTCTTAACTTTGCTCTTTGGTATTTACAAACACAATTGCTAATATTGATGTGTTTACATTTGCAGTAATTACTAAACTTTCAGAATTATATCACGTTGTATTTCAAGTTGTTATTAAGTCTTAGTAAAACGTTAGCGCTTTGTATATTACGTTTTATATAGGAAATTATTTAAATATTTTTACGAGCAAATAATTTTTCTACAATCAGTATGTCGGCTGACACTCAAGTTTTAAAGAGTGTGCCTTCGTTATTTCGTTTGTTACCACATGAATCCATGAATGAACTTACAACGTAGCTCGAGTGTGCACAAGGTATAGGTTTTTTTACAGTTTCTAAGAAGTTTATTATTCTATCTGTATCTGCATTATTTAATATTGTTATTTTGAGTACAGCTATTCAAATAAGGCACTATGGTCCTGTACACTTCGCACTTCTATGGCAGGACACTGATTAAACGTGTAACGAATAGATGAAACGAATAAGCAGTTTTGCCAGGTCTCTTTCCCCACATATCTACCCAAAATTTCCCCACTGCCACAAATATGTATACTTTAGGCCAAAGCGTAACATTTTCAAGTATTTGAGTATATTCTAAATACTATTACAAGAATAACGTAAATATTAAAAAGCATATTCAATTATTATACAAAATATTGTTGTAGCGTCTTGTTATTATGTTGTTAAATGATATTGTTATTACTAAAGCGTCTATGTAGACATATTTTGAAACATATGAAGCAAAATTAAATGTGTACCGACCACAAATCTCTCTCACTTTATTCTGAATGTGAATTGATTATATTCAGTAGACCGTCAATACCGAATTAATATACCAGTGTTGCTGCTTGTGTGTTATTTGATGTTATTTATTACTCTGACCTTTGGTCATTGCTGCAGCTGTATGTACAAAATGAATTAATAAATTAGCTTACTAACTGTGTTTACATATGCCTGGTTATTCGTTAGTAGCGAGTTACAATCTACACTGTATAATTTGTAAAGTTAAAAGCAGAGGAAAATCTAATGCGTAAATTAGCATTAGCAAAATAATTGCCTGCTGTAACAAATACAAGATTTATAAGTAAATCAAAGTCATAAACTCTGTTTACGTTTTTCTTTATTTTTAAATTACTAATAAGGTACTGAATTTGTTTCAGCCCTCAAGACTGTTTGCTCTATGATAATTTTATTTTACTTGAATTACAAATTCATACAAAAAGAGGAAACTTTGTATTTCTTTTGACACTTCAACTTAATACTATGAATATGGGATTATGTTCTAAATGCATCCTTACTTGTAAATAAATCCGCTTTAATTCTACAATTTGACAAAAATAACTAATACAAGCGAACTAACAAACTAAATAATAAGCTAAATATGATTTAACACAAATAAAGTTGACACAAGGATTTGACTAATTTGTTTTAGGTTTTGTATAGTTCTTATACTTTGGTAACTAGAGAGTAACGAGATAATAAAGAGCCTTCTAGATTGTGTGAGTAAACTCAGTAAAGTAAGAGACGAGAATAGGGTATACATAAGGGGCGACTGTGGATATACTAATATAGAATAAGTAGGCTACACTACATATTAATTAAAGTTTATTTTTAGCTAATCTAGTAACCCCGGATAAGTGCTTCTGAGCGATTGATCTCATAATCAGATAGGACAGACAATCACATTTCCATCCAGACTTGTAATGAGTTAACTTGGTACAGTTACTTAAAACGATGTTTGAGAATTTGTGTCCTGTACTCATTACGTGTTTCGCTAAATTGGATTTATAAATGTTTGACTTTTGTATGCATTCAGGTTTTTAAAATAACGATTTTTCAACCGTTTTGTTTTTTGTTTTTCTTCTGGCCTGTGTAAAACCTGTAGCAGTGTTTGCATTCTATTTTGTACATTCCTCTGTTTATTGTGTCATGCTTTTTGTGTGAGATATTTAGTCTTACATACTGTGAACAACCAATGTAAACAAACAAAAGCCAACAGGAAACCATATCTGCAATCAACCAGGACACAAATTTTTAACAAGATTTAAAACAAAGATGGCCGACGATGAACAGACTACTTGATGTACATGTACCACGTAAAAAAATCTTGAACGTAAACTAATATCACATAGTAAGATATATATTGTACTGCTGTAGATTCAACAGTACATAGACCCTGCCAAAATAAGATAAGCTGCCAAAATTATGAATTTTTATTTCTACAAAAGTAACAAGAGCAGCAACCATGTTTGATTTTGAAAGATGTCAAATTTAAATGTAATTAGAAATTTATTCTTGGATTTCGTTGTCCATGACATGTCCGTTTCTTAACTAAATATAATTATTTCACTACGACTGGGAACTCAAAACTTTTTATGGGTAAAAACGTAAAAGCTTTACCTTACAACCTAAAGCTTTGCAGGTTGCTTTGCAGGTTTGCAGGACGTAAAGCTTTTACGTTTTTACCCATAAAAAGTTTTGTGTTCCGAGTCGTAGTGAAATAATTATATTAGAGATTTGTAAAATTAGTTGAAGTAATAGTACTTGTAATGTTTAATAGTAAAAAATGGATTAACTAAAATTTAGATTAATTCTTTTAAACTGTATGTACAAATTGTAAACCTTAATATTCTGTAAATTATGATTTATTAAATGTAAACATAATTGTTAAAAAATTGAATTGAAAACAACACAGAATAATCACATTGTCACAGGCTTTAGGGAAAACTAGGCCACATTGTAAAACCACAAAATATGGTAAATTACTGAAAAAATATATTTAATTTATTTTTTAATGTAAAATAATTGTATAATGCAGGAAATTTAAAATTTATAAATATATTAAAATGTAAAACCATGCCAGGCTAAAGAAGAAAATTAAATGCAACAATTAATTTTTTCACATCTTCCTGTACCATTAAACAGAAAGCGTCTCATACAGAGAAATAATAATTTTACAACTAAATATTAGAATAGTGAATGAATCAGAAAAAATTAGTGAATGAAGACCTTTATATAGCAAGAATAACTAAGTATACAAAGGAAAGTATAAAAGTAAATTAATTATTAGTAAAACAAACTTACCAAGCCAGAATAAGCCGGAAGAATGAGCAAGAATACAACACTGATGATAAATATCAGGTAGCGAAAACTTATTAAAACACTAAACACACACTGAATTATTTTTCAATTACAAATTGATAACCTTAAAACTGCACAATACACATTTTTGACAAGAACATAAGTGAAACCATAAAGTATTCAGTTATAGTTTACTGTTCCGCTATAGAAAAGTGTTATATAACTTGTATAGTCTTAAAAAAACTGTTATAACTTTTTTCCCAAATACCAGAAAATTAGTTTGTTACATTATTTTGTGTTAGTAAATAATTTTTCATTTTGTTTGTATGTGCTGCCCAGATATTAAGATTATTTTACGTTCATAAAAAAAAAAACGTATTTGCATTGACATATCTTGTTGATGCCTGTTTCTGAAAGAAAGTAGTAAGTAGCAGCCAAATACACAGGCTGATTCAAAATTACACAGCAGTTTCTCATAAATTGATTCTATACCTAAACATAAGAAAAAAAGTTCATATAAACATAGGTTCGAAAACGGTTCGTTAGCGAGTTACGGCTCGCGAACCAGTTCGCTCTGATTTCTGCTCCCACGGTAAAATGACGCCATACTGAAATCCTTGAGGTTTAAAGTGATTAATAATTTTTGTGGTTTCTTATGGTTTTTGATCTGACAAATTGAATAAAAGAGGTCCCAGAGCTCTATCTCAATTTGTTTATAAGAAAAACTGTGTAAAACCCAAAACATTAGAGTCCAAAACACACACATGTTTAGATTTGGGATACAATAACTTTGTTAATTTGCAAATAAACAAATAAAAATTTCTAACTAACCTTGTAGAGAATTTTATTATGAAGAAATTGATGTATACAATGTCTATTATAAATGAGCAGAAAGTTGAGAAATTTGACTTTAATTAAAAACAAAACAGATCAAAATGGATCAGAAAAGTGTTACAATTTACAAGAACTGGCATTGTAAACTTTCGAAACATCCACACTTGGGCAGAGAAAACCCTCCTAAGACTGCTGCAAGACAAGACCAACATACTTTTTTATTTAATGTTAGGTGCGGTCTTCTTGGTGACAATCTCTCAGGCCCTTTTTTCTTACCACCAAGGCTTAATGGAAGTCAATACTTACACTTTTTGCAAACGAAACTGATGGAACTCTTGGAAAATATTCCACTTGCAGATAGAGTGCAGATGGGCTTTTTGAATGACGGAGCATCTGCTCACTACTGTCGTGATGTGACGTACCCTTTAAGAAATACCTTCGGTAACAGATGGATTGGTCGAAACGGACCAGTAAAATGGCCTCCTCGATCTCCCGATCTCACGCCAGCAGACTTTTTCCTTTGGGTTTGGATGAAGTCGTTAGTTTATTCCGCTCGTATTGAGGCACAAGAAGAATTGAGACTTCGCATAATAAATGCTGGAGCTACGATTAAGAATAATTCTGATGCTATGAGACGTGCACTGTTTGCCTGGATTCGCCGAGCTGAATTCTGCATTCAATAAAATGGCGGCCACAGTGAACAATTGATTTGAATGAACGTTTGCAGCTTTATTGTCAATTTAAAAATATTGATATTTAATTGTTTGAAGAAAAAATCAATAATGTAAGTTTTTAATTTGTTTTCAATTACATTTGTTGTGAACACGTTTACGAAAATCTTTCTTTTGTTTAAAATGTAACACTTTTCATGTTTAAAAGGAATAAATCCCAAATGTTTAGTACCAAGCCACGTGTTGTTCAATCAAATATATTGGAACTTACCGTCTGCGGCTTTCCAGAAACAGCGTCTTTATAAATTTACATGTTTCGGGACCCTTGTCCCATCATCAGAATTTAAAAAGTAATTGTGTATCATTTAAATAACGAAAAGGGCGATATTTGAACGCTCTTGAAGAATACGAAATTTATAAATCACACAATAATATTGGTACCAAGCCGCATGTTTTAAATGATAAATTGGTCTTCAAATCAAATGTATTGTACAACACTGCCTTGCGCTACTGTTGTGGTGGGAGCGAGACATAGATTAGTGCGCGGTCGATTTTCATCCGATGTACATCGGTAACCTTCGTACTCGTTGTAAATATTATAATATGTTATATTAAATTATTTTATATTAGATTTTAATATTTTAAGTGTTTGACAAGTGTATCATATTTAAACGATACACAATTACTTTTTAAATTCTGATGATGGGACAAGGGTCCCGAAACATGTAAATTTATAAAGACGCTGTTTCTGGAAAGCCGCAGACGGTAAATTCCAATATATTTGATTGGTAACACTTTTCTGGCGCATTTTGGTCTGTTTTGTTTTTAATTAAAGTCAAATTTCTCAAACATTTACTTATTTTAATAGGCATTATACACATCAATTTCTTTATAACTAAATTCTCTACAAGGTTAGTTAGAAATTTGTATTTATTTATTGGCAAATTAACGAAGTTATTGTATTCCAAATCTAAAAATGTGTGTTTTCCAACTCTAATGTTTGGGTTTTACAATTTTTCCTCTTTGGGATCTCTTTTATTGAATTGTTAAGATCAAAAACCATAAGAAACCACCAAATTTACCCTTCACTTTATACCCCAAGAATTTCAGTATGGCGTCATTATACCGTGGGAGCAGATATCAGGGCGAACTGGTTCGTGAGCCGTAACTCGCTAACGAACCGTTTTCGGATCTACGTTTATATGAACTTTTTTTCTTATTTTTAGCTATAGAATCAGCTTCCGAGAGATAGCCATGCAATTTCGAATCAACCTGTATATACTTTAACATTGCAGGTGTTCTTTAAAATTTTTTAGTGTTTCCACTGTGAATATACGGATATTTCTAAACTCGCGATTTCTAATGTATTTTATAGACAGTTTTGAACAGGTAAAGTTATGGTGTTGTCGTTCTATAAATATTGTTGTTAGCTGAAGTTCTCCAAAGACAGATTACGTATAGTAGATTACAGTATTATCTACTTGCTAAATACGTATTTAAGAAATTACTGTAAGGATGGCATTGCCTTTGAGGCAGGTAGAAAATGCGGGTCCTTACGGATAGTTCTTCGCCTAGAGCTTCCATAAGTAAAATACACTGGGAAATCAGAAATTCTTAGTGAGGCTAGTTATACTTATGTAATGACTAGTAATCTTAAGCAGGATTTGCTAAAAGACATTTTAGGGGCGTTTCTTGTAAATACAATTAATAAAAACGGAGATAACTTATTTTGTTCCTTATGCTGACTAAAAAAAATCAATTGACACTGACAACAGCAAATGTGAAGTTATATATATAAATGACGACTTACACAAGTGTAAATATGGAACCAACTTGTTCTAAATAAACAATAAAGCTTAGCTGTTTTATCTCAATAAACTGTGTCACAAATAGTAAAGAAATACATCTTGCCGACCGATTAATCGTAACTTACTGTACAAATTGTACAGAAAGTAGAACTGTATGTGCATCTGTTGATCGTGGAAACCAAATAACTATTTACAGGAAGCAATTTTTGCAGTATGAATTACTGGTAAAATAGGAAAGATGCAGTGCCTCTCGTATCTCCTACTGGGCACGTTTCCAGTCGTGTTCTACGACATCGTAAGCCCGTGTTTCTAAGATTGTGTACCCGACGTTTTTCCTCGTCTTTTCATTGCTACGGTGAGTTCAAGATACTAAAAACACACGGTTTGCGTATCTTGTGAGCTTTACTTATTCTGTTTCACTTTTAAATCAGTGTGGCATAATAAATAAATCAAAAGTAAAAAACATATTTAAACAAGGAGAGGAAAAAATAAGTTGCTACCGTTACTAGGTATGCAGTATTACTTAAACCATATAGTGCTTATATTTAAACGTTGCGGTGTATTACCAACAAAAAACCTTCTCATCGGAACCACTACTGACTTTTATTTTAGATACATTCGCAACTGCATTATAAAATATTTGAGAATATCTCAAATTGGTTCTTGTAACATTACAAATCTAAAATTATAGTTTACATATTTATTATTGACAAAAAGATACCAAAGAAAAATTAGTAATATTCTATTTCAATTTCATGTATCAAATTATACATGTGTATTATATCATAAAGTAACGCGTGACAGTTGTTGGCATTTGTGAATTAGGTTTCGAAAGACAATATAAATTTATTGAAAATATTGTGATGAAAATTCGCAGAAGAAATGGAATAAGGTGGCATGAGAAAACGCATTGAAACATTTGATAACCGATATACGTAAACAATCTTTTTGTAACTTGTAGTCACATTGGCAGTAAAATTACACAAATAACAGTAAAAGCGGTGTTACATAAATAACAATAAAAAAAAATTATTGCAAATCGTATGTATGGTACCTTTAGGCTATGAACTTCAATACAATAGAAAATTGAAATTATAGGTACCATTAACAATAAGTGTGTGTATATTAAATACATCACATCATCATTAGTAAAAGCGGTCTTTCTACTGTGTCGAATGCATTTTTATGTGCAATAGCATATAAATTGGTATTAGTCTGGGTTTATTAGCGGTGCTACAGCGTAAGCAAACCATTGCAGACTTAAAAATCTAAACGTTTACACAGATTCAGAACATCTACACCTTATCATTCCGAGATATCCTCACAATATCTACTATGGTTATGTTGCATTAATGCAAGTAACTACGTCTCAGTAGACTATAAATTTAATGCAGTGTCGAGGAGAACGTTACATAACGCTAAGCACAGACTTCCGGATAACTGCCAGTTTCATGTTTTCTGTTTTGAATAGAGAGGAAAATCGTGCCGTTACTGAAAACGTAAGTACTTATTCACAATAAGTATACAAATGAAACTGTTGGCTGCCTGATATTTTGTTGTTGTTTCGTAAAGTTGACTATAAACATGAATATGTTATTACCGATATTTTACAGCTAATATCTAATAGCTTCCATTATTAGAATTTAGGTATTCTCTATCTGTAATAATGTATGATTTGAATATTGTACACTGTGATTACTGTAATGAATTTATTAAATTGTTTTAACAAACTTATTTTGACCGTAGTGAGCTTAGAAGCCCATATAGTCAGATGTTTTAGTTAATTCTAATGCCTTAGATCCCCTTAATAAACACGGTTTCTGGTAATATTCTATAAGGTCACTTGGATAAATGTAGGCATGCATCTCCTGTTAGTCTGCTACTAATTACGCTCAGTACGATTATATTAAATTCCCTCAGTAGACATTAGACTCTAAGCCTGCTAAAACCTCTCTGCTCACTGTCTCAAAGCGCACATTTCAACATAGGATGACGGCAGCTTTACATGTGGCGCTACGCTAAACGCACTCCTTCCCCCGATTAAGCGTAAGATGTTAACGTGTCAGTAATCCAGGATGAAAAGTAATTTGTATACCACTAATGTAAAAAGAAATCAGAGGTCATTTTTCTCTATCGCATTGTCATAAAATGATAAAATTCAGAAATAGTTATGTATTATACGTCTACTTCTCTAAAATGAAAATACTCACAGGTTTCCCTGTTCAACAAACGTAAAAAAAAGGTGCCACATTCAGTGAAGAAAGTTATTTTGTTGCACACACACACACACACACACACACACACACACACACACACACACACACACACACACACACACACACACACACACAATATATATATATATATTCAATCACTTTCTTCTACAGTCCGTTTCTTGATGTATATAATACATTTAATATTTATAAATAAATTTACCTCAAGATATACTTTTTTTTCCTTATTAGGAACATGTTTCGAGAGCTCCCGTGCTCTCATCTTCAGCCTTCGCGATCATGCGTCTGGTGAAGTACTTGTGTGTTGGCTGGATGCTATTAAGGTTGTTTGTTGGTCTCTGGTATTTTAAAGTTGTATTATTGTGTGTGATTGTGGTATATGTATTTGTGTTTTGTGTATTTTCGATGTTGGGTGCTTTGAATATTGTGTCATGTTTTTGTGTTGTTTTTTTTCAGATAGTAGTTTGTTTTGTGTTTATGTTTGTATATTTGTAAATTTTCCCAAATGTTCATTATGGTGCCTTTGTGTGGTATATATTTATTAGTGTCACATTGGTTATGTCTGGGAATTCATGTCCTGTGTTTATTGCATGTGTAGCTAAATTGGATTTATATATTTCTGGTTTTTTGTATGCGTTTAGGTGTTCAAAATAACGTTTTTTAGCTGTTTTCTTTTGTTTGTTCTATGTAACATTTATTGCAATCTTGGCATTCAATTTTCTATATACCTTTAGTTGTTGTATTGTCTTTGTTTTGTGAGCTATTTAGTTTTTGTAAATTATTTTTATTAGTTTTGTATGCTATTTTTATATCTGTGTTTTTAAATAGTTTTGTTAGTTTTGTCATTTTATTATTTATGTAAGTGAATGTGGCCCTAATAAGGAAAAAAATGTATATCTTGAGGTAAATTTATTTATAAATATCAAATGTAATATATATATATATATATATATATATATATATATATATATATATTAGTATGCTCACTAGAATTTGGTAAATATTTTCAACGCAAAACATTTATTATTACTTACATTTCGATATTAGATAATCTTTCAGTTATGAAACAAAATTACAAAAGTGCCAATTTCGCTACTATTTCTTTAGTAATATAAAAATTGTAAAACAGCAAAAACTCAAAACTTTCGTATTTGGGTTAAAGTTTGCTTACGTCTGATACTCTGCTGGGGTTTCACTGTTTTAAAGACTTGTTGAAATCTCTTGTAGGCCCTGGGGTCTCGGAATGATTAAATTTCAAAAACCAACACGATATTCAGATTTTAGTTAAAATTCTACTCATTTGATATCCCACATAACGCTTTAAAATTATTGTAAAAATTTTCAGCCATTAGAAATTTTTAAAAACCAACTCTATATACAGTTCGTGGTTTAAATTAACTCTAATTTAATACCCCAAATACCTTTTTTGATTTTATCAATCTTTTCACAATTTATTAGGCATTGACTTCAAAATATTTTTTAACCTTCAAGCATAAACAATATATTATTAAGACTGTGGTTCAAATACCCTTTAATTGTATAGCCTACATGGGCTTTTGCGATTTTTTTTCACAATTTTAACCACTATGTTTCACACTATGCTAAAAAAACACGTGCTACGTTTTTCGAATATCGGTTGATGTTCAAAAGTTATCGTAGGACATACCCCAATCGGGTAGACAGACAAGTTCCAAACGGTCCAGTCGAAACTAAATCTCGCTTCGCTCATTCAACAAGTAATGTACAATATAATTATATAATAATTAAAATATTATTTTCAAAATTTAACGAATTATTGAAATGGTTTCATTTAATGTATACGGCAGAGTAATATTTTTTATTCCACACTGAATGATTGAGAAAAATTGCTATTTACTTTTAGATGTAAATTAATGGTCCTGATATTTTCACGTTAATAATTATATGCGCGCACACATATAGGAGTGCATACAATATGTACAGACCAGAAGCATTAATATCCCATGTGACACTTTTCGATCACTTTTAAACTTAGAGAGCAGACATCATCAGAAAATTTCTTGGTGCCAACCGAGAAACCTACAAGATTTATAAATGTTCCAATCTACTCACTTAACAAATAAAGGTAAATGCCCGACTAATAAGAAGTAAAGAAACATTAGAACGTTTGTTAGTAACTTACCGAGATAGCGGTTTGTCTTGAACTCAAATCGATGCAAAACCAAATGCAAGGCTTGTCTTACTAATTTTGCGTTTACTATATTTGTTTGGACAAATTGCGAATATAACAAAATGCTGACACATCTATGCAATTACCGCACATTCATCTAACGTTATAGGCATTTTTGATATTATACGGTTAACTGACTATGACTTTACATAATTTTAAACAACGCTCCTAATAATAATGTCTGTTTTTAAAACTGTATCAAAAACAGGGGAACAGTGAAGGAATTTAAAGAACTAATAAGATATAAAAGTAAAAATGTAAATACAATGAGCTTGATTTACCATAAATCCGACCCCCAATGAGCATCAATTGAGTCCAAATGAGAAGAAAGGTAAAGAGAAGATTTCTATTTCATAGGCATTGTATGATATGATACTAAAGTTACTCATAATATTTTATATTCATACACATAAAAGCACTAAAATTGGTGTCCAATGTTTAAAATTCTATTAAAATTAAAATTGGAAGTTTCAATTGTAAAGAAATTAGAGAAAATGCTTGAATTTGCTTGAATAACCAGAGTATTCAAGCAAACTTGGGTCCCAAATTGTCGATTTTTACTCTTCTTTTATTATAAATCGGTCCGAATCATAAATCGACTTCATGAAAAAGTAAAGAAAACTTAACTATAGCAGTTCAATAGTTATAGTAAAACAATTCCAGTTCAATTACACAACCTTACAACATTACTCAACCGCACACAACCTTGACAACATTATTATAAACACTGAAAGTGCAACTATGTGGCGCGACTGAGTAGCCTGTGTGCCAAGCTCCAGTACCACAAATCGTCCCCACTAGTGGCAGGGATTGACTTCTGCCTGCCACAGTCGGGTGCCACTGACGCTCGTGTGCAAGGGTACAATTTGAAACCATGGAAAACAACCGAGCGCGACTGAGTGGCGCGACAGAGTGCGCAACAGAGTGGCCCGTGTGTCAGCAGGCTAAGGCCCTTCGTCCACCGCTACAACCGAACTACAACGCGACTGGGAAAGACATTGAATTCGAGTAACTTTTGGGTCGCATGACAGTTGGTCTCACGTATGTATATCTAACATCTTCCACTGGCGCAACTGCAACTCGCTCCGGTTCCAACCCTATCGTGGCTGACTACTTTGCAACCGGCTTGGCCAATTGGAAAGCAACTGTGACGCAACAAAAACGTGAATTGAGCTCGTTTTTCGTTGTATTTTCATTTGTTATTTTGCCGTATTATATTAAGTTGTGTTTGTACTGTTTAAATTCATTTGTGCTTATAAAATGTTTTTGAAATTGGTTTCAAAAAAGGCCTACGTAATGTCTGATCAAGAGTTTTACATGAAACTTGTTGAGGCAGTGAAGAAATATCCATATTTGTTGAATTATAAATTGCTAGATTATTCCAATAAGCACGTGACGGGCAAAGCATGGGAAAATGTTCCAAAAGAAGTTAATAACGAAGATGGAAAGTTGATATCCCTGTTATTTAAAAAAAGGGCCAGGAGGTATTCATTTTAAATATCATAAAAATTATTCATTTTATACTATTGTGTAAATTAAATAATTTTAATGTTTTTATTTTATACTGTTTAAGAATAGTTCAAAAAACTGAAGTTAATAAAACAATAGGCCTATATGTTTTACTGTATTAAAATAATGTTAAAAGTTGCTACAATTGTGCAAATTTTTTAAAAGTACTATACATTACATCATCCTCCTCACTCGACATTGTCATACAAACTTAAATAATTGAGATATAAATGAGTTGCGCTAGTGGACGAATAATGCCCTTGCAATCAGTTTAGGTTGCAACAGAATCATAAGCACATTGCAGTTGCGTTGCAGCAGTGCAGAAAGGGCAGTCGTGCGGTTGCGAATTCAATTCGTTTAGTTTCGCGAATTTAACCAGCACGGCGTGCTGATAAGAAAGTCTTACAGACTTTTATCAATTGTTTCTGTAACGCATATTGGAAAATTTATAAGGCCGTATGTATTTTAATAAGGATGGGTTTGTTTTATAAAAGTAATTAATAATTTGTAAGTATTGATTTCTTCGGCGTTGTATAATTTACGACACTGTTGTAATATCGTTATCTAAGCGATACCCGTAACAGTACGGCTGATTAGTAATGTAACGTTTACCTCAGGTTTTGTATAATGTTATGAAATAATAAAACACGTTGTCCTGGTTTCGGTTATTTTGATTACGTGATTGTGTGTGCAAAAGAATTTTTACTATTTTGCTATCTCTGCAAAATCAAATAAAATTGACTTCTTGATATGTTATATGATATGATATGATATGCCTTCTTGATTCAATAGTGTTTAATTAGGCGAATGATCAAACGTTTATTGCCAGTGCAATTAAAGTACAAAACAATATACCACGCTTACTTTATAGACTCTGTTTACAAAAACCTAGTAAGATTTTTTACCTTATTACATACAGGTGTTTGCTACATATGTCGACAATATACGAAACAAAATTTCAGAACATTTGAAAAAGGCGAAAACAAGATTCTCCTGGGCTTGTCTCTATTTGTTCATTATGAAATCCAGGACGACAACAAGCAATTCCCTGGGCAGATATTAGACTGTGCGTAGATCTAAGTTGCTTTGTGCGTCTTTATGCACAGTTCAGCCCAAAACGTCGTACTCCCACAAAGTGAACATTAGGGGACGACAGCTTAACGTTAAAGGCTCTGCTCTCTGCCCAAGGCTTTGCATTATGAATATTGGAACAGTTGGTTTTAGTCATGACGGATTTGTAAGATTTCACGTTTCAAAATGCGTAACACTAACACAAGCTTAGTGACGTACAGCTATATTGGAAATTATATGTTTGTAATATAGGCAGCTTTGTAACTAAATATTCAATTTTTATTAAATGATTTTGCCATTGTTAAATTATTCATGTTGGGTGTTGTAATTAAAAGTAAATTTTTATATCAAGTAAAGAGATTCATAATTCAAGTAAAATCTCTCGAAAATGCTTAGATTCATACAAACAATTACTTACCTTGCATGATACAAGGAATTGTATGAGTTGTATCTCATCTCTTGCAAGCTTGATCGGAATTATGGAGATTTACTTGAAATGTAGTCTGTTTTGTTCACTGCTAATCAAAACGGTTTCTCTTTAGCACATCATTCTTCTGCCTTTGCCATTAGTGTAAAGTCGCATAATTGGTGTGCGTGTTTGTACTATCAAAACATATTGATATTTAACTAGACTGCCAAACTGGTCTGGCAGATCTATACACGAGTTATTCTCATCCTTCTCCAGGAGAATTTTTTAAATCCTCTAATACGCTCGCTCACTCCACAGTATACAAAACAAAATTCTTAAAATAATCACGTTGCCTTTATCCCAGGAATTGATTTAACATAACGTCTTTTATACATTTTTTTCTATCTGACGTGTAATCCTAAAATGTCTGAAAGTAAATTAATCCAAAAACCACCGACACTCTCAAATCTAGATCTTTGGGAATCGTAGACCACTTCCCTTTAAAATAAACTAGTTAAATTCTTATTTGGTCTGAATCTGACAATTACCGGTATTTTATCATTCGGCTCAAGCAAAAAGATTCTCGTAAAATGAATGTTACTTTTACTGCATAATGTTGAAACACACTTCTATTAAAATAGCCATATTATTACAGCCATATTATTGAATGTATAATAGGTATTTGAAATATTTTGGTCAGGTTATTTAGGTTTAATTGTTTTTTTGTGAACATTGACATAATTGTACAGGCACGCACATATTTTACAAATATGATAATAAAATAATAAAGAGAAATATGTCAATGCCAGTTATAAACGAAATTGTAATTTGACACATGATACCATATGATGTTTTTACATTTTTTGGATTATTATGTATAATAACAGTGTAATATGACATGTAAAATGGAGTAACATTCATTATAATATACTTATTAGACGTTTACGATTATTCCAAACAAAAATATCTCGACTTATATCTCTTTGTCTGTCCGCCTCTCTCTCTCTCCCTCTCCTTCTCTCTCTCCCTCCCTCTCCTTCTCTCTCACCCTGTCTCTCTTTCTCTCTATCCATTTCTTTAATTCAGAGACTCATATGTACACTATCATATTTAAGTTATTATTACACATGTGTAATTTCAGAAAAGTGTATTTCAATAATAAGTAATATAAAACTTACCTATATTGTAAGGTTTATATTGAGTTTCTGATTTTCTAGGTAAAGGTAAAGCAATGTTTGTTACCCACTTCCATCGTGCATCACCTTTCAGCCTCACTTTGTATCGTTTTCATCGTTTCTTGCTTTTCAGCCTTCTACTAATTTTTTCCGCCTTACTCTTTCAATTTCCACCTCTATGTCCGTGTATGCCCCTGTCCATCTGTCCATATGTCTGCCTCTCTCTCTCTCTCTCTCTCTCTCTCTCTCTCTCTCTCTCTCTCACTTTTTCTATTTATCTCCACTTACTCCTAATACACGAATCTTCGTATAGATTTTATTTCCATAGAACATTTTTTTGTAGATACTTATATGTTAGCGCACAGAGAGTACGACTTCATAAAATATAGATATATAGCCTAAATGAAATTGTACGATAAAAACTTTTGCACTGCAAAATATAATAGTTTGCTTAGATGCCCATTTATACGAGTTAATAATAATGCGGCAACTATTATTATTAATCTATTTTGCTTCCAAGATTTCTTTTAATTAATATGACACTGAACGTCTACAAATACGAACAAATCACACACACACACACACACACACACACACAAATATGTACATCCAATATTTACACGTAAATATGTTTAAATGTGTTACCTAATACTGCTACTGAAAATATAGGTAGCTTCAGTTTCCAGGGTAATCAGTTGACACTGCAAAACACTTCAGTATTATTCTTCATGCAAGTTGTCACGTGGGATGAAAACAAGATGACAAACCTGTAACAAACAATAGAGAATAAACACCGTAAGGTAAATTCTACTCAGCAGACAAATGAAAATGTTTATAAGCGTAATCCTTATAACTAACGTGAATCAGTTTCACTTATTGTAAACTAAATATTCAAATTTATTAAATATGACCTTATAAATAAATTTGTGAATTCATATTTTATAATTTAAGTTAATTTGTGCCGATATTTGATTGACATAATACATCGTACTCTTTATTCAACCTCACATCAGTCTGACATTGGCTTTATAGAATGTTGTACATATTGGAAATACCGGTAGGAGACTATGTTTCGGAAGTGGTTCGAATGTCACTCATTTGGAACTGTCCATTGTTATTTCTAAGTGGTGATGGTTTTTCTTTTACTTGAAATTATGTTCCCCTAATCACAGCATTATATGTATACTGTATTATTCAAACTAGAGATAATGACTTCGCAAGTATTTTCGTTTGTAAGGTGATAAGAGACGGATCATTGTAAAGTTTTCAAAACGTAAGCCCACTTTCAGTTTAAGAAACGTTGGATTATTCATATAACATCATTATGCTCCACGAATCAAAGAATAATGAAAATATTTTTACTGAACTGCATCTCGTGGTCATGTATATTTGCTGACTTAACTTGCTAGTTATCCGCGACAGCGCATTCGTTCACTGGTCAGTATGCTTCAGTGAAAAGTTCCGGGCCTCACATAGAGATGTCGCCATTATGAATTTTGACAGCGATGTATAAAAGTCAAATTGAAAGTTAAGGGCATGTGCTCAGAAACCAATTTATGGATGGACGAGTCCACTTTGAAATTGTGAATGCAGGAAGGGTCATGGATAATCAGCTGGTATGCAATTGGAGGTATTGCCAACTTGCGCGTGATGTTTTAGATACCAGTACATTGTTAGTTACTGTGTTACGCGCTATCTCAGTCTTGCATTTGTTTTAATTTGTGTGTGTGTGTCTGCGCGAGCTGGATTCTGCGTAAAAATAAAATCAAATATAATACTGAAATGAAAGAAATTTCATAGATATTGAACATTGGACGTCGCATGTTATTACTTCAACTTTTTGCTTTATTTACAGTAAAACGTTGTTTGCCATCTGGTAGAACATAAATTTTCTCAATTCTCATTCATCTGTTTCTTTTACCGGTTGTAACACTTTTAGTGTTAAAAGATTTTAAAAGATATTCTTTTCCTAAAATTCTGTATTGAAATTACTTGCATTTTACTTCTAGAAACAGTTTCTTGTTGTCCGGGATTAAAGAGATTCTTGTAATTAAATTAATACGAAGAACGCGTTCCTTTATGTAATGATAAACTCGAGAGATAGTCGAGTATAATTACGGAGTGGAAGTGTACAGTTTGCAAATTCCATTGCGATAAGAACGGTCAGGAAGGCCGTTTTTTACGTCTCAGCAGTACACAATGACAGACCATACAACACTCAGATATGTTTATGAAACATTTTGATATCTAACAGCAACAAATTCCGATAGTGTATTGTTCCAATTGTATTCATTGATTGATTTATTTCACTTTTGTTTGTTAACGTAGATAAACAAGAGTACTGTTCATATTTATTTTTGATATGCATTTTTTACAATTTTAAAGCAAATATTATTTTCTTAAATATTTACGCTTTCAAAGTGGAATACTGTTTATTTTATAAATAAAATGTTATACAACGAACATTATCATTTTTCAACAGGTGGAAAGAAACCAGCTGTAATAAAAAAATTGTATGCGAGAGACGCGAAATACGCTTAAAGCGCATACAATATTTACGAAAAATAAACAAATTAGAGAAGAAGGACGCCCCATTATCTATACAGACGAAACTTTCGTTCATTCATCCCACGCAACTCCACATCAGTGGTCGTATGGAGATGACTTGGAGTTAAAATCGTCAATTTGTAAGGGGCAGAGATTAATAATTATACATGCAGGTTGGGAATATTCCTTGTGAGATATATCATTATTTTTTGTAATACGTGGTAACCTACTGTCACGATTATTTGATCTTAGGTGGAGAGAAGGGATTTGTGCCGCAATCCTTCTTGTGTTCAAGTCAGGCCTACGAACAGGGGATTACCATAGTGAGATGAATTCTGACAACTTTATAAAGTGGATCGAAACTCAGTTGATACAAAATTTACCGTCACGTTCAGCCGTCGTAATGGACAATGCATCCTACCATAATACGGAAAGTGACAAACCTCCCGAAAGGAAATAATGAAGCAAGGAAATAATGAAGCAGTGGGTGGACATTAAAGGTCCTGACTCCTTAAATGATACAAAAATAGAACTCTATGAGAAAATTAAGGAAGTAAGGCCCGAAACAAGTAGTTACGTAGTGGACACACTTTTAAGTGAATACGGACATAGTGAAATAAGGGTGCCACCTTATCATCCCGAACTAAACCCAATTGAAAATATATGGGGAATTTTAAAAAACTGGGTTGCAACACGCAATGTTAGTTTTAAGTTAGATGTTGTGAAACGTTTGGTAGAAGAAAAGTGTGCTAATATAGGCGGAAGTGAGTGGGAGAGTGTTTGTGCGAAAGCTAAAAGGATTTAAGAAGACTATGTAAGACAAGAGGTACTGACTGACGAATTACAAAGTGAATTTGTTATAAATTTAGAATCCGATGACAGTAGTGAAGAAGACGAAATGTGCGGTGAGAGTTAAAGACTCACATGCCAAATGGATCCTGATGGTGTCAACGTAATTAACGTCTAACCGTGTGGAAGCAAACTTTTTTAAATTAAAATAATTTATAGTTTTATGTGAATGTAATGTGTGGATTGGTGTTCGTCATGTGTAGTGTGTCGAAGGAGATTTGTTTTAAAACTATTGTTGAACCTATAGCCCGTGCTTGGAGATACGTTTTAAAACGCAGCGCAGGCCTAGGAATTTGCATAAGCAAGGTGTTGCTTAAAAGGTATATAAAATATCTTCCTTGTGAACAGTACACATCATTTGCTTGATTTGTATAGTAGTACAATTACAATATTATTATTATTACTATTATTATTATTTGATTTACGTCGGAAACAATAAACGAAATAAACAATTCTTTTTTAAAGCCAGCTGTGTGACTGTAGGTACACGCACACACACACGCGCGCAGATAGAGGTTCGTGGTGACACACAAACATAAACTTATTATCATGTCGATTGGACCTATTTTAAAATCTTATTATGTCCTTACGAATAAAAATAATTGCAATCTCTGCTCCTTTTTTCCATTTATGTATCACGGTGCAGACTTATAGTACGTTATTTATTTATTTATGGTGCTCTTTTATTTACGTTATTTCAGTATAATCGACTTTGAATATAAAACTCTTTGTTTAGACAAAGGTTTAGACAAACTCGCGACATTTACAAACAAACCTTAACAGGCGCGAGTTTTTGTTACTATTAGAAATAATGTTTATAGGTTGGCAGCACCGTCTGTGTTAACAGCAATTCTCTTCTCGCATCTCACAGCGACTCCCACCACATTGCCTTTCCCCTCTGACCATAACAGTTTCGCGCATTTCCATGCCGTTAACTTTCAATTTTGCTTTTGTTTTACGATTTCATCCTGCATGAGCCGAAGTTTGATGTTTCAAATCAGCGAGATAGTATTAGTTTCGAAAGCTGCAACAACGCTAGTTTGATAGCAACAAAGACAGATTCGGGATATTCGTGCCTTCATAATTGTTCTTTGAAAAACCTAACTAAGGCGGCAAGGCTATACAAAAGAGAAAAAAAGAACATGATTGAAATCTTCTCCATCGGACACTATGTTTTAAGAGTTAGATTGCTGAATTTAAAGTGGGTCGGACGAGCACAACTGTTTTACCTCGCACAAGGTTCCAATGAAGTGTACGCAGATCGTAGAGTAAGTCAGCGCAGACTACTGCCATATCAACCGCAATCCCGTGCAATACCAAGATGCATGAACATTTTGCTACGGGAGAGTGTGCACTATGTTAGTACCGCGTTTGGTAAACAATTTCCGGACTGTTAGGCCGAGGTCCGTCATCATTAAAATTACGTTTATTATCTCACAGTTGGTCCATAATAACAACACTGCCCATAAATTATATAGAAAACTTAAGATTCACAACAGAACAGTAAATATTTTTGTTTATAGACAGTGTTGTTATCAAGGACCATCTCTGAGATAAAAAGGTAATTTTAAAGAGGATGCACCACGGCCTAACAGCCCGGAAATATTTTACCAATCAGATATAAGCCGTGAGCACCTACGTTCTGTACTAGCACCACGTTTGCTTATACCTGATCAAAATTAAATGAGAAATGAACGTAAACTTCTACGGCCGATGTTTCAGAAAAACAAAAAAAGCAGAGCTGGCGCATAATGACCGCTACATCGAAACTCTAATCA
The DNA here is from genome assembly GCA_034769895.1 of Magicicada septendecula. Classification (NCBI taxonomy): domain Eukaryota; kingdom Metazoa; phylum Arthropoda; class Insecta; order Hemiptera; family Cicadidae; genus Magicicada; species Magicicada septendecula. The sequence goes on along the minus strand of CM068374.1, from coordinate 140,415,542 downwards.
TCATCCCAGGCAACAGCGGACTTCATAAAGATGCTGATTGACCTAGCTTTGCGTATATGCAAACTCAATACCTTGATGAAGAGCTTGGACATCTTGATACAGCGCTATAGTGAAATGGTTACTCTGCTGTTGAGATGAGAAGAGCTACTCGTATGTGGCCGCGTATAACTAGTCGAACGGATGCGATGTCAGGAGTGTAACGAACCGACGGGACGTGAGTTGCATACCATTTTCCTGCCGACACAGAAGATCCAACAGTGCCTGTGATCAGTGAAGGATACCAGGCATCCGCTTTCCTCATGGTGGGGGTATATAGAGTGCCGTATTCCTGTGGAGAAACATCTTGCATTCCTCGTATATCGGCAGCACGAAACGCACCATAAAGATTCGCTTGTGTAAACACAAGCGAAACTGCCGTCTGGACTAAACTCAGAAGTCTGCTATGCCGGAACATGCGCTATCTAATGAAGACAATAATATCTTGTTTGGAAAGGCCGAGCTCCTGTCTTGGACTTGGGCGTACTTTGCTCGGCAGCTGAAACACATAAACACTGCGACCGTAGCGTGAATCAGGAAGAGGACCTTAAGCGCCTAATAAATATTGGATACCAGTATTGAAACATGATGAAATAAGCGAAACAATCAAACAAGAAAAGCGATGTTATTGCGCAAACAATTACCATCCAGCACCTTAAATATCTGTATAATATACGTGTCTCAACGGACAGAACACTTCTTTGGTATTCGTTCTTGAATGTTTGTAATCTGTGTTCCCGTACTATTGAAGATGACCGTCACATATATGCACTAAACGTCTAGACGTAATAGACCATTTAGACCACGGCCTAACAGCTCAAAAAATTGTGATAATATAATTGAAAAAGATGTTTATAAAAGATGTTTATAAAGATTATTCGGCACCCTATAAGCACAATCTAACCAAATTTTGGGTCCATTCAAACCGTTGACACTTTAAGTTAACCACAAACTCACGAAAGATAAAATTTAAGGGGAGTCGGATGGATTTTTTGGAAAAAATATCGATTTTTGGATTTTTATGTTTTATTATTGTTTAGAATCTCAGGTTTATTTTAAGACTAATTATATACAATTCCGATCAGTGAAACTCGTTTTATAAGCGTTTTTATAAAATGTTGCACCTTACATTTCGCGTAAACGTATTATTTTTTAAATTATAAAAAATCCAAAAACTAAAATTTTTTAATAAAAAACACCCAAATGTAGACAAAGGAAGCCCCTTTCAAACAAAAAAAGAATTATAGAGCTATCTCTTTTAGTTCCTGAGAAACATGTACCTTAAGTTATGTAAATTAACATGGGCGAGATAGGGTCATCCGACTCCCCTTAAACGCGTTTCTTAAAAAATTACTTTTTCTGTACAAAGGTACATTTTCCTCAGGAACTAAAAGAGATAGCTCTATAATTTTGTTGTTGTTGTACTTGTCCTAATAAACTTCTCATTTTGGGTGTTGGGTTTTGCAAAGTTGTAAATAGTTTTTAACTTACACTCATTTAATATATTTAAAATTTCAAATTTTTAAACGTATCTTCTTTAAATTATAAAAAATCTAAAAACTAAAATTTTTTAATAAGAAACACCCAAATGTAGACAAAGGAAGCCCCTTTCAAACAAAAAACGAATTATAGAGCTATCTCTTTTAGTTCCTGAGAAAAATGTACCTTAAGTTATGTAAATTAACATGGGCGAGATAGGGTCATCCGAAAAGCAAACCAAGAACAAACAAGGCAACAAAATCTATTCATTAGCGATAGTCTCCTGCTAACAGTTTTGTTTTTGCGAACGTAGAATACGCATTAGTGCTACCTTTAAAAGAAAAAATCAAATAATATAGTGTTTTATGTAACGTATTTTAGGATTTATTCCATAAATCACACACAGTCTTTTATGACTGAGAAGAAATTTAAATCTCAACTTACTCAACACTGTGCTCACCATCTTTAGCCAGGAGCAACCTCTATCATCTCCCACCTTCAAAATAACAGCTCGCGATACTATAAGTGGCTATTCGACAAATTAACTTATCTGTGGCAAAACAGCTCTCAAATATTGTTCAAAAAGTATCAAATTTAAATAGGGATTATCTTGAGAAGTAAATACAGATATATTGGAAAGCATGTGTTTCCTTATTTACTTAAGGAAAGTAGGGCCCCGAGACTTTTGCCCTACTTCGTAAATGATTACCGATTAATAAATAATTCTTCGACTTAGTACTATCTTATTAAAACATGCGTAAGTAATGTTATTTCTGTGTATTAGTTAGTCTTGATATTGCTAAAGTTACTTCATTACTGTTATTAATAAAAAGCTAACAAAATTTATATTTTCTGCCTTATTATTGTGCATAAAGCTATACTGCATATGTTAAAAAAATTTTAGTGACTTTTACATTAAAAATAAGTTGACATTATATTCACCGTTTAAACATTTTACAGTGACTGCCATTTCGGGAGTAACCGGATTGTTGCTACTCTATGCAACGTTCACTGCTTTACAATGAATAATGCATGCAATACATTTCCTACAGCACAGTGTTACAGCCCGTGTGCACTCAGTGTAATACTGTACTTTGCGTTGCGTCGCGTCCACTGTGATAAATGTATATCGACAATACAAAACTGTGTGGGAATGCTACTAGGTCTCCTTCGCCTTTTGTAGCAGGTAGCAGCGTATTCTCATAGAATCACACAAAAGAGTTTTACGGCAACATCGAAATATGTCATTGGAAAACCGAATAACGATTAAATATCAATACTGCAGAGTTTTTTAGGTTCTGTCACACACTAATTAGGTAAAGTCATTGACTGCTTGTAAGACTGCCATGCGAATTTACGTACACTGTGTTACGACATGTTTAGTACACAACTTATTATTAAAGAAATTACTTACAATGAAACTACAGACACTCAGTTACAGATGAAGGTAACTGAACACATTAACATACTTATGCATGTTTATAGAGGTGTGTGTGCGCGCGCGCGCGCGTACTCGATTCTGTATCTGTTTATTCCTATATTTGCTACTTTTAGTCACTAATGGCGCAAATATAATAATTATATTATTATAACAGAATTATTCTGTTGAATGTGCATTACACCAAACTATTTTATACGTACTTGCAGTAGCAAAGTTTTGTGTTTTTATGTACGTACGCATTACAACAACACTACGTTACGTACTTATAACATAAAAATTGTACATATAAATTTGTGTCAACATTGAAAGTGAAAAATGTGGAGTGGACACTCTGTAATTTTAACGGCAGGCTTATATTAAGTGATTTGGCGTCATGGGCGGTGAGAGTGAAATGTGTGTGTGTGTTTATACAAAGGAGTAGTAAGAAGAATAGTTATTTGCAGCACTTTGTCTAAACGAGAGTGTAGATGGGTTTAATAACGTTCACTACAAATGGATTCAACTAGTGGATTTAAAATCTCTCTGTGTACACGTGTATTTAAAACCACAACACAAGGTATACAATAATACCGAATTTACATTGCTAGACGTACAATATTTTTATAAATATTAAAAATATATGTGCCAAGATATCACTACATACGTTTTAATTATTACCAGTAACAGTATTAATAGTAACCAGTCTGTACCGCGGGTTATTATGCGTGAACTTGGGAGCCTTACAACAAGCGAGTAGGCGGTGGGGGCACTTGCGGTGAGCTAAAACTTTATCAACATAGATTAATTTCAAAGTTGGCGCCCGTGTAACCCCAAACTGAGCGTTGTTTCCAACTGTAACAGTTGATGGAAATTCTCTTACGACAATATTTAGTGGATCTGTAACATGAGTTTGATCATGCACGCAACTGTCCCATAAACTGTCCTAATGTACCAAGACTACCCATTATTAATAGATGTGTTTTTAGTAGCTTTTATTAACATCACATTATTTTTTACATTGATTTGTTTACTTTGTCTGCGAAAGTAACACCCATATTGTCTATATTTGTGTGTGTGTGTGTCTGAGGGCGTGCAGTAGCATAACTACAGACTCTGGTGTCTCTGCTCGTTAATTATAAATCAGCATCCGTGAAAATAAAAAAAAAACACAACTTACTATTAACATATATCTACATAAACACGTGTTGGCCTATATAGTCTACATATAGAACTATATACATTCAAAATACTTGATACTCGTATTATGGAACTTAATACAGATGTAGTGTAAGACTCGCATGTGTCTATATGTTTACATATACGGGTATGTGTCCGTGTAGAAAAGTTATGTAGTGTGTGTGTGTGTGTGTGTGTGTGTGTGTGTGTGTGTGTGTGTGTGTGCGTCTGTCTGTCTGAGACGAAGAGGGAGAGAGGAAGACAGAGAGACAAAGAGAGAGAGGAAACATATCAAGATTGTTTCGTTACAAACATACGAATTGTTGGTATGTATTTGGGGGCTTGAGCATGGTTTAATTTCCTATTAGTACGGTTTATAACATTGCCAGTTGATGTTCGATTACCCTTGAGAGACTTCTCATGAACGTTTAAGTTTACTTTCTACTCTACGTACGGTCAATATTAGTTCATGCAAAACCAAAAGCCTACAATTTTATAATGTCGAATTCTTTTATCAGTCAATTACAAGGAATTTCAACATAGATATAAGTTAATATTCACTAAAATAAGTTCTTAATTCTTTTTTAAACCTTTTAACAAATTGAAAGGAATAAAAGTGAGGTTTACAAAACAATAAGTAGGCCTACTTTGTAAGCAAGTTTTTGCTCTTTATTAGAGTAGATACTAATTTTGGCGACGGTGTCTTCTATAATCTGTAAACTAAGTAAATTTACTACCCGTAATAACTTAAGAATTATTTTGTTTGATTTTAGCACGTATAGTTGTCAGTCAGTTATTTTTATTAACGTGGGAGGGGAACTATATTATGTAAAATTAAACGTAATATATAATAAATAGTTAATTTTTATTAATCTGAGTCCTGCGTATTGGGCCTTGAGATTTTTAAAGTAATTTTTACTCCTAGAACTAGTAATTTTTACGATCTCGACGAATTAAAATATGCTTAAAAATTACAAATACGTTTAGGCAATAAAAAATGTCAGTTTATATTTTATTGGCTCTACATTAAAATATAATATAGAACAGTGGGGACGTTTGCGAGAAATCTGGTTTTGACCGTTAAAGATCGGATATTCCAAAGAGACAACGCAAGACAACAACAAAGTCTAAAAGTATAAACGTTTTACTCTGTTATAGTTTGTAGGTTAGACTAACAAGACTTCGGGTATATAATCCGAAAACTCTAACAATTACAAATTTTGAGCTTCCGACACAAATTTAAAAAAAAACCATACAGATGTTTAATTGAGGTGAACCAGTTGACATGACAGTGTCTTCACATATATGAAAAATAGATTTCTTTCATATCTGAGTGTAGCATTGACAAAAGATGATAGTAGTAAAAACGTTATGAGGAACGAATGAAAGAAGAGATTGTGGTAATAGGACAGCTTACTTCAGTGCCCTAAGAGACGAGATGATCCACAAAATCAAGAAAAGTTGCTTTACCTTTATAGTCACAGTATAGTCAAGAAAACAGTATAGTCATTTATGGCTCAGAAACTTGAAAGATAAATCAAGAAATCCCGAAAGGTCGAAGCGGTGTAGATGGCGTTCTGAGATAGTCTTATACAGTATGCAGAATTAACGCGTTAAAATTTAAACAAATTTAAAATCCCTTTACTGAATCTTGAAAGAATTTTTTTGATTACTTGATATACTTAACCATATGGTATGGCTAAATGGGACGTACGTCTAACGATCATTGACCAAGAAGTTTTAAAAATTAGTTGAAAATAGGAGACGAAAAGGGGAAAGGAGGTCGAGGAAAGGAGAAGTCCACGAAGAGATGGAAAAAGTGGTCTATAACAAGAAGAGTGGGAATACAAAAACCTTTGAAGAGCACGAAGCGAGAGAGTGATGTAGCTGTAATACCTGTGTACTCACACTTATCGACAGCTAGTAAATAGGTAATTAAGTATACTACTGTTTAGCGCGTTACACAGTTACACGCGTTGCGACTGCTGTTTAGAACTTTCGTCGTAAATTACGTATTGCATACTACGACTTCAAGAATTATTCACAAATAGTACCAAACTATGAGAATAAAGCACAAGACAGTGACCCTGCTGTCCGTTCACGCGTGGTTTACTCGTCATGATTAGCAGAGCACAGACGATTTCAATTATTTATCTCGTCTAACAGATTCGCCCCACCGTTTCTTTCCACACCATCTATATATATATGCATTGCGAGGGAAAACGTAAGGCTGCAAATTTAAACCAAATCTCAGTTCCAGCTGTCAACGTGTTTCGTTGTCAAAATAAGGGGTTTTCTGGAAAAATTGAAATTTTATTTGTACTGGAAGCGTCAGTGAAATTAGCCTGAACAAGCACAAGCTTAGTTGACGGTATCGACCATACATAGTGTGCCTATCACAACTGGGACGCATAAACCTATGGGGTTACCGACACGGGTTTCAATTGCGGGCCTCACATATAAATGGCGACGCCACTATGCATTTTGAACTTGTTGTGTGATTTCATCCTTCATAATCTTAACTAAGATAACCCAAGTAAATGAGATAGTACCAGTTTTGATACGTACCAGAACGACGGATTTGAATCTTGTGTCATAATTTTAACATTGAAAATGTTTCATAAGGACGTGTCACACATTTGCGGCCGATCGCTGGTGCGTGATCGATAATTGGAACCGGTGAGTTTCCATAGAAACTACTTCTTTATTGTCAATAACGTAGTACACATATAAAACTTCGCTTATGAATGCGACTACATGCGACTACATTTAACTTATAATCTGTACATTGGTAAATGAAGATTGAATTCATTGATTGGTGAATGAACATAAATATATATATATATATATATATATATATATATATATATATATATATATTTAGGTTTATTGAAGCATTTCCAATGCCCTTCTCTGTGCATTGCACTCTTGCAATGCCTGTAAATTTGTTTCTTTACAAAGCTTAACTAGGATGTCTAGGCCTATAGAAGAAGGAGATGCATCCTTATCCCGCAACTCTTATCTATCGGATATTACGTTTAAAAACTGGACCGTTGAATTCTAAATGGGTCGAACGAGCAATACTAATGAACTATTAGACCACACAATAGTAATACCAGTGAAGTAGGTACACCATAAAGAAGCCAGTATACCAGCAAAACGTTTTGGCAGACCGTAGAATGAGTACGATTTAACTGCTGTCACATCGTCAGGAAAGTTTGCGCTACATCTTACATAGAAATTTGGGTACGACAAAGACAAAGTTTGGGCAAAAATTGCCGGCTTGTTAGGCTGCAGTTCACCATATATTAAAATTGCGGTCGTTATCTTAAACTTCGTCCGTGATAACGAGACCCTCCATAAAGTGTATAGCTAACACGTTTTTGTGAGATATATCACAGATCGACAGATACACAGACAGATGTCCAGAGTTACAACTGAGAACACATTTCATCCGTTCAATTATATATGATTGCCTTATCTATGTACACATTTCATTAGTACTATTAAAGCGTTATAAATGTTGAATATGTTTTAGATTTTTCTTAATCTTTACTACACTTTTTATAATTGCATTAAATAATAAACGCGATATGCATTAATCATTTCACTAAACATTTCAGTAGTGTACTGGATAACTAATTCTGCTAGCCTATCAGTGTTAACCTCCTTTTAGATTTTATAGTGCAAGAAAGTTAGCAATCTCTCAATTATCCTTTAAAGCGTATATTCAAAAGCGGTAAAAGTAAGTTACCAAAGCTAAAATTTTACAATTTTACCAGTTTTTGGTATCATGTATTTTTATCAATTTACTAGTGGTAACGTTATATCAAGTTTCGAAATTGTACAGTGTACAAGTTAGCGTTAATTTGCATATAAGTCTACGTTTTCTGATGCTTAACTTCCAACGATAGATTACATTATTTACAGGCTTACTATTTACTGAAATGAACGTGCTTGTAAAAACATTTTTATGGGCTTGCCCTTTGGTAATGAGTGTAGCAGTAAGTATATCATTTCATTTTGTAGTTATTTCTTTCTTTTGTATGATTTAGAGTTGAACATTAAGAGGAGGCTGCACTTAAACAAAATTATGCTTTAAAGCAATTAAATACTATATTTATTTAAATATTTATTGTGTACATAACTCTTCCAAACGTTTCCTGTATTATAAATATTTCCTCAAATTATAAGTACTTCTGCAAGTAAATTTTATTGAAATACCGTATATTATTGTGTTTTTACCTGAGGTACGTATCGTACAATTATTCTGTATCTTCACAGGTTTTTATATAAATTAAATATTATATAATTCAATATAATCTAACACAATAATGAATATAATATAATATAAGCACACAATAATATAATAGAATAATAAATATAACACAATAATGTAATTAAATTAAGTTTTACTTCCAGAAATATTTACAAATTGAATAAATGTTATTTAGATATATCTTACACTAACATGAATTTATTAGAAATATTTAATGTCGTTTGAAGCAGATTGTAATGTTTGTTATTAAAATATATCCATAATAAATGAGACAAAACGATTGTATATCTACTAGAAACAATAAAAAAATTTTAATTTAGGAAAAATACAAAATAATTTAATAATACCAAATTTTTATTTTTTCTGCCTGTGCTATATATTTCTGTACCATTTTGGTTGGCTTTAAGTATTCTTTGATGTCATCATTCATCAGCATCAGTAGTAACTTTGTCCGTGGACAGGGCTCTGCTGAACTGTCCTTAATATTCGGTTAGCTCCTGTACTGAGTTTTTAAAGTCTATAATTTCGTCACATCATAAAGTGCGTTGCACGCAATATCTTTTTTTTCCTTTAAATCTATCCTTTAACTATCAGTTTCTGTATACTGTTAAACATAAACAACTGTTAGTTATATTGTTTTGTGAATAGAATTTTACTTATTATTACTGATAAGCTCCTTAAGCTGAAGACTTCGCTTCTGTTTTGTACGAAGTGTTGTTATTATTATTATTATTATTATTATTAAATTAAAGTTTGTAGGGAATAATTTATATTATAATTTTTTATTTCTTAACAAGATGTGGCGATTCTTTTTAATTTCTTTTCTTATTTGTATTAACCCTAATAAATTTGCTCTTTCTAATTAGTCTCCTAATACTTCTTGGTTTGGACGTTTTTGTCTCCAGTTAATCACTTTAAGTATGTGCCAAAACCTTAGTTTAAAGTAGCGGTGCACAACCCGCGGCCCGGAGGAAAAAATATTATAAGCCCACATGTTTAAAATTGTGTATGGAAATTTACCCAGATTTGTTGGTTTGATCGGGAATTAGGTTGACCAAGGTCAGGTGGTAGTGGTAGTGGGGGACACTCACTGTCTGCGCATGCGTGAACTAGTAGCACATGCGTGGCAGTAGGTAGCAGCAATTCTCGTAGCGTGTAGCGTTAGTTCAGTTCTTCAGTTTCAGTAGAGACCGATCTGTATTTGGCACTCCTGTGTTTTTAAGTGATTCCTTTTTTGTAACATTTCACGATCATGTCTGTGAAAAAGCGTAAAGTGACTGACGAGTCCCGTGTGTTTCAAGAGGCATGGAGCGAGAGGTATTTTTTTTATAGAGTATAATGGTAAAACAACATGCCTAATTTGCAAAGAAACCGTGGGTGTAATGAAAGGGTACAATGTGAAGAGACAGTACGATACAAAACGTGCTGGCAAATACAAAGAGTGGACGGGACAATTGCGATAGGATAAGGTAAAAGAATTCCAACGTAAACTAACAAGTCATCAAAATCTTTTACGGAAAGTGACTGATGACTCAGAAATTGCAGTTAAAGCAAGTTTTGTTGTATCTAAAATTTTAGTTAAAAAAATGAAGCCGTACAAAGATGGAAAGCTAGTTAATTAATGTCTGGAAGAAGTAGCAAATATAGCTTTCCCGGAGAAAAAAAGTATTATTTCAAAAATTAGTCTTAATCGTATGACAGTATCCAGAAGAGCAGAAGAAATGGCATCAGACATTGAAAAAACATTGAAGGAAAAAATATTAGAATTTAAGTTTTTTTCATCGGCCATGGATGAAAGTACAGACGTCACTGACAGCACAACTTTCAATTTTTATCCGTGGTATTAATGAAGATTTTCACATAACAGAAGAATTACTGGCGTTAGTTCCTATGAAAGATACAACCAAAGGTTCAGATATTTATTGTGAGGTGAAAATCATTTTGGAAAGGTACAATTTAGACCTAAAACTATTATATGGCATTTCAACAGATGGTGTGCCAACCATGGTGGAAAGAAGCAAGGAGTAGTGAACTATTTAGCAACAGATTGTAAAAACATGGGCAATGATATAGTCGCATTCCACTGCGTTTTACACCAAGGAAACCTTTGTGCACAAACTATTCATATGGAGCATGTGATGAAAGCAGTGATCAAAGTAATAAATTTTCTTCGTTCCAGAGGACTCACTCATCGCCAATTCTGAGAATTCCTATTACAATTAGACACCCAGTAGAGCGAGGTTCTTTATTTTACACAAGTTCGTTGGCTTAGTGCAGGAACAATGCTGAAACGAGTGTATGACCTGCGTAAAGAGATAATTATCTTTTTGAAAAGCCGTGATGAGAATCTGGTAGCAGACTTTGAGAACAATGAATGGGTGTGCGATTTATCTTTCTTAGTTGACATAACCCAACATCTTAATGAGCTAAATACAAAACTTCAAGAAAAAAATAACATGATACACAATCTGTCTTATTTAATAAAATCGTTTGAGGTTAAACTGATTTTATGGCAGTCACAGCTGACGTCTGGGCTACTGACATATTTTTCTACAATGAACAGTTTTGCAGCAAGTTCTGACCAACCCATTAACTTTACTAAATATGCCTCACTTATAGAGAATCTTCAAAATGAGTTTAAACGTCGATTTCAAGATATGAGAAAATTTGAGAAATTGTTTGATATGTTTGCTCTACCATTCACTACTGATGTTGAGATAGTGCCCATTGATTTCCAGATGGAGCTAATTAAACTTTAATCGAACTCTGAATTGAAGACAAAATTTTCTGAGGTTTCTCTACTGGATTTTTATAAAATTTCTTACCTGAGGAAATGAAAACATTGAATAATCATTCTCCAAAAACGGCAACATTATTTGGAAGTACCTACTTATGCGAGCAGTCTTTTTCTTTGACGAAAAAGATCAAATCAAGAGGTCATTCCCGTCTGGCTAATGAACATTTGGAGGGAAACTTGCGAATTGCTGTGTCCAACATTGAAACCGATATAGACAGACTAGTGAAAAACAAACAGTGTAAAGTCTCTCATTAGGCTCTAAATTAGTTTCCTCTTTAACAAATAATAGTTTTGTTCTTTCTTTCAAATTAATAATTTTAGTGCAATTGTGTGTCTTTTAAAACTAAACTAAAAAAAGTAAAACTGATTTTTAAAATTACGTGTTTTTTAAAAGATTGTTTTAAAAGTGTTTCTTTACTAATGAAAATTTCGATTTTGGAATCTGATGGCTGTATTATTTTTGTGACCTCAAACGTTTTTTCAGGTGAGTTTTTAATTATTCAATAGAGCTAGTCTAAATGTAGCTGTGTTAAGTTTACTTACTTACTTATGAGACAGGTTAGAAAACACTCTTCAATTAGAAGTAGAAGCATTATCTTTCACGGAAAAACTACTGGAAATATTAGGATAAGGTGAAAGGTTAGGTAGGTGGTTGGCGAAATGGAGGGAAGTCGCCTTGTGGCCCGCCATGATCATCTAAAAGTTTTTAGTAGCCCTCGGATGTTGAAAAGTTGTGCACTACTGGTTTAAAGCTTTCAAAATATTTTGTTTCATTTTTCGTTAGGTCGAAGTCTCTAATCACGTATTGGCAGTGCTCCCACTGAACAAAACAAAACAAAACAAAACAGCAATTTTCTCCTTAGTTCAGTGTTAATTTTATCTGGTACCCATAATGACTTGCTCTACTTAATGCAATCTTTACAAAAGGAATTCAGATTTTTCGACTTGTGTACCGATCCAATTCCACATAGATGTAATTCTAAAATACTTTTAATATTATATGTTTTCGATGTTAACTGCTTAATTATTAGATTTACAAAGAAGATTATTCATTTCTACTCCGATTCCCATTACATGAGTTTTCGCAGTACTTACGAAATATCTATTCAAAACTTCTTGCCTATTATAAACTACTGTATGAGTTGTTATAAATTAAATTTTTATGTTGTAAAATACTGTTTATTTTTCCTTAATAAATATTTAGTTGCTAAAAATGTGGAAGGTGACACAAAAATACTAGCATATATTTGAAAAATTGTCTTCCTTGAAAGCTTGTTTTAAACAAATCATGATCTTGCTCTAGTGATAGTATCGTTAAAAAACATTAACGTCAACCGCAACTTTCTGGAATAAACTTAAAACGTTTAATTTTTTGTGAAATAATAAACCATAAATATATGATACAATTTTGGACTACAAAATATTGTTTTATTATTTGGCTTACTGCGTCAGATTTAATAAAAACTTCTGCAACTCTAGAATAAGAATTTCAATAAATGTAAATTTAAATGTTACATCCGTGTACACGTAGATTTTTGTGTATAGGCCTATTGTTATAAAACAAACAGATGTGATTTATGTTGATAAACATTTTTTAAGTTATTAATTTATTAAAAAAAATATTTTTTAATAATGTTTTTATTTTATTTATTTATTTAATTTTTTAATTAATTATTATTTATTATTTATTATTTATTATTATTATTGTTCAATTAATTGAACTATGAATTGGTTATTGTTTATGCCTTCGTGAGGAAATATTTGCTTCACCGTGTTAATCCGATTATGTCAAACTGGGTCGAAGTGTATTCTCTTCTAGCTCAGCTCCTCTTCTTCTTCTTATTGATTTCCTTCGTTTAAAACTTCTAAATTATATTAGGAATGAAATAAGCTAATTTTAATAACTCAAATAATCATGAAAACGAGTATTTAGAAACAATTCTGATGTTTATTTTAAAAACTGTGCGACAATCTTACGCACATCGACTATGGCTGCGGCTATGACTCAACTCACAGGTCGATTGTGTCAACTAGACAAATACATTAAATTACAAGATTAATAGAGTTCTTTGAACTGTCGAAATGGTCAGGGAAGGTCAAGTCACAAGATACTTACAATTAATAAAAATTTAAATACTATTACATAAAAGTAACATATCTCTGAAAATAATGTCATTTAATAAAGAAATTTTCGAACCAGACAGCAGTTTATGACGTCACGTCGTCGTGATTCACCGTGGCTGTGTACGGCTCGCCATGCAAACTGGAAACATGGCGGCCATCGACTTCGGATTTTCGCTAGCCACGCCGACTCCTCGTTCTTCTTTCTCCCTGAAATATAATTGTGGACATCTTCTTCTGCGATGATGTAGTCCCTCTGGATACTTGGTTGTAGTGTTCTCTTCTACTCGGCGAGGTAGTTTGGTGCCGGATTATTTGTGTCGTATTCCGTGTTCAAAATCTGTTCGAGTTCGTTATTCCATGAAATTGGTGTTAATTTAATAATTTCAATATGGCGGATGATTCTTAGTGCATTGGTGTTGGATCGTATTATAACTGAAATTCGTTCTTCACTTCGTTATTGTATAAGTTATTTTTTCTTAATTTTCGGTTTATAACCTCTGTATAAATTTTTTATGTCACACCTTCATTTTTTCAAATAATTTATATTTTCTGGATCTTCCTTCTGTACGTTCTCATCCGTTCAGGTTCACGTTTAACAATCAACTGCTCACTCAAATCGTCGTTTAATGTAGTAATTTCCGAAATATCTTGTTCTCCTGCCCCATTGTCTGTAATCAGCTGTTCGTCTTGGTTTAGATCTGATCTCATAGAAATATATGACATTTTTTACTATTTTACGGCTATAACTTAATTATTTGTTAGTTTTATGAAAATTTAAGTACCTAGCTACCTATTCCTGTTCTAATTTTACATAATTCAGTACCCAATATGACCTAATTTGGTTTCAAATAAGCTTAAAATTGACATTTTTTGACATTTCTTATAGGCCTTATTATTTTTCACATAATTATAAATTAAACGGTTTACAAGTCATTTTATGTTAACATTGTCCTTAAATAATTTTACTTATTTCATCATTATTCTTTGTTTTTAACAATTTGTTGTTAAATTTGTTGTATTAAGACTCTAATACTGATTAATTTATATTTTATTTGTACTGTGTCCACTGTTAGGCATATTTTACATATTTCCAATAAAGTTAATTTTATCTTCTGATCATTACATTTATTATTATATATTTCTGTGATGATTATATTTAAGTATCTTTATTTTAAATTGACTAATCTCTGCTAATTTTATACAGGTTTATTTAATTTATCCTTTTGGACTTGATTATATGGTAAAAGTTGAATTTGGCCTAAAATTCGGTTTTCCTTTGCTATTGGGTTTTTAACTATTTTGCTACCTTATTAATTCTATGGTTTACAATTAAAAAAATATCAATATTACTTCCTTACCTTCCCTACCTTAACAAAACTTTAAAATTAATTGACATCATTTAATTATAACATAACATCTTATAATCTATCACTTTCATTTATATTATTTAATTATAATAAAACATCTTATGTTTATCATGTTTAACTACATTATTTAATCATAACAAAACATTCTATATTTAATATTTTTCATTACATCTATTGTAAGTTCATGTTTTCATATCCATATTAATGTTAAAAAATCCTCATATATTATATTTAAATACTCTTCTAACTAATACATTTGCAGTCATTTCCTGTCTTTCACTCTTATGGTTTATTATTATATAACGCCTTTTATTATCTACACTAATGGTAGTCTTTAATTCTCATTGTGGTTTATTAGGGTATGTCACCTTTTATTATCTACACTAATGGTAGTCTTTAATTCTTATTATGGTTTCTTATAGTATATCACTTTTTATTATCTACACTAATGGTAGTCTTTAACTCTTATTATGGTTTCTTATTGTATATTACTTTTTACTATCTAACATTCTATTCTTTATTCTGAAGTTATATCTATATCTAATTTCCAATTTTTACTTCATTTTTTAATGTATCCTGTAACTTGGGTTAGTGGGTTTAAGTTTTGTCATTGTTTTAACTTTACTTAATTTGTACATGTCCTTCATGGGATTTTGGAAATAACATTTCCTAATTCTGCATTCTTTGTATGAAGCTTGAAATAGTCTGTTCCTTATTTCTTATTCTATGAGTAGGTTATTATTTTTGTATTTAGGTCCTCTGATGTCATTAATTCAATAAGTTGTCCATGATTATCTTTTCATTACTGCTCCATATGCTACTGGGTATACTGATGATGTACTGGGGTTTTATATAGAAGGTTCCTTTTATTTGGACCAAAAGTTTTGTTTGATATAGAGTCTATTTTTAACATTTGTTTGACTATAATGATAAGTTTATTTAATTAATTTTAACCATTTAGTTATCACTCACTACTGATTGTTTCTTCTTTTTTCTTTTTAATGTTGCATTAAGTTGTTTTTAAGGTGAAAATTCTGTTATACTAAAATATAATTAATTTTTTTAAATGTGCAAGTACCAAATTTGATTAGCTAGTGTGTCAATTAGCATATCCTGTTAAAGAAAATTAAAAAATATTTATATTCTATAAAAACAAAAAAAATTAAGTAATATTATTGGTGGACTATTAAATTGTAAATAACTTTACTAAGTTTATTATTTAAAAAGATGTTTTCAACAGACACAACTTTCGTGAACGTTAATTTTTGTCATACGTAAATTCTGTTATTTTGCTTAGCTGACTCTTATAGTATTCAGGATTGAGTTGCTCAGTGCTGTTGGTTGGTAATAATGAGGCTCATTTACAGTGCAGTAACGTGTTATTGGGATTATTGGATATGTTTCTTTAGTGAATGTGTCTCATATTAAAGGTTTCAAACTTGCGCCCCGATTTCTTCATTTTTGAATTGTTTATATTTGAATTTCCAGTAATTAGTTTTCTCATTTATGTTTCTATAAATACAGATTTCTGCAAATTTTTATTAAAAAGTGCCATTGAAAATTCTATTTGTGCAAATTAGTGTCCTGCATATATTCTTTGTGTTCCTATATTAGGTTACAATAACTATACTTGTTTACAATCATTTAAATGAGCATATGTTTTCTTTAATTTTTCTATATACGTAGCCTTTCATTAATCTCTGGATTTTATTGTGTGAATGCCATAGTAACATTGGCATTTACATTTAAGATATTTTTTCAAGATGTATATATTATAATAAACTATTTAGTGTACGGGTGTTTCGTTTAATAAAAACGCAGATGTTTTTGCGATGTATCTTGTATGCCCGGATAACGAATAAAGTTACCTTTCAAAACTTGGTTGTAATCGTCAATCGATATGTAAATGTTCTTATGTTTGTGATTATTATTTATACCAGTTATTTGGTTATCGTTTACTATGTTGTTATTCAGTATTCGTTGATTAACAACGATTTTACGGGAGTGGGAATGTAGCGCGCCACCGTTTGTTTGAAAACGGCGCGTGAATAATCTTTGTTCTGTAGTTGTTAAACAGATGTGTTAACTAGATATTCTTGCGCCGACTACCAATTTTCTCTTCTGTCTCCTGTAATTAATGATCTTTATATTCACTTTACTGAAATAAAATAGAACTGATATGATTGACAAATTATATTTTTTATTCGTTATCTCTTTAAAACATTGATCAAATTACCGTTGTATTAGTCGAACATTTACAGTTGGATAAGTTCATCCGCCGTGACAAATAGTCCGCAACAACAAAAAATTCACAATATATATTTTATATTTCTCAGGGAATGGGTACTTGGAGTTGCTAGGAAAGATAGGAGATATGTTTTCACTTAAAAATACAATGCATTACAAACATATATCTACTTCTTATCAACTAACAAAATGTATATAATAATGTTGTCAAAATTGTTCAGTTTCAAAGGTTGCACTAGTGCTTTTATATTAAAACATGGCGGACTGCCTGATTCGCATCTCGGAAAAATATGTTTTTTAAATTCTTAAATAAAGTTTTAGTTATAATAGTTTATAGTAATAGTTTGTATATAGGCTCCTTTATCTTAAACAGATATGTTTTTTGGTGGAAATTGTGTTGTGATTTTATGCAGTGATCTCCTGGACTTAACCAAAATTTCTCACCAATTGGTTGTATAATCGGGATGAACGCCTTGGGTTGAGTAAATATTTTCTTAAATTCTCATCAGTGTATAAGTTTTTCTTGGTTCTGGTGCCGCGTCATATGTTGTCAACCTTTTCTGTGTTATGTTTTACTGGAAATGCCTCTCCTGGAGTAAGTTTTCTCTCAGTTTATATTAATTTTTACTTCCAGCAATACGCTGTTGAAGTTTATGGTTTAATGTCTTAACAATGAACTGTCCCTCAAAATATGTTTAAATTTCGTTGGTGACCTGGCTTTTGGTGTTTTGTGAGTGGTCAAAATGTCTGACCCCACGTCACGTGACTAAACTATTTTGAAACCTGGCGATTTTAATTCCGTCACCTCAGATTACGTTTCATTTATTTTGACTTAAATTTATCTTTAATTAGTACCATTTTGTTGTTTATTAAAATTAAATCGTTTTGATACTAATCTCGCCCCATTTTGGCCTCTTGTCGGCTGTTTTGGCAGGTTTATAATTTTGTGTTTTGAGACATCGACCTAATCTTGTGTGACATTTCTACTGTATGTCTTACAGATCTAATATTTTCTAACATTGTTATTCTTACTACTAAACATAATTCTGAGTATTCCTATTTTACATACATACAATATCATTAATTTAAATACCTATACCTATTTTTCTGACAATAACAATAATACTGAAGCCATGTCAGCTTAGTGGCTCACTAAACACTTTACAATTATGTTCCCTATCCATATTATGACAGTAATGGATGGTTCATACATCTTCCTCCATTAAAATCTTTCTATTTTATCAAAAATCAAGCTTTTGTTTTTTGTTTTATTTAATTTGGTAATGTTTATCTAAATAATTCAATGTTGCTTGAGTCTGGGTCAATTCTTTGGGCCTATACGTTTAGCAGTTAGTTATTTCTGTACAATAGCTTTTTTATACAATTAGATCCTTCCCAATTACCTGATTAACATTTCTGAATAGTTTATGAACATCCTGTTCACTAAACAATTAACATTTTTTCAACAAAACTATTTATAACATTTAAATTAATGGTGCACACAGGCTCCCCATATTAGCTACTTCTAACACAACAAAACATGGGTGTTTATTACTCTTTTGTATATCACTATGCCTGTTATCTAAATTATAGCATAACGAACAATAACTGTTTACTATTTTAAAATTATTAGGTATTCAACCCATATGAATAAATAATTAGTCATGAAATAGAACATTGTAGTTTACAAAACACTTAACAAAAAACACTTTGTCACTATATTTTGGTTCTTACTTCCATTTATGTGGTTCATAAGACCTTTATCACTTTAATTTCCCCCACTGACTTTCACCTCTCCACTGGTTTATATCATGATCTTTTGATCATCACTCAATTATTTAGGGAGTGCACTCTCACTACCTTCACTTGTTTTAGCTCATTGACTTACAATGGTTTCTTATACTAGTACATATTCTGTTATTATTTACTCTATTGCATTGTATTCTTAACTTTATTTTATATTTATTGGGTCCTCCTACCAATTTTATTGTTACTCAAAAGAATGGGATTAGTTTACTTATTAAATTGGGTCTATTTGTTATATCTCTTGGTCCAAACTTCTAGTTCCAAGTTCTAATCCTAGTAGTTCTTTGCCTCTTCTCATTTCTTCTATTAAATGTTGATTCTTCTTTTGGTACACATTGTCGCACGTTTCATTTTTTATTATCAATACATCTGTAGTTCATGTTAGATTGTTTATGTTGGATTTGTTCATGCCCCTCACCTACCATAAATATTGGGTTTTGTCACGTTATTAGAAATTTTTCTTCGTTTGTTTTCTTCTGAATTTCTTTTTATAACTACGGTTTCTTACAACATATTTATTTAATCTTCTCTGATTACTTTTGTTGGATGTTGGAATTGATATTTTAATGTTTATTACACATTTCTTAATACGTTTTTTCCCATTCATGGCTTGTGCTAGTACTTGTTATTGATATCTTATTGTTATAATATATCTTATACATATGTGATGAAATGTACCATCACAATATTGTTGTGGAATGGAGAACATGATCTAAATGTTGATTCTTCATGTGGTATTTTTATTTTGCAAATAGATTTATTTGGGGTTTGTAAATTTTGTTACTAATATGCTCCCTAAACTCCAGAATTTACTTACTCTTTTGAGTGAAGTACATTTATAGTTATATCAATTTTATAGAGAATATTTTAAATCATAGAAGTGATGGAAAAATTTAGACAAATTTTTATTAAATGTTTACTTATCAAACAAATTGAATCAACAACCGTGATATGATATTATTTTTTCTGAAAAAATTATAAGAGTACATCTAATTAGAAGATAAATGAATGAAATGTAAGGTTAAAGAAATTGAAATTACTCATTATAACTTATTTATTGCTTTGGAATAAAAGAATGTAAAAAATAATATAAAATCTGTATTAGGACTTTCTAACCACTTCATGTGCTCAATTTGTAATTAGCTTTACTGTTTCACGTTAACAGTGCTCAGTCCTTTAGCAGTATCAACGTTACGGTTCACTGTATAATCTCTACATACAAGTCAAGGACTATATTCACGGCTACGTATATGTAATTATTTTAATTCTGTGAGTGTACTGTGTCTGTGTACTGCAACCGGTGTATTGGCTATTTTCTACATACAACGGTTATCAGTTGGCTCTTGGTTGCTGATGTATGCAGAACAAATAATTTTCTATTGCTGCTTCTTTTCCTATTGAAACATTAGCATTATTATTTTATTCATTCGCAGCAAGGTCTAATACCTTAGAACTAGAATTTTATTTAATAAAAATGAAATAATTTTGTGCTGTATACGAAAGCAATAGTTTAAGTTGAATTTTAATGAAATAAATTATGTGAAGTATCAACTGATAAAAATAAATCTGTTTCAAATATGTAGAAAAGTTTAAAATTGTTAATTTCATACATGCTTACCGTATGTGTAAACCCCCTAATATTTACAGTACAAATATGGTGGTTTCTCCACAAATTTTGCTTTTTGTTGTTCTAAGGCTATACTGTTATTTGTATTCCCTTACAAATATGAAATATTCGAATGTACTGCATAATCTTCAAGCCTTTAAACGTATTTAAAATTTTGTCGTTATCACATGTTACATTTCGAGATGAATCATACAGTTTCGTTTCTTTTCGAATAGATGTTAGGTGACTATATGCTTAATGGGGTAGACGTAACCGATGACGAATACATAAGTAAATACATGAATACGTTTCCGAAAGAGAGGGAGTTTGGTAATGTGACGAAAAGAGAAGAAAGTTTAGGAGAGGATTGTCGATTTTACGAACTTTACGATTAGAATCTACTCTTCTTGTAAGTATGTATTTTAAAACTTTCATTTTTACTAAAAATATTTTATCAATTCTCTTCCACTAACACACTGCCGATTACTAAAAGTCTGCTTAAGTTTTCAAGACATAGTACTTGAAAACTTACCAAGTAACATTATTTCTAAATTTACGAAAGCTAACGAAGGATCGTTCGTTAACATATAGCTCAAATAAAGCTGTGCAGATTTAGTGAACATACCAATTAGAAGTACAAGTATTGATTAATTTACAGTTTTCATAAAGTGTCGTCTTATGTTTACAAGACGTAAAACTTTATTGTTTTTTATTTGTGAAGAACAATTTGTTCACGGCAAGCATTATTTGATTTAAGGGCAAGTAACTTAAAATGTAGTAAAGTTAACTGTACCATAATTTTTATTCTATTCATTCACTTTTATTACTCTCACCCACAGTTTGAACACGTATGCTGAGAATACGACTTAATTAATTTACGAGTTAAGCCTACATGTAGGTTGTTCAGGTAAGTTACTTCATATAAGTTGTTTCCTACTATTACTGAATATTACTATTCTGACATAAAATTTTAATAAATTTTTCATATAAATGTTTCTCACATCTTATCAAATTGTAAGAAATTTGCACACTTTATTTTCTAAACAATTCCGCTCAATATCCTTCACAGTGTTACTCGTCGAACAGAAACATCTTTCATCTTGTTTGAATGATCTCTTCTGGAATTCCCCTTGTTAACTATTTTTGCTTTGTAAGATTGTCAGAACCTTACCATTCGCAACAAATGCACTCTTATTGACCATTGATTAATTATTCCATATCTGCGCTGACTGCTGCCGTTGATTTCTTTGTTGATTTCGTTACCGGTATTTGATCCCGTGTTGATATCGATAATTATTTCCTTGTTTGAATAAATTTTTGTTTGAAACACTAAATAATCTGCAAGTACAAGTTTAAATACGAGCTTGTATTTATTTCAAAGTTTACTCTTATTCACATCATTATATCAACTACTGCGAACTTAAAATAATTTGCTATAATTCTGTAATGTTTGCTGAAAGGTTAAATAGATAATCTCATTACCTAGTGTCGTTTGGCAATGCATAATAATGTTAACAATTTCAAATGAATTTTAAGTATTTTTTTAGTTAATTTCTCTGGAAGGTATGTTATGATTGATGTTAATTTATTACCAGATAAAATTAGTTTTGTGGATCCCTTGAAAACGCTTGCAGCATGATGTCTGGTGTTTCTGGTTATACCTCTGCAGGCAGGTTTCGCGTTGTAGTTACACCTTTGATGCTTCTGTACTGCTGTGCTGTACTTACTCGGTGACAACGTGTCCCTCTTATCGAGAACGGATGTTTGTCGGACTTCTGGAAAGCAGGTGTTTTGTCGTCGGGCTTTTTCTGGCGTAGTGTGGTCTTCTGAGTACGTTACAAATGTTGACGACTTTCATGCCTCCAACGTACAGAATTGTAATACCATTTAGCAGAGCACTTTGTTTCCCACAATTATTTTAGCTGCAGACGTTACCAACCTAGTACTACGTTTACCATCCTCTGGTAATGCGCCTTCCACTATTAAAGAGTTTGCTCACGATGTCTAAGTGTTTTGTTTAGTAGGTCTTTAGTTTCTTTCGTGCTCACGTTCTAAGACAACTCAACAAGTTAATTATTGTTACAACTAAAGGCAATAATCATGACAATAATCAGAACTCACCCGTAGTAACTTCCAGGTAGACATGAGTCGAGAAACTAAGAAAACACAGCCGCGTTTCACGTTGGGCTCAGAATATCAGGAAAACCGATAGCGACATAATCGCTGTCGTATAATATTTTAGAGCTATATTTCCATTAAATCAGATTTGATATCTCCATGGCAGTTAAGGGTTAACATTGCGTTATAATTAGATGAAATAAATATTATTCAATATGCATCTGTAAATTCAAGTATACGAACGTAAATTCCACAAACGTATTAGCTTCTTACTGTGTCCATAGAGCGACATCCTCACATTGAGTAATGTTTGGGTGTTATGCTGAACGTATATCTGGTAACTGTCTAGCTTAAACCCTAAATTTAGTGAAGCCACGTTCCACGATCAAAATCGCGCAGTCGTAAATAGTCGGCCGGGTGTTTACAGTAATACCAATATCTTCGTAGAGAGAGAGAATTAAATGTAGCGAGCTTCATCAAGATTTACACCAGGTACACATTGCCGAGTGAGCGTACTGAATTACGTTCTGTGGCTACTGCATTTTAGACAGTGTCACTGTAGCTAGAGGAAAGTACAGTAATTTCCTGATCAGTACAGGTACTGACCTCTTACAAATATTCCGTGAGGACCTTTAGAACCATGAGACTATTTTAAACTAGGAATAAACTTTAAATAACTAAATTACGAATATTTGTAAATCAGTTAGTTTATATAACTTGCATGTTCGCAGGTAAAAGATACTTGAATAATAAACTTTATTGGCGTCCAATTAAAATGTCGTCTACATTCCAGGTATATCAAACTTAATTTAAGTAAATAAAACAAACTAATTCAATAACACACTGTTGTCTAATGTAATTATTATTTACCTATTAGTAAAATTATATTTTTCTAACAACTTCTATACCATTGTTTATTCACATATTAGTACATAGAATAGTGTTGCTATCACAAAACTACACAAGTCTTAATCGTACGATAGGGAGATTATGAGTTCCAATCTCACTTTTGACGAAACCCGCAAGTCAGTTACGTTGTCTCAATGAAGTTATTTGTGTGCAAGATAGAGACCGCGTTAGGCGTTAACGAGAACTGTTGTGTGAACAGTACACTTTAGACGAGTGAAAGTATTTTTGTGTGTAAAAAGTACGGTAGTAAGAGTGGTCCAATCCTTACCCATTCGTACTCTTTGTACATTATCATTTCACTATTGCTTTGTTCTCTGTGGGATCGTAATCTAACGGATATGTTCGCAAGTCAATCATAAATTGTATATGAATATAGCGCAAAGTACCCAGCCCAATTTGTTTGCTGAAAAAGTCGTATCACATAAAATATGCTTATGAACTAAAATGAAAATAAAACATCTTGTTCAAAGCCACTCAGTTAGAAATGTAATTTTGCATGTATTTTAAACCTCAATGTAACTACATCTTGCAGTTTGCATAAGTATGATCAATGTAAAATTTTTAAAACTTGTGCCGTTTATCAGAAGAGTCATATATTAGTCAGCTGTTGTTTCTCGTGGAAATAACAATTCCATGTTTCTCGTGGAAATCATGCAATTGCTGATTGCTTTCATCAGCAATTGCATGGTTTCTGAAAGACGCCTAGTTTTCTTTACAGACTACTTTTTCTGTTGTATACTGTCAATTTGAAATCGGTTCTAGGTTATACGTCATATGATTTTCCTGTATATGTAATATATCTCTATGTAACTGAATCTACTGACTTGCATTATCAAAGCGTCATTAAGAATTAAATCATATTATGTCGTCAGCAAGTAGTGTAGTGTATGTTACAGCCGTATTGAAGCAGCTTGAAGACGATGTTGTGAATTATTGTAACTAAACAATTTGTCCTAAAACTTGGTACTCACCAGCAATTTTAAATTCATTACATGGGTAGATAAGTAACAGTTTAACTAATACTAGTTAGAGACAATACTAGTAACAAGTTGCAGAAACTAAATATACAGGAAATATGAAGTCTCTTTATAATGTAGAGAAACGTTTGTATAAAACACTTTGAAACTGAGGAGAAAATTATTAACAGTGTTGTGCGTTTCTTGTGGACAGTGAAAGTAAGTGACGAAACACTAAACCTGATTGGAGCGGACCAGAAGAAGTCACAGTAACATTAAATCTGATTATTGTGATTTACCTGCAAGTAGGATAGATTCAAACTGTAATCTTTACTACGGACATATACTTTTAAAAGGTTTTTATTTGAGATGGGATTCTGACAATTATACAGTGGCTGGAAGATTCTTTACGGCGCCACATTCTCTTGTACATAGTCAATATAAAATTTCTAAGTACGTACATTGTAATAATAATCATCATAACAAGTTCTTGGGTTAGGAGGACCCTGCACCTCATACATCGTTTTCCAGTCTTTCTAAAGGCCCATGGGGGGGTTTTAATTATTGTGTGTAGGAGGCATAAACTATATTATTTAAATAATATTCTTCATGAGAACAGTTAGAAGCTATGCACACCCCGAATCCAAATATGCCAAGGAATTATTATAAAAAGATATATACTCCCTTCATATTTAGATTAGACCGCTTTATATACCATTTTAAATAGCAATGAAAGTAGGAGTGAATTTTTGTAAAACACCTATTTTAAAAATTATGGATATCATAAATATGTCTCCCAGGTTCAGACATACACTCTAATAACTAAATTCCGGAATTCTCCACCTTTTGTAAATGGGTTCCTAATTTGATTTACAAGTACAATATTAATTTTTAAATATTATGTCAAAACATTTCATTTAGTTCTTTATCTGTTTGTACAATACACTTTGGTTTACCCTTGCACTATTTATACTTTTTCTACTTGCATTATTTATTCAAATTTTTCCCATTTCTTTCTACAAGCTGGTCAGACTTTCATTTCAAAAAAATAAATTTGTAAATGTAAAAAATATTCATTTGTTTTGAATAAACTTCTATTATTTATTATTTGATGTAAGTTTCACTTTAAAAACTAAAATTATCAGAAATATCTTAATTTATTTGAAACATAAACTAAGAAGTTTACCAGTCGTCATGATTTTTACCAAGGATTCATCCAAAATTGTTTGTGCCGATACCAAGCAGATAGACTAGAGCTGATCACTCCAACCTTTTTTTTGGACCCTCCACAAAAAAGTAATAAGTGTAATAGGATATTATCGGCTGTCGCTGCCTTTCAGCCACAGTCTCCAGTCTTCTCTACATTGCCATTCCTCGTCTATGAAGGTTTGTTTTTTAATTGCCACGTTCATTGTATCTGTCTATAACATCTCCGCCCTTTCGGCATATAATTCAATAATTATCCATAATGTAATTATCCATGACTATATATAATGTAGTCATCCATTCGGCGTAAAATGTCCTAACCGTTTTAGCCGATACTGGGCAATCCTGTCATGTATGCTCATAGCTTTCAGTTCGTGACCTACGTCGACATTACTTTTGCAATCCTGCCACGTGTCTGAGAAATGTCATTACAGTCTATATTTTACCGGTGTTACTTAAGCAGCAGATTAAAACTGTAAACTCTTAAAGCATTGAATTTAGTAACTAAATAAGTATTATTTATATAATTGTACAATGTACTACTAGTATTTATTATTAAATAATAAGTAGGTAAGTATTTACTTAACTAAATATACGTGTATTCAATTAATTTTTTATTTTTATAAGTAAAATATCAAAGGAGTATTAAAAATACTTATCAGATTCACAAAACCTCATTGGAGTTTAATCTCAGTTTTAAAATAGTGTAGAATTTTTAGTCTTTTACTAATCATAATTCAATAAAAATATTTTAAAATTGTAGCTCGTTATTAAAATTTTCTTGTTATGACGGATACATGACCTGTCTACTGATGCTGTTTCACGGATACAATAAAGTATCAGTGAGAGTAAAAAAATATATTCAGAATTCACTTTGAAAAAGTGCAACATGTGTACATACGTACTTTGACAGGTTACAAGATAACGAAGCGAGGTATTGAAATGCCCCAGTAAATTTTGTAAGCAGTAAACAAAATTCTGTAACACACTTTTACACTTTGAAATTCGCAACGAATTACCTTTTTTTATACATGCGCATAAACAACACCAAGAATTTCTCTATTTTCCTTGCAGTATGTAGTATTTATAACTTGCCTGGATGGGCGTGTACATGCCTGCATTCATCTTGGGCAAAAACAAACTACCAAATTTTATTTTTATAAAATGAATGAAGCATTACTTTAATAAATATTAGAAGAAAATTTGAACTTAGAATTTTATTTAAAGCTTTTGTATACAAAGTATACAGTGTTAGTTTGGCAAAATATTGGATAGTATTTGAAGTCCACTGTTGGAAATCTATGCGGAGTCAATAGGAATAAGTTTTGCTCTCTGAACAAGTATTGAATGTTGAATTAATTTCTCGGCAACAACATAGCCTGGCGTCTGTCCTTTCCTTTAGTTTCAGAACTTAATCAATTCCTATCGGTCATTTTGTATTTCACGTCCTTTCCTGAAAATTACGAATTATCCCCTGTAGCTGATCAGGTTACCGAACTCGCTGTTCAAATTGTAGACAGCTGCTTATAGAAGACTCATAAAATAAAGTACTTGTAATTTTTTGTGAAAAATGCAACCGTTTCTTATCTCGTAAAGTGTTATGCGTGCTGCTATGTTGAATCATTAGAAATTCTGTACGTCTTGAAAACGCTGTGTTATACAGAATTATTGCTCATGTTTGCTGGTGTCCGATCACGGTGTTACATATTATGAGTTTGTGTTCATATGTTGAAGAGGTGTCCATTGAGTGTGTGTCCCCGTGTGTGTGCGCGTGTGTTTGCATGCGCGCTACAGTAAATTTTGCAGGAACATTCTTATTACGATAAAAAGTAAAACGCGCCTACTTGTAAGGTATACTAGAAACTTTAATTTCATTTGAATAATTTACGTGAACTTTTATATGTGACTCGCTTTTATTGTTTTCAGGTTGCAAACGCAAAGCTGATATCACACGAAAGAATTTTAGTTCGTACCGAAGAGCTGGTAACAATGTCACGGTTAACGTGTCTTGATACTTACATCGTTAACTAGTGTAAACTACCTTTACTGTAAACTTAACAACGAAGAAATGGAAACATCAATAATTGTACATTTAATAAATAATTGTTCGTTTATTTTTTATTCAAAATGAATATGATTGTGTTGTAGTGGTAGTGGATGTCCTGTCCAGAAAACGTTACGGTTTTCCCATTCTGAAACCTTTCAACGTTCAGATTTTGCGCTTTCACTGAAAGCTTGAATTAATTAAGCTTGAAACTAGTTCGTATGCGGCGTGTCTTTTCTTTTTAGTTTCACGCTTACATGTTTACCTTTACTTTTTTCAGTAGGTAAATATATATAAGTATATATTTCAAATGGGCATTTCCATACCATTCATTATTTCTGACAATTACAACTTTGACTTAATCCTGAAATAGTTTCTGGAGTTTCCTGTACTTCATCGGTGTAGTTAATTAATAGTGTCGACTTTTGAGCATTCAACGGAACACGAACAATGAAACCGAGTAATATGCTTTGAGTTGCGTCTTTAATGTTGTATAAAAATTTATTAAAGCAGTAGTCCTTAAGGTAAGACGTTAAAATGTTTCAGAAGTATGGTAATATTAAACAAAATTATATAAACTCTGTACGACGTTTGAAGCAAAAGTACTAGTTCAAACCCTACATGTAGCCCTATTTAAAGTCTAAAAAGTATTAATAAGGGCGACAAACGTTTTAATAAATCTAAAAGTATTTTAAGATAAACCTGTCATAAAGACTGTCAGAAATACGACAAATACTTAAATAATCATCAATAAATATACATAAATTCAAATATTATCAAGCTTCTAGCACTATATTAGTTCCGGAAAGTAGTAGCCTATAACCATCATGCTTAAAATGCATAATGAATACGTTTTCACTGGCGTTAACTGTCTGAAGTTGTTAGTTGACTATGCTATAAAGCGTCACGTCGCCATGTTGAATGCGGCCTTTTTGAAGTTTTCTATTTTCTATTTAGTTTCAACGGTTGCTTTAATCAACGCCAGCTTCATTGGCGTTCCGGCAGTTATTTTAAACAAACTATAATGCAATTTTCTTGGAAAATTATAACCATTATCTACTTGATAGCTAATGCTTAAAACGTTATTCTTTCAGTTTAATAAGGTTTTTGGAAAAACGATATTTATTAAGTAATTTTATATGGGTTGCTTTCATACATTCCGACTACCAGACAATAAAAAAAAATAAAATAAATTAAGCTTGTCAGGCAAAATTTAAAAGGAGAATTGGCTGAAGAAGAGCTTTACTTATGATGAAGAAATTGGCGAAGAAGAATGACGAAACGTCGAGAGAAAGATAACAACCGGCCGCAGTCAAATCCGTAAGTAAAGAGCCCTAATAACTAGAGATTTTTAAATGTACAAAAAGATACACACATGTTCATGCTCACACATACACACGCACGCACACACACAGAAATCGTACAATTCGGAAACAAAAAACTTACTGCGCCTTACCTTTCCACAGGTTCTGCAATAGCCGACTCACACTCAGAATACCAAGAGAGCCTTAAATTAGAAAGTGCTACGCGCTTTTAAAACCACCAACTTTAAAATTCTTATCTAAACGTTATTCGTAACTGACATTTACCAGATTAAACCCAAACGTCCATCTACGACTTCACTTCAAGTAAAACACAGGAGTATGGAGGTGGATGGAAACTGATTAGTTTGGTTGCAAACAACGCACACACTGTTTGCATACTCCGCCAACATTTATTTATTTTACTTTATTATTTGGTGAACTGTTACACGATTACACAAACGATTACCGAAAGACGAAACTTTAGAATTAAAGTCTGGATCTAGGCTTATAAGTAATTCTTAATTTAGGGCCTTATTATTATTATTAATATTATTATTAAAATTATTATTATTACGAAGTACTACATTGTGGGCAATTGTACAGTGACCTGTACAATTAGTTATTTTCTTACAAACCCTTAGTCCCTTAGTCAAACACTTTCTCTGCAGTGCACATGCTCAAGTTATTGAATTAACTCAACTGATGACTGAAAACTGAATCGCGACACTGTACAGAAATGACTTACCATTCAGTTAGAAACAAAATCACCCAGCACTGTTAAAAGGTTACTCGTTGCTCTTTATTTACTTTAAACTTCCGTTACTAGGACACAGTTAGTGATGGTCTCCGGCAAGAGTCCATCTTGGGTCCTACATGTAGTCTTAGTTTACAACTAATTTCGGAAGTTGGACTTGGGCGGAGAGACTTTGCTCTGCTCTAACAAACTCAAATCAGCGTGACTGAATTATACTCATGGCACACGTTAAGTTACCATTCGCAAAAATCACATCAAGTTTTAGCCTAAAAACAAAATCAACCCTTCGTTATAGACTGTGTGATAATAAGACCATGAGCACATCATTATAATTATAAAGAAAACCAAGATAATTATGTTTGTAAATGTGGTGGAGGGAGCAAGAGAGAGAGAGAGAGAGAGAGAGAGTGACAGAGAGTGAGATTGAGAGGGATGGAAGGGGAGAGAGAGGTGGATAGGCAGACAGGAAGTGAGACTGTGTATAGTGTGACGTATTATTTAGAACAATAAATTTTATTTGCAAGTGTTTGTTGCTACACTTGTATCAGGAATATGGCAACACCTTTTGTACACAAAGGTGCATACAGATCAACTTTGGCTTTTCAATCTACGTGTAATTTAAGATTTCTGGAAAGATAAATTTCAGTAGGAATTGTTATTCACAAAATCAGTTAGTTTGCTAATAGCACTCAACATGTTATATTTAAATACCTCACAAGAAACTTTTCGATTAATAAATCAAAAATAAACATGCAAATTAAAAAAAAATAAATTTCCGTAAAATATATTCGTTGGTTTAAAATTCAAAAATATGTATGTAAACAAAAATTTATCGCATTAAATTTGAACTTAATTCTTAAATAAAATATTTAAACATCCGAATTCTATTGTTAGTTACAAATAGAATCTGTTTAGTCGTTTATAGAATAGCTCAGTAAGTGCAAAATTGACACAGCAATATAATCCTTTCCTTTTTTACTTTCAAGACAGTGGATAGCATTTTGTTGGGGGAATATTTTCGAATAAAAAAAATCTTGATTGTAAGAGGGCTAAGCAGGCTTGGTTTGGTTTACGAGATAAAGCGTGTTGAAGTGTGATAAAACGTAAATAAAATTACCTTGACAGGTCATGTTGCAGAGTTTAATATGCTTCACCTGTACGGCCAAAGTGAGTGTGTAATTGCTGCGTACATGCAAAATCTTACTTAATAGGCCTACTAGATAATTTTGTTTTTCATTATGTAGGGCTACGATATATTAATTCTCAGCATGAATAAATCTGTATAACCATTCGTGTTATATTACGATTCGTTTAAAAATGGTATAGTAAATTATACATCCATTCGTGCCCGCGCACCCACGCACATAAACGTATGGATTTTACATACATAGAAAAAGAGAAAGAAAGAAAGAGGAAGAGCGAGACAGAGAGGGATAGCGTGTAATAGGATATTATCGGCTGTTGCTGCCTTCCAGCCACAGTCTCCAGTCTTCTCTACATTGCCATTCCTCGTCTATGAAGGTTTGTTTTTTAATTGCCACGTTCATTGTATCTGTCTATAACCTTCGAGCCCCAAAACTAAGTTTTTCTTCCCAAAGGATTCCTCTAACGTAACCCACCAATCAACCTAACCCTTTCGGGCACTTCCATTTCACCCCCGCTCTTCGTGTTACCACATCACGTCAATCTCTTATCTTCAGTACAACTAAGCACACCTTTTCACCTTAATTCTCCTTCCCCTTTAATTTTTTGTGATTCTGTCTATTCCTGACGGTCACAGCTCCGCCTGCAGTAGTTCATTTCCGTTCCTGTTACTTACCTCGTATGCTTTTTGATGATGACACAGTTTAACACTCTACACTTAATTTCAAGACACTATGGTACTGATCAATTATTGCGTACGTGTATTTGGTAATATTTCTACCTGACAATTGTACGGTAAGGAAAAATACTTATATCTTTTTTTCTACTGCTGCTAAAACTCAATATGGGTTAAGCCTTTTCAATGATTTTTACCCATTCAGCCCATAGTCTTCTCCATCTTCAAATTCTCATATTCCTCATATATCCCTATATATCCTCGATACATATTTTTCTTGGCCTTACTCTTGATTTCATACCTAGTGGTCCCCATTCTATTATTTTTCTGGGAATTCTGTGCTATTACATCCTCATTGTGTGCCACAGCCTACTCTATAATTCTATAAGTTTTATAAACCGATAAAAAAAACCTTTATATCAGTTATTTTCTCTGTGTTAGCAGTCTTCATAACAATCTTGTCGAATTTTGTTGCTTCTCTGCTATGTACAATTTTCCCTCGAACGAGGCCTTTCAGTTTCGCAACCATTATCAAGTTCTTCCTCTCATTCTCATTGTAGGAAGAACTTGATAAACCGAAAGGCCTCGTTCGAGGGAAAATTGTACACAGCAGAGAAGCAACAAAATTCGACAAGGTTGTTAAAAACCTTTATATATCTTATAAATCGATTCCCTGTATTAAATTAATTTTTGTTTTATTCATTCGTGTTCTCTATGAGCCGTCGTTATTTTGCACTAGTCCATAAATGTTTATCAGTATTTTTTGATCGAATACTCTCAAATACTGTTTATCTTTTTCCGTTAATACCCAGGTTTTACATGCATATATTACGACTTTTTGCAAAACTATTTATTTAAAAATTATAAATATCATTTTGATACACCCTTATAGTGATGTCTTATACTATTAGGAGGATTATGTGGAATAGGTTAACTGTTGTAACACCTAACGATACTAAATTTTTATTAAATTTATTTTGATTTTAACTTACAAAATGGAAAGCAAAAACATTTTCTAATTGTCATTATAGTATATACTGTATGTACAATCTAGAAAATCTCATTCCTTTCTTGAATAAATACAATCGATTAGACTGAAATGAAACTCAAAATTAGTGCTGTATAGTTTTAAGAGGGCTTAACTTATTTTTTTGAACCCAGTTTCAAATTGATGTATATTAGATTTATTATTTCTTAAGTGTACATTTTTTAAATAAAGTATATTTTGAGTAGAATAGTCATGTGATGGTAGAGCCAATAGAGGCAAAAAATATTATATTAAACTTTGTCTGAACCTGCCTAGTATGGTATTCTAAAAGATGTTGTTCGTCGTTTTCTACGAAAACAGAAAACTAGTTCAAGAATTTCTGATAAGCTGTATATTAGCGTAAAAATTAAAAAAATCTATAGACTTTGGCCACAAATACGACGTAATCTGTATTGCGTACCGTTTAGTTGCAAAGTAAATACAAGTATACAATCTCTGCAATATATTTTGCAATTACAATATTTTGTTAACATTTCATTTGCATCCAATTTAGTACACGCTGTTCAAGTTATGCGATATAATGTTGAATTCATCGTGTCTGGTTTTTAAAGCCTTCTACTCTATGGACTTGTCGTTTGTCCACATATCAAAAGTGTGATTTAAGCAATAGCTTATTTCAAACGATTGCATCCTATGTAGGGGAAATTGTTTTATTTCACTGGCCATTTACGAATTAGTAAAACATCTGTTAATCTGAGACTGGGGTGGGATAGTGTTTATAGAAAAAAGTAGAGTGTAGACGGTGATCGTAGACTGTAGCCAAACAGTATTTTTGTGTGAATTAGCATCATATAATAATTTCTAGTTAACCATAGTTAATCAAAGTTCATTGTATAAACTTTGTATATAATTGTTGTGAATAAATTATTATGGACAATTAATTAGTGAGCTAGATGTTGCAACAAGCCAATGATACTTAGTTTTAACGTGCGATTTTGTACATTGATGTCATACTAAATATTGTCAGGTTACAGTAAGTAAAACATAATAGTTGCCTATAATACAGAACTACTTTTCTCAGTACACTTTCTGTATTCTACGACTGCGGCCTGTTTTCTAATGGATAAATCAAAAACGTTTACTTGATATTCAATATTAGTACTAAGCACACTTCAACACTTATAAACACATTCATCGACTACAAATCTTAAAACCACAATAAATTAATGAGCCCACGTAAATTTGCTCACACAAAATACATATAATGTTATGATATTGCATGAATCGTAATCTTAAAACATTCAAACATTACTTAACTAGCTTAATAAACATATGTACTTAATTTTATAAATACTTCTGTAAAGCAAACACACTTGTATATAATATTCACACAAGTTATATACAATTGTACCATATAAAATCTAAAAGTCAATAATTTACATAGTTGGACTACTCTGAACAATTAAAAAAATCACACGTCCTCGTTGTCACTAATGTTCTATTTCTCTAAACGTACTCAGATTAAAAATGACGTCATGCACACAGTTACTGACAATTCAGAACCCTTAAATCATATGACTGACCGCTATCAAAATACCGTTAGTTGCAGACATTCAAGATCAACTTTGTAGCATAATGTCGAGGTGAAAGTGCCAGAAAGTTGTAGTGCGGCTCCGGAATATCACGCAATACGTAACAAACGTCACGTAGGCTCTACGAGTATTACCTATCGGTGTAACAATATATTCGTAGACGCATTACTTTATACTTGTTTCTTCGCAAAGTATAAACTATAAAAAACCAATGTATAAACTTCTCTACAATTACTCAATTGTGCTATACAAGTTTTCTTATAAACTGAAATAACAAGCAACAGTAAAGGTCTCTGCAAATTTATTTGCACACATTTGGGTTGTAGAAATAATCGTATATAACGATGTCAAAGTGCGTTTAATATTTAATCATTATATGCGGTAAATCATTAGGCCTATACATATTCCAAGGAATCTCAATGATTCGGAAATACAAATGTTGAAAGCAAAAATTGTTAAAGCGTAATAGTTAAAACAGTTTATTTCTATTGTATTTTAAATGGTATAGCAGATAATATAACTAACACGCAACGTGCAAAATTTAGCTTAAGTTTGCAATAAAGTTTAAATTAAAATTTGCATCCCACTCATCAGGATGTCATTTTATCTTAAGAGGAACTGAACTCAAAACTACAATTAAAATTAGATTATTAAATTGAAATTATATTCTATTTCAATATTTATTACTTTTATATATCATTCATTTATAAACTAAAATTCTGATGATGACAGTATATTATAAACAGCCGAAAAATTGTTAACATTATAAATTATATTCTCGTTTAAAATATAGTGTTTTTTATAATATATTAGAAAGACAAGAATAATGTGAGTAAATATGAATCTCTCTAGCTATATATATATATGTGTGCGTGTGTGTATGGGGTGCAGGCTCGTGTGCGTGTGTGAGTGCGTGCGCGCGTCTGTTGATGAAAGATTGAGAGGGAGAGAGTGAGAGAGAGAGAGAGAGACTCTGCACAGGTCTTTATGATGCCGACGTTGTTTAAAATTATCATAGAGAGATATTAAATTTTATTCGTTTTGTATGTGGGGGGGGAGGAATTACTGTTGTTGGCTTCAGGTAATTACCAAAATAATTTATCTTTGTGCACATCAAAGCACTGTAAATACAGATATCAGATGTTTGCGGTTTACTGTTTAATCTGTAATCCCACTTCCCCTGGTCTGATACGCTTATACATGTTATTGCGAATCCAGATTGCTGAGATTAAGTAGGAATATACAAAAGTATGAAAACATTAGTATTATTTGTTTTAGGTGTAGCATTTGTTTATTGCAGTGGTACGTAGACAAACTTAATGTAAAACAAAAATTTTATTCACTGACTTTGTTTAGCCTGAATCACATAATAATAATAATATTAATAATAATAATATAATAATACCTAATTATTTGACAATAATTGTATTATGAGACGCATCGCTCTAAATTAAAAATATTTCAAGAATGTAATCAACATGTATTATTGCTTTTAAGGTGACTATAAATTTTAATGTTAAACGTTACAACGAGCTCGTGCAAATTTGAGACTCGTAAAGAAGAAGAAGAAGAAGAAGAATAAGAAGAAGAAGAAGAAGAAGAAGAAAAAGAAGAAGAAGAAGAAGAAGAAGAAGAAGAAAGAAGAAGAAGAAGAAGAAGAAGAAGAAGAAGAAGAAGAAGAAGAAGAAGAAGAAGAAGAAGAAGAAGAAGAAGAAGCTAGAGATCTACAGATTTCTTGGTGTCGGAATCATAACGTTTCCAATAGTCTTCATTTTTATCACAAACATTTCACATAAATTTTTAATGAAAATTATAAGTCTCTGTAGTCACTAACATTTAATATAGGTCTACCAATCAATATCTTTTGCTTATTTAAAAAGTGTTCCGTGGTTTTGTTGCAAAAGCAGTATGTTCTAATTTCTTCATCCCCTTCTTAGTTTATTCTTTTTCTCCTTATTCTTCTTCACACCTTTACTTAGTCAGTAATCTGCTTGTTTACCCCGTCTTTGCACTCCCTACAACCATTTATTCCTTAGTCGGCCAAACGTGGTATGTCGTGTTGACCTGAATAAACATATTTTTTTTGCCGGCTTTGAATCTAGCATTTTTCTGATCGTTTTTTTCCGTTTTCATGTTTAAACGTTTGCAAAGTTTGAATATACTATTCCAGTTTCAAACTAGTAATTCTCTTCCTATATATTCAGATTTTATGTTGTGATTTTAGATCATCCTTTAACTCGGCTTAAAAATCTAATTCCTGTGTCTGTAATTTCTTACTTTTTTGTTGTTGTCTATAATTCATCCTGTAGGCAAGTATTATGACTACCATAAATTTTTGAAATATATCATATTTATAATCTTGTTTCTTTTTATATGCATTTTCCAATTTGAGAAACAGTGGTTGACGATAGCTTTTAAGTTGTATGTACTTGTTTAAAGTTAATATAATATTTTTATTATGTGCAATTCTTCACATCTAAAGCTACAAATGTTTCTAAAATCTGTTAACGTTAGGTTCGTTTTCATTGTATGTTTAGAATATTTGGAGCTTAATATTAGTAATTATTAAAAAATAAAAAATAATTATCTTACAAAATTCACGGAAAATTCAATTAGAAAATACGAATAAATTTTGTATTAAACTACATCACACACGCGCGCGCGCGCGCTCATTCACACAGATACAGTAAAACTATATTTTATTGTATACTTTTATATTTTATTGCATTTTATTATATTATTACAACTAAGTATAAATTTCTTTCACTTTATACAGCCTAAATATATTGGTACAAAGTCAGTATAATCTGCTGGAGTCGGAAGTATTATGAGGTTATATTATGCCAACATATATTTAGTGTACGTGAAAAATACAGATAGGAATAATCTCCTAAAATTTTAATAAATTGTGGTTGTAAGCAAATACTCTGATTCCTAGGCTATAACTTAAATGTGCTACTATCAGTTTATCAGATACTTAAGACAGTCGTGTTTGCAACACTTCCTATTAATCGAGGCAGTGACCATTATATTTAAATTCTTTTATGCTTTTCCGTAAAAACGTTTCTACTAATTATTTAATCGTTGCAAGAAATGAGCGTTTTGATTTTAAGACGTATGACTGATGTTGCTACAACAACTCAGATTTCATTCCGGTAGAATTACAACAAGATCACAGATGGTTATACTCATACCAAAGTTTTTGAAATATCCTCATTCAAATCACAGTTAATTCAGCAACATTCCTGAACAAAAACAATACTCCATTACGCACTCTGTTGTAATAATCACCGAAATCATAAAGTTGTTACAATTCAACTTTTAATATCACCAAGTTAGCCTATATCGCTACGTAGTTGTACATTCCGATTCCGAGTTTAGGTTGCGTTTTAACGGAAACTGTGAAAAACAATTGATCTCGACACAACGAGGTTCTGCTAGACAGGTATAGAAGCTTGGTAATGTGCTGCTGC
This sequence comes from Magicicada septendecula, assembly GCA_034769895.1. Taxonomy (NCBI): domain Eukaryota; kingdom Metazoa; phylum Arthropoda; class Insecta; order Hemiptera; family Cicadidae; genus Magicicada; species Magicicada septendecula. The sequence goes on along the minus strand of CM068374.1, from coordinate 140,378,042 downwards.
AACTAACTACCCATAACTTATTACCTACCTAATAAATTATAAGATTATTATTATGAAAATATTCATATATTCCGTTACGTAACCAATTAAATCGTTTCTTTACTTTTTAATTTAATTTGTGGCGTGGTGTTAATTTAATTTATTATTTATTTAGTCGTGAGGTTTATTACATATTTCTTGCATGTGCATTAATCGTCTCATCGAACGATACAGCCGACGAATGCCAAATATAACACTAGGCACTACATTTCATTCGTTTCACAGAATTACGTACTTCAAAACAACCATAAAATATTGTAACACTAAAATAAACATAATTAGCATGCTTGACGCGTCCCTCCTAGTACACTACGCGTACAGTCTAGACGATAAAATAATGTAAACTGGTCAATCTAGATGTGTGTAATATGACGAAGAAAGCCATTTAGTCATTTACTCAGCAATGTAAAAATAAATATCTCTTTTCTATCAGCTCATTAAAATCGAAATAAACACCTGTAATGTATACATTTTAAACTGCCTATGTGTTTGCCTAAAATTACAAAATACCGTTAAAATTACAAAATTTTCCCCCTGATAAACTACAATGTCACCACTATTTTACACTTTATAATGCACACACTTTATTCGGATAAATTGGCACACATTTATTTTTAAAAACTAATTGATTGCAAACAGCAAAAATTCAGTCGAATTTTGATAAACTGTAGTACAGTAATTACAAAATATAAATATAACTAACACGGTGTTTGAACATAAATTGAATTATCGGCAAGAAATAATAAGTCAAAATAAGACGTTTGTAAGTTTACTTAAATTAAAGTGCCATTACATATTTTATAGTTTAAGGCCTATGGATATTGTATGCCTATTAAATAGTTCAATGTCTGTGACTTTGATTATATTGATAAGAACACAGTATAATTGAAGTACTGAATTATATGTGCCCTTAACCAGGACCTTAGTGCTAAATCCAAAAACGTCAAGTTAACACGTTTGGTAGATAGGCCTACAGATTGACGCAACATAGATACTACAATCTTAGTGTCTAGAGTTGTTCAAGGTTAAATAAAGCTTGTAAATATTTCCAGTACATTTAAGTAGATATTACTTAAATAGAACGGACATATTAGTGGCTGGTTATAAAATTATGCAGAGGAAATAAAAAAAATTAAAGACACTATATTACAAAAATTCTGAATTTTTCCCACTGTTTTATTTTACAAGTAATATAAAGTAACCTGCAAACCACTTAATAATCTAACAGATACAGTCAAACGTATCTATGAAAGAAAATAAAATTTTCATGACACATCCGACATGGAGGCGTATACATGTGTTTCATATTATTCTCTAAGCACTTGGTATTCTTTGAGAATTCGTTATATATTCTGTATCACATTTAAATTTGGATATTCAATTGCAAACAACAAAGAATACGATCGACAAAGCATTGTTGAAATCCCTCCGGGTAAACTAAAGTTGTGTTTCTGAATGTAGTATATTATTCGTAGCCGTAAGATATGTTTCTAAACACCGAAAAACGTTCAGTGTGTGTCATCATGTATAGCTTGTTATTCATTTTATTTTTTAAATTGTATCTGAAGAAATAAATTTGGATAACGTCTCAACGACGTCTTTAAACTAAATACCACAAAGCTCAAACATTCTTCAGCAATTATAAACAGCACACTATATCTTATATGTGTTCAATAAGTAACTTAAATCTACTATGTTTAATCCGAATTATTGAAAAATTCTCTCTTCATCTTGTTTATTAGTGATAAATTGTTGTAGCTTCCTTAACAAGTTAATTAATATCAGCCCCTTACATAGCACTTCCTACAATTATAAATTTTGTAAAGAGTAAAACACAGTAAATTTGTAAGTGAAACGAATAGAAAGAATTCATTCTGTACAAATATGTAACTGATATTGTAACGCTTACACTAAAATTATATAATAAAGCGTAGGAATATTGGCACCGGTTAACGTAACTGTTTCTTGTACACCACGAGTTATAACTTTAAGGTACATGAAGGTCCTAGCATATATAACTATAAATTACATAAATCAGATTGTATATAAACCGGGTCTAAGAAGTAGCGTCTAAAGGATATTGTAGGAAATTACAAATATGTTTTGTTGTACAAGGAAGCAGCAATGAATAAACATCTTAACACAAAATTTATTTCTAGGCAATGCCAGTTTCCTGTTGAACCTAATGACTGGTGAGAGTATGTCTGTATGAGAATGTATTATAGTGGAATATAATCACGTATTTTAATGACTTCGTATATTATTCATTGCAGAGAATTTTGCGAAGTCAGTTTACTTCTCTTGAAAAATTCCTTTACTGCCTCACTAAGTTCCTTTTGAAATAGAGTTAATAAATCAAATAAAGAGAGACTTACGGCTTACTGTTTGACACAAGTGGTGAAGGTAAATTACTACATGATGAAAGATTTCGTGAGCTACGGTCATTAATTAGGAATTAATTTCACATATTTTTGTAGGCGTTTTGACAAACTTTATTGAGCAGCATCAAGACCTGTATACAGGCGAAGCACAAATAAATCATATATTCCTATAGGTTTTTGTTAGTAAAAGTATGTGTATCTATTACATACAGATCAATACACAATGAGAACTACTCACGATATTCAGCCGATACAAATAACATAAGAAAATTTCATTAATATTACCATTCATTATTACGTAAACTAATTAATTACTAATTACTGGTATTGTATTTAGTTATATTATCCCGAACATTATAATATTTTCAATACATATTTATTTATAACGTTTCCAATGGTAACGATAAATTAAAACCTTGACCATGAAGTGTTGAAGTGTTAGGAAATATAATTACTTTACACCAAACCCCAGGTTACACTGACAACTCCGATAACGCACATTAATAGCGCAAATCCAAGACTGAATTTGAGTGACCGCTGGCTGCTTATATTTTATACCCCGCTCAGGTTATATAAAAATCTGCCGCTTCCTGGATGACGCGTCGAGAATAATTTTGCAGTTACTGGAAGTTGACCTGGTCGACCTACCTCGTGCATATCTCGCAGACCGATTGACACACACGTTAGGCAGGTTGCCTATCACGTAAATGTAAAACTACGATCTATGTTGCATTAAATATTTTAATATGTGTTATGGATTCTTTAACAATAAAAGTACGTTAAAAGTGGTTAATCTCATACATATATACATTGGTTCAAACATGCCACTCAGATCGCCATTACGCCGTTTGTTTCAAGTCGGCCTACTGATAAACTAAACGCCATTTTGAAACATTCATACTGACCATAATCAATTTGGTTTCCGTCGACAACTTTAAATATGTACCGTACTAGTGTTAAAGGTTTCCACTATTCCGTTTGCCATACAGTAGTTTTGAATCCTTTTACTATTCCATTTTATCGATAATAAAGTTGTATCGTTTTCGTCTTGCCAGTACTCAGTATGTAAGAGAACTGTTGAAATGCAGTCGAAACAAAAGCTTTCCCTTTGACTACACAATTTGTATTATGAATTTCCATTAGAATAAAATGAAAGGAACATAACGCATAACGTTATGTACTTTAACGTACATAAATAAAAATTCGGTTTTATATGTTAAAGATATAAATTAAAATTTAAAAAGGAACATTTGCCTTATCTCGGAGTAAAAGGTTATTAAATAAACAAAATTACATAGGATAATTATTCTAATTATAACATAGGATAATTGTACATATAAAGTGTTGACAGAAATTTTCAAATCCTGCATGTATCATTGATCGTTGTAATTATGAAATTCGTATATCGTAATTACGTTGACGGAGGAAAGAGAGATGGCGTGTAAGAATCTGTGATGACAGAGGGAGGCTTCTTGTAACGGAGAATACAGATTGCTAGACATTAATAAGGGCGCTCAGGGTGGAGAGGAAAAGCCTACTGTATTCACTCTAAATGTGAAGTGGATGAAAGTGATTGATTGATATGTAGGTTGAAAGTGACTGTATTATATGAGCTGCCGTATTTAAAATTACGTCCTGATACCCGTTTATTGCAAACCACTAGACAACAGTACAGTAATGCAAGTATACAGCTGGTATTGGTTATTAATATATATTGTATTTCAATAAATAAACCAATAAAAATATTTTTTATTATAATTTACTCTACTTGTTGCTTACTGAAACAAAAACATTCTATTCTTTATTTTAACATAACGCTTTATTAACATAACTTTTGATGGTAACTTTCCCTGTTTGTTTCTTTCATTAGAAACTTACAAGCTTTTTTAATTTAAGTTCTTTAGAAGTGTGAGTAGGATATAGTAAATTTCTGTTTCTAACAAATAATAAATTAATAAAATTCTTTAAAGAGACAATCAAATTGAATCCAAACTAATTCACAGCCATTCAGGAATATTAGAGTAAAATAATTATAGAACAGTAAAAAGATAATTATAATTATAAAAATATTTAAATTTACAATATACAGTAAAAATATAGTATAAAATATAATGAAAGTATAATATAATGTAAGATGATATAAAATGTTCATCACGTTTAATATATGATTATTACATGTGTTCGCTTATAGAAAGCGTCAATCGAGATTTTGAATAGACGCACATTTTACAGGCTAAATCATTTTACATTTACAAAAAAAGAAGTGAAGGTAGTTCTCCCTTGGTAATTGTCGGCTTTGTCTCTCCATAAGTGCATTTACATCAAACACTCCTCTATGTAATAGATTAAGTATACATACTATAAAAATTACACAGAGGAATTTGTTACCCACAAGATATACTCTAATGTTTCGTAGCATTCAAGCTATACATTGTATAACGGTCTCTAAAAGGATACTTAAACCATCATTAAAACAGTCAAGTTTCTTTTTCTTGTATCAGTTTCCTCATGATATGGTAAGAATATTGTTGATCTCTGAATCATATCTTTGAACCGGATATATACAATTCATTTTAAACTATGTAATTTCGTATTCATACTAGAAAAATGTGTCGGAAGATTGGTATTGAGAGAAGATTTATAATTCTACTATCGATACTAAAAACCGTTGACTTGACAGTATGTGAGTCAACGCTTCTTGTTATGAGCCGTGAAGATGCAGTATCATTTTCAATATTATGTTGTGTATTGTTATGTAGAATCGACTTTGTTGCAGTACTGTGTTGATTTTGCAATGCTGTGTTTAAAGAATACACAATATTGGTAAATAATATTATTCGTAATGTTTACAAAGTGTTTTTCAGCCTTTGTTATTGCCTTAAAAATAGCCATGCTTAAATTATATCCTGCTTTTGCAAAGAAAACATTTCTTCGAGAATACATCTGTATGAGAATGTATTATGTGGGGAATATTGCAAAAATTAATGACAAGAAAAAATGGTTAAAATTATAATCCTACAAACTTGTTAATAAATTACTAGTAACAAATTTAAAATTTTTATGAAACGCAATAGTTCAAACAACTGTGCTAAAATTATATACGTCTTTACAATCTTGAGGAGTTGGTGAAGCTCAGAAATTCAGTAGCTTCTACTATGTAGGCCTAATAAATAAATTCGTTTTAATATTATAAAGGAGCACTGCGCTTTTATGTAATAAACTCTGTAAAAATTTTTAAGTAAAGGCAGTTTAAAAAGCAGTAATATCGTACTTATATTTGGCTACCTGTGCTTCCTACCAATTTTTCTCCTATTCCTTTTTCTTATTATTGTTATTGTTATTTTTCCTATCTCTTGTTACTATTTTACATTTTTCTATGAAAATCTCTAAGTTGTTATCTTTTAAACGCATGCAGATGTGGTGGACTAACATACGGGTATAACGCTGTCTGCTGAAGATGTGCTACATTTGTGTCCTACTATTTTGTTCATTCTCTCTCTCTCTATATATATATATATATATATATCTCACACACATACACACACACACACACACACCATGGTGTTTATGCATAATATAGTATCAGTACGTAGGTACCATATAATTTACATACATTGTGAATTAAATACATCATGCAGATTAGAGTAACAAATATGTGGAATACGTGGACTAAAGGTGTTATGGAAAGGAGACAGAGACATATAAAAACCGTGATGTATGCAAAAAGCAGGTAAGAGTTAACCCAACATCACACAGAAGCTGGACACACTACAAAATTCGAAGGCATGGGAACAATAGCCACCGTCACTAACGAATCAGAACCAAATTTATGAAGAATCATGAAGATTTACAATTCACTTATGAAAAACACCAGAGAGGCGCGTCCAATAGATCTGATAGTGGAAACATCTTCCCAAATATCGGTAGCAAATTTTCCGATAAAGACAGACTGAGTAACATTTACGAAAGCTAGATAGTCAAAAAGCTAACAAGTCTTGCTGGGGAAAATGAAAAGGAGGAAGGCATCATCATCAGCAAGGATGATTTGTTCGCGTCCCAAACAAGCAAAGTCTAGAGCTGGTCACTCCAGCGCTTACTCGGACGACCCACACCTCTCCATCCTTTTGACTTATAATTTCATAGTTGTTTGGGGATGCGGCAGCCATCCATTCGGCAAACATGTCTCCACCAATTCAGCCGATACTGGGCAATACTCTCTAGTATACCCATAAAATTCAGTTCCTGCCGTATATGTGAGTGTCCTTTATGATCCTTTATGATCATGGAGAGTATACCCTGCCACGTGCCTGATAAATCTCCAGCTGCTTACAGCTGCAGCTGCTTGGATGCGACTGGCCTCCCTTTCTTTCTAGTTGAATTCTCAGACCCATAAAGACGTTTGGGAAGGACCATCACCTTGTAGAAAGTTTGGCGTGCTTTTTGCTTGTTAGCTTAAGAGTTCGTCTGATAAGAGTGTGAATTGCTGAGTGGCCAATCATAAAATGCTCCGGAAGATACATCTGCCAGTTTTGTATATTAAGTATTATAAAGGGTTACTCCTCTGTAGATCCTGCAGTCCTTACGGTCACCTTTCTTGAAGATGGGAAATACTTTTGCAATCAGGCAAGTAAGTCCGTACTAAAGGAGGTAAAGTGAGGGTCGTTCGTACTAAAACTAACATTACTGAAGAAGACAGCCAAGAAGAAGGATATAAAAACGGCGAAAACGAAAAAATGTAAGTTGCCGTATTCATAAGATCAAGATAACTAAGGAAACAGTTTGCACAAACCTACCAGATCAAGTTAGGGTTGTTTGGTACATACTGTATACAAATATATGAGAAATATCTCCTCTCCTCTGTTGTATATATACGTAGCAATAAAGCAATGTAAATTTTCTGCATTTTACATATACTGACAATGTTATAATACATATTATAAACTATTGATTCTATTTTTCGTATAAAAATTACCAACAGTCAGCCATTAAAAACTTTTAAGAAGAACAGGACAAAAATATGTAAGCAAAATATGGCACAATATTTTATTTAATTTTAGACAAGAATTTTGAATAGAAAATTGCTATAAAATAGACAAAATTTAGAATCCCGCAGACTCCCAAACTATGCTTACGAATATACACTGTTACTATTATTACGTTTCAACCGGAGGCAACGCAGTGTTTGTCAATAAAAATGTACATCAGTAATACTGGCGAATACAGAATTTTCCTACTACATCATCCTCTTGCGTTTCGTTGCCTTTGTGAATTCGTTACAACTGTATCGTATCAACTCTATCGCTGTTTGACAGTTATATTTAGTTACTGAACACGACGGTGTAGAAAGTGAATGTCGAGGGGATTGTTACCTCCCCTTCGGGAATACAAACCGAGTGTTCACTATAACGTTTGCAGAATATAAAGAACAACACACACGCCTCGTGGGTATACAAAAAAAAAAAGAAAAAACAGAAACGTTATAACACTGAAAACTATTTTTCTTTATATTTAGTCTGTTATCTTTGTAGTAGAAACAAAATTTGTATTTCTTAATTCAGTAATTACATTTTTAATGAAGAGCAACATAAACTTTTGTAAAGTTTTGTTTACCTTGGCTACTTATTTAATAATATAACACGTAGTTTTACAAGCACTGTAAAATAAACCCTCACATCATAACTGTCAAAGCAATGATAGGAAGAAAAACTAATTAAACCCATATCAGGGGACGATAACAATTTCTCCTTGTCAATACGCGATAAACATACGTATTCATATAATTGAAGTTAGATATTTTTGTAGATTTTTCTGGTATCCCGCATTTATATTAAAGTGATAATGATTTTACTTACCGTCTTCTTAAACCAGATTTATTACTATTTACTTAAATTTGAAAACGGTGTCTCTTCTATTGACATAGTTTCAAGAACGTTATCAATAACTTCATAATCCATGTTAAGAAAGTAATTATTGGGCAATATCATTCTTATACATAGTTTATGATAGAAATATGAGTTGTATCAGTTGTATCTAGTTAATGGAAAAGTCAAACCGTTTCAGAAAATCAAGCCAGGTTTTAGACCAGACAGTTTAAAAACGGATCAACTATACGCAGCGATTCAAAATTTAGCGACTGGTATAAAATTCTATTTAATAGCTGTTGCTTTACGGCAGAAAACTAGATTAATGTTGTTCAAAATTTTAAAATATTGGATACCAATAAACTGACGAGACTTGCCAAAGTTGCAATGGTAGGTACAACTGCTCATTTGGGTTATAAACAAATTTTCACTATCATCCACAATTTCCCAAGATCTATTTCCTTAAGGCAAAATAGTTCCAATCCTATTTTAAATATTTTAAAGGCTGTCGGACGAATTGTTGGCTTTAAAGAGTGGAATGAAACAATTGACAACCAGAAAATATGCTACCGTTTTAGGTCACACAAGAAACTCGTATACAACTATTTTTTCAGTTAATGGTTGTCAAACAAGTGCTGATATAACAACAAGTAAATCTCACATAATTAATACTGTAGTAAAAGTTAACGCAGGTAACAAGTTCCAGATAACTACACAATATTTCACAGTTACCACTTTACACTGAACCTTCTAACAGGAACAGGTAGCCTACCAATAATCACAACTGCAAACTTTATTGATAGGAGAATCGGTGCAATTACATCTCGACAATGTTTCGCAGTATTCTAGCACTATCAGTAAAAGTAAAAGCCGAGATATCAGAGAATCCGCCAACAAATTCCACATGTGATGACAAACCTGTTACATAATCTGTGTCCAACATCACAGCGCAGCTACACCAATTAGAAAACGTTCGGAGTAGCAATAACAATATAGTGTGTAGTTAGCAAAATCCCCTTTGCTATGTCAAGATATAATTTGGAATGCGCTTAATAAATCAAAGGGAGGAACATGATACACACAGGACATTGCCATAAAATAATATCTTAAATGATATCAACAGTTATACCCGCATATAGAAAAAGAGTCGGAAACGGTAAACATCCAAACGTCTGTGAGGATAAACAAACTCAGGTTACTAGATGGAAATATAATTCTAGGATAGACAAAATAGAATGATGCAAAGCGTAACATTTAGAGACCACAATTTAGATATTGTGGGATAGAGGAAACATGAATTAACATAGGTTTGCAGAGAGAGTGAAGAAATTTAAAAAGAATTATATTTCAGGAAGAATGCATATTTGCATTGTTATCATTTTTAAATATAAGATATAAATGGATAAAAACTAAGATCTGTAAGACTATATTACTACCTTTTGGAAGCAAGTGAATGTGTTCGAAATTATGTACTTCAGTATGAAAATAATAGGCTATTTGAAGATGAGCTGAGAGGCTTGAAAGCCCTCATGGAAGTGTAAGTGAGCGTTAGTGGTAGCAACACAAGTTTAGCATAAGTTAGACTTAACTACTAAATTGTATTTATCGTTTAAGTATTTATATTCAAACTCAATAACGTCATTATCAACACTTGTCTGACCAATGGTTCGAAAATAACGAGGACTTTAAGGTGCGAAGAAGTATTTTATAAGAAGACATAAGTAAGACGTAAGTTGCTGTACATAAATAATCGGAAAAGCAACAGGTAAATAAATCATATGACCACAATGTTAAAAATTAAACAATGAGACTTTCTGTTTGAATGTATGGAACAATGATTATCAGAGGTTGCTTTTCAACAAATTCGCAGTACTACATCTTTCCAAGTTCTTAAGATTGCAAACATGCAAATACTTTTCAATGTACACGTACAATTTTTCTTATTAAGGAAACCTTTAAGATTACATTATAATCTATTTATATAAGATAAAAGGTTCCTACATAATTCATACGTAAGACGAAAAACCAGACGCTCGAAGAACAACAATTTGCGACGTCAGAAAAAAGCTGAATATAAGGTGAGAAACAGACAGATATTACTACAGGGACGTAGTGTACCTGAGGGACAGTTATCAATACAAGTTTTAAGCGATCGTAATGAGTGGTCGTTATGAGAGTGAAAGTAAGAGAACTAACTGAGATGCCGAACTATCGGTATGCTTAGTGCTTTGAGTTGGAAACTTACCTCAAGTTACAGGTCTGGACATGTGTATAGTTAAACAATATCTTATATGTAGTCAGTCACATTCATGCATTTTGTTAGTTAATTTTCTTCAGTATAGATACTCAAAAGATCGTGTAACTTAACCATCACGTTCTCGAAGAATTGCGAATGTTAAGGAAAATATTATTATTACGAGTAATGTTGATTATGTCTTTTATGTTGTGTTAACATATTGGCTTTATATATGTACTAACATACACATATCAGCTGTACATTTAACGCAATAAAATGGTTGGTGTTATGCCATGCTAAAGTAATAGACTCAATACTTCATATTACAGGCATTAATAATTAATGTTTACTTTGTATTCGTCTAAATACAAAACATAAATATTCACAGCAAAATTTTGTTTACAACTATTATCTATATTTAAAATTTTATCATTTCTATAAGTAAAAGCGACGGTACATGGGCTAGAGATAATAAAGAAAAAGCTGAAGCGTTTGCTGAACATCTAGCTGACATTTTTAAGCCAAATAATACCCAGTCTGATACAGAGCTAGATGAAGATACAAATCATGAAGAGGAGGACATTCAACTGGTCACCCCAAAAGAGGTAGCTAAGGAGATCAAGATAAACTTGAACCCCCGAAAATCACCTGGCTTTGACCTCATTACAGGTGAGATCTTAAAGCAGTTACCTAAGAAAGGGATTGTTATGCTTACATATTTATTCAATGCGACACTTAGGCTAAAGCTTGTTCCTAGTGTCTGGAAGGTGGCAGAAGTTATTATGCTACGTAAACCAGGCAAGCCGCCAAATGAGGCCAAATCATATCGGCCCATATCACTGTTGCCAACTATATCAAAGCTTTTTGAAAAACGTCTGTTGCAAAGGCTAAATCGAGTAATAGAGAGAAAAAAGCTGATACAAAATCATCAATTCGGGTTCACACAAAAACATTCCACAATAGACCAAGTACATAGAATAACGGACACAATAGAGAAAGCACTAGAAAAAAAGCTAATCTGCTCGACAATCTTCCTCGATGTGGCTCAGGCCTTTGATAAAGTTTGGTATAAAGGTTTAATACATATGTATAAGACTGTATAAGTAACTTAAAATTATAACAAACGTTAGATGTAAATTGATGGTTGGTCTTTTAGACCAGTTTCAATAAAAAAAATTCTAATAAGTTATTATTTAATTTTAGTTTTCACCATAGACGCATCCCTTATAGGTTAATTAGTAAAAATTATTGTTAAGGCTTATTAAAAGTTATATTTTATAATTGTAAGTAAATATGAAAAAATTATTCAGTTATATGGAAGATATTACATATTTATTTCATTCATAAATGTTCATTTTTTCTTGTATATTTAATATTATTAATAATATTAAAACTTTTTTACAAGAATATATAATTATTATTAATTTGTGAATTACGATTTTTCAATAGCATTTAACTATGATCATCAGATATATAAGTTTATCGGCAAACTCTTAGGCTGCTGAATAATCGGAATGGGTTCTACGTTATCATAACACACTGGACGTTTCATATTTATGTTGTCCGTTATACGGAAAAAACGATAACATTAAAAAAACTATCTCTCCAACATTACGGTATTTGTTATTCAAAAGAATTAAAAATTGAGCACTTGTTAGTGCCCCCGCCCCTAAAAAAACAAAATGACGCCAAGACGACGTCAAAATATTAAAAAAATAAGAACATTGGCTATGGAATAACCTATACTTTTAAAAACGTGTCGCACATGTATTAGATCGTATCTACTGGGTCTGACAAGAAGTATGTTAGGGGAGCCTGTAATACACGAACGTCAGTATTATAATACGTTTAGGTAATACGTCACTAAATATACGATCTAGCATAATGCACGCCAAGCAATACAAAATAAAATACAAATTGGAAAAAATGACGCCAGGACGACCTCAAATCATTTAAAACAAATAAAACCTTTGGGTACTGAATAACCTATATTTTTAAAAACGTGTCGTACATGTTTTAGGAATCGTATCTACTATGTCTGACGGAAGTACGTTAAGGGTGCCTGTAATACACGAACGTCAGTATTATGATATGTTTATATTACTAAACACATAATGAAGCATAATAACGCTGCACATACGTAATGTACACTAGATAATAAATAAAATGTAGAAATTATAGAAAATGTAGAAATCTACTATATGTATAAAGAGTAGGAATACGGAAGTGTAAATGTAGTAATGTATAACATGTAAAAATGTAACGGTACAAATTGTATGAACAATGTACTACGATGAGCGTGAACATTATAACAGACATAAAATAGGAAACATTTATTTAACAGCTTCCACGGTTTTAGAACTAACAATCTCAGACAATTTTAGTACGTAGGCTTTCACGGCTGGTGTCATTATAATTATCTAAAACTTCCGGGCTGAAAGGCCGTGGTCGAATGCTTGATCTTCTACAGCTAGACGTTTCAGCCACACCACCGGTGGCCATTTTCAGTAGCAAAAAAGTGTTCGAAATAGATGGTACGCCGAACACGTCTCCCAATGAACTGGTTGCTTGTTCCCAGTTCATTGGGAGACGTGTTCGGCGTACCATCTATTTCGAACACTTTTTTGCTACTGAAAATGGCCACCGGTGGTGTGGCTGAAACGTCTAGCTGTAGAAGATCAAGCATTCGACCACGGCCTTTCAGCCCGGAAGTTTTAGATAATTATAATCTCAGACAAGTATATTATCATGATGTAAGGTTAAGAGGAGTGAAGTCTCTGTGTGCGCACTGTTAAACACTATAACTTACCGATCTCTCTCTATGTGTGTGTGTGTGTGTGTGTGTGTGTGTGTGTGTGTGTGTGTGTGTGTGTAGACGATACGGACAGGAATACTAGACCCACGCATAACTATACGTCTTGCAAAATTGTGCGAAACTGACTAGATTCACGCGAAAATGGAATATAAAAATGCTACACAGCCGTGGACTCAGGATAGTACGAATTCGTGTACGTATAAAGTGGTAGTAGAAATATTTGTTAATTATTACTATATACAAATAAAACAGAGTAATAATAAACACTCCTATTACGTGGAAAATGGCAAATTAAGAAGAGTTACTGTATTTTCCGGGAGGAGAATGCATCGAGGAAAAATACCAAAGGCAGTAGAGGTACGGAAAGATGAAGTGTTGAGAAGAATAGTGGAAGAGAAGAATCCTGAAGGTGATAGAAAATAGGAAAAAGGATTTGGTTAGGTGATTGTTAAAGAAGAGACTGCTTGCTTACAACTGCCATGGAGGGTGTCGTAAAAAGAGAAAAAAGAAGAGGGCGTGAAGAGTGAAGTTAATAGATAGCATTAAAATCAGAGGGTGTTACGAAGAAACGAAAGGACTGGTATGCAATAGGACGACAGCTTGGAGACCTTTTACCAATTTAAGAGCTGCCTTGGGGCAGAAAACCAAATAATAACTGTATTGTCCAAAAGTGTTTACAGACGAAAATCGTTAATACAGGCAAATAAATATTTATGTTCTGAAAGTGACTCCAAACCTGTTGTAACAATAATGTACAAGCCCAATATCGTTTAATCGATCTTCGACAGGTAGTAATAGGACTATTTACATCCAAATCTGAATTATTTTCTTCCGTGCAATACCATCGTCTTCATGAGTGAAAGTAGTACGTTTTGTGAGTAGCGCATGTGATCAAGATATCTGACGTGGTTAGACCACACACACACACACACACACACAAGCGTACGTAACATCTGAAGGACTACCATAGACATACACACGCACATCAAGGGAGAGGAACCTAACTAAATTAATTCAGTTAAAAAACAGACAGGAATGAAACAGAGACAATAATAAATGATCTGTAAAAAGTATAAACATCTAAACAGTTTGGATAAGTTATTAAGTAGTAAAACTGACATAATATTTATTTATTTAAGAGCATACATTAAGAAATTTGATATAAACATTTAACTGACATGCAAAGTATTAAATTTTTTTGCTGAGAATTGTTGCTATTACAATGATGTTCTTTAGAAAATATTTATTATCAAAATTTTGGAGTGTTAAATTATTAACGGGTAATTGTCTCTAATTACTTAATGTCTGTCAGGTATAAAAAGTAAAATAAATTTAATTTTTATGGTACATTAGATCAATGGGTTTTCAAATAAGTGTATGTTAATTAAATAACGTTCATTACCTACTTGTACATACGTGCATTGTACGTGCACATTTAGAAAGGGGAATATATTTTTAAACTTTTCAGATTTGTTTCTAAATAAAATACAAATTTTTATGTTCTTAAATTCATCGTATTTATTTTATCTCACGATACACTTCTATTTCTGCAAATTTAATGTTCATATGTGACGTTGTGTTTGAACGTAACTCAAATTAGTTAAATTCCACTGCCTGACTGTGTATGTAAATGTACTAGAGTTACATTCATCACACAAACACGCACGCACCAGAACGTAACGTTGCTACACACACACACACTCACTCACATTCAAACACACACACACACACACACACACACACACACACACACACACACACACACACACACACACACACACACACACACACACACACACACACACACACACACACACATTCATACATAAATATCTATACATTCATATATAAATATCTATGCATATAATATTGTATTTATTACTTGTTATAAAGACAATTTACAGAAAAATGTAATGTCTAAACTTTTAGCTAATATTATGAGCTTAACATAAAAAAGTCAAATTCAATTAGTTTAGGGGTCTATAGGAGAGGTAGTGACAGTAGACACCAATGGACAATTTGCTACGTAAAACTACTTTTTGTGAATTGTAAGCACGGTTTACGTACGTATTGGCAACTGTCTGTAACACAGAGACCACTAAATGTGAGAATTAACATATATTCATTAATAAATCCTGATTCGGATAAAGTAACGAAAGTTAAAATATTTTAAAAAATTGGAGTTTGAAAGAGAATTAATCGTCAGCAGAAAAATAACTTTTGTAATGTACGATCCTTCTGGTATTGCGTACGTGCAAAACGTACACACATAACACACATATAACACACGCATGGACGTAGAATTTTGCATTTTAAATGCGCGCATGTCTGTGCATACAAAATCGTCTGCTTTACAGTATCACGGGCCGTGCACTGTTGTACAAACCTCAACTAAAATTGCCTGCGCTATCAGAGATTCAGCAGACATGTTACAGAATTTAATGCGCTGCCCTCTGAACAAAGGGAGTCTCAGGGTAAGGGGTTGTGTATACACGCTCTAAATCTTACTTAAGCTCGGCACGTTTAATTCCCGTAACATTACACAAAGTAGCATCGTTTCTCAATATACGACACTGCATTTACTTTCAGCCGTATGGTAATGTTTTGAAGAAAAAGCAATTTGTTTAACCCAATATATCAAGTAGCGACGTTCTTCCGTATAAACAAACTGCTTTACTCTACAGGAGATTGACGTGTAAAAATGTAAATCTTTGTTGCGTGTTAATAATTATTGTAAGGCTTCTTATAGAGGGAAATTACATTATTTTTCTACAATATTTGATTAAAGATTCTCCAATTTTACGTCATCGGATTTTGTAAATTTTGATTGAAAATTTTCGTCATATTTTTTCATAACTGTTTGCAGCATAACGTTTTTATAACATAAACGTTTTAATAAGTAACTAAACTTATACATGTGCTCTTGTCTAGGGGTTACACGCCTTTTCGCAATCAATAATCAAATTCCAAAGATATCGTGTGTACAGTATATTAATAATAGGCACCTTATATGAAATGATGTAATAATCAGATTAAAGGAGTGCCTTACATAACATAACATAGATATTTTTCTGATATCTTGTTGCTGGTTGTACCTTGCAATGTGTGCATTGTTTTATTAAGTATCAAGAATTACATAAAAGTGAAAGTAGCTTGATGGAAATAAGAAATTGTGTATGTGCCTGTAACAAAACGCATCTGTTTTTGGTGGTGCAGGCAGAGGCTTAAAAGTGAAAAACAGCGCAGTAGTCACTCAGTGTCCGAGTTATACATGTTTAAGGACCCATATCTATAAAAAGGAATATTGGAAAGGATAGGTGATTTTAAGGTAGCAGCAGCCGCGCCTCGTAATTTATATGGCAGCCGCACCAAACATTTAAAAAGACGAAATTACAATACCACAATAGAAATTATTGGTATGTATGGTGCAAAGATATGGAAAGTGGCTGACCGACAAAAGAACAGACAAAATCTTGCGGCAATAAATAAATTAAATTTTTATAAACAAGTTTATATAACAAATTAACCAGTGCTGAGAAGTTAATATAACGTTACCATGTGCGACGATTGCCATTAGAAGAGTTTCATAAATTCCAGTTTTCTTTTCACCATTTACTTCGACCCTTTAGAGCTTTCAGTGTTACATAGTCTGTAATCTAGTAACTATTCTGTCTAGATTGGACGTTTTAGACCTTTCAGATTTATGTTACCAATTTTTATAATTAAAAATTAAGTTTCATAAATTCCAGTTTTCTTTTCACCATTTACTTCGACCCTTTAGAGCTTTCAGTGTTACATAGTCTGTAATCTAGTAACTATTCTGTCTAGATTGGACGTTTTAGACCTTTCAGATTTATGTTACCAATTTTTATAATTAAAAATTAATTTAAGAAAGGATTGTAAAAAGAAAGTGTGTCATACCAAATTCGTTGTTATATGATGCCGACTGTATAGTGAAAAAATACAATATTAAGAACAGAAATGATTGAAAATTGTTTCTTTATCGTACTAAGGTTACTCGTGTTACTGGATTGTTTTAGCGTACGGTTTTATCTTTTATGAACCATTTTGCACATACTTTATTGAATTATCTCACAATACAGTAACCTAAATATGGAACCGAAGAAGCGACTTTAAAATGTATAAATATTTTTGATCACTTTCATTCATTTGTAAATGCGTAAACAGTAGTGTGTTTGTAATTCCTGTGCAGTTATTAATCATTTTGGGAATGAATTTGCCTCTAAATCTTTAATACAGTTTCAGCTTGTCTTGTGCCTCATTCTTTTATATTTCATAGATAATTATAACGTTTACTGTAAACATTAAACGTATAACTTTAAACATAATTCTACCTGTTATTATGAATGTTCATCCTCTTCTTTCACAGCACTTAATGAATATTAATTACTACACTTTCACATGTGAAACTTATTTTGTTTATTTTCCTCGTACGACGTTTCAGCGTGATGTTCGCCTTCCTCAGCGAGGTATGATATTGAATGTCCGGAGTTTGTAACTTTTTTTTCTAGTTAGTAGGTTGTGTGGGGGGTGTGGAGGTGGAAGGGGGTTGGCGCGGGATTCCGAAGTATTTTATACACTCCGCGTTCATCACACACATACAGACAAAAAACCACAGCTACACCAACATAAAAAACAATCTTGAGATCCTACACTACTTACCTAAAAGTCGAAAACTTAACACCGCAGAACAATACGAAATATACAAACACTACACAATACAACCAAACAACATACTTAACGACCAATTACACTTTAAATCACACGCACTCTTTGACACAATAATACACAAAACATACAATACTTCGGAATACCGCGCCAACCCCCTTTCACCTCCACACCCCCCCACACAACCTATCAACTAGTAAAAACTGTTACAAACTCCGGACATTCAGTATCATACCTCGCTGAGGAAGGCGAACATCACTCTGAAACGTCGTACGAGGAAAATAAACAAAGTAAGTTTCACATGTAAAAGTGTAGTAATTAATATTCAATAATTCTACCTGTGTGAGATGGTTTGAACATAAGGGTAAAACATTACTGCAGATCCACTATCTGCGAAGTTTTAAACACTCTAAACATTTGTATCTTAACAAATAAATAAGCTTCAACTATATTTGTCATCATAAAATTAACAAAATCATAAATGAATGCATTATGCTTATAAGAAAATAGTAAAGCACGAGTTTGAATATAAAAAATTAAATTTTAGGGATCACGAATTCCAACCGTAAACATTTACTTCACACTTGTTAGCGGCATTACACTAGCATCAGTGTTCCAACAACTTAAGTTGTGGTATAACACGCTTTAATAAGTAACTGCAAAACCACGACAATTGAATTTTCGACAATTATGGAAGCCGATCTCCGTGTGTACTTCAAAGGCTTGTTGATTCAGATTTAATGTTTGAGGTAAGCGTTCGATATACGCTTTGGGGCAGTGTATCGTTTTCATGCCCCAAATATGTGGTTTAATAACAAACTCATATACAAGCAGACAAGCTTAATTCTGCTTAATACTTTACGAAATTTAAGCAAAGGACTCAGATACCAGAAAAGTAAAAGAAAAATAAATGTTACCATCGTTTATTTTAAACGTTTATGTACTTTTTCCCTTAGGACTTGTACACGTTACTTACTTGAGATTTTGCAGTACTATTAACTTAAGCATTTCTTCGTTTTTAGCGGAGGCAATTAGAAAAATTTACTTTAATTTACAAAACTCTTTTCTATACCGACTCACATGCGCGCGCCCGCGCAATACTATATGACAATATTTTTGGGCTTTGTAATTTCTATCGCAATCAACAATCGACATACGTATTAGAACCCTTCAGTTTTAAAGTATGTTGCAAAAAATATACAACATACAGTAAACGTACCGGCACCGGTATCTTTTAAGTACAGCGACAATAAAAATGTTAATGTTATGTGTTTTGTAGCTCTTGGGAAAGGGACAAACGAAGGGGAAATGCTCGTTTCTGATAACAGCATATGTTTACATATATTTTAAATATATTATATACATTTTAAAAATATGAATGTCCTGTTTCTTAATCAGGTTCTTCAAAGTCTTCGTTCATCCCACCTTCGTTCCCTGTATCTTTTCTTTGCTCATTACACAAATTTGTAATTTTGCGCACTTCAAATCCTAACACTACAAAACATTCTTATTGCAGTCACGCAAATATACCTCAGTGTGATGCCTAAAGGTTGAAGCGCATAGCACTTTACTATTCCCTCTTCCTTGAAGCTTGTGCAGATTTAGTAATACAAATTTTCATTGTAAATCCAACAAGTACTGTTTTGGCAGGCAAACCTGTGTAATACAATTTAGACATTGGTATGTGTGGTATGTCTTTTTATAAAGATATTTTCACAACGATACACTTTTAATTTTTAAAAAGAAGTTTGGTTTCCTGCATTACATCAAAGAGACTCCAAATTATAAAGAGATGATATTTGTAGCCAGTTCAAGGACAACCAAAACTGCCTGAAAGTAACTGCTAGAATGTTGACTTTGCATACAATTTATTGGTCTGTCGTTAGATGCCGAAACAAAACGTTAAATGAAATTAACTGCTTTGTATGCATACTCAAACTTTCTTCATTCTCTGTTTCCTCGCCGTTTCTTTAATTAATTTGTATTCGTTTTTATGGTATGTACAATTACATACTACAATATTCTACACCTTATGAAAATTTACATTCACAAAATTCTATACATTTACTTAAACAAAATTCTGTAAATAACAAAAAATTTATGCACTCACATTACAATACTTGTTATACTTTAGAATACTCTTCAGCGTACTCATATGGTATTCCCCTACGTTAGCATTCGTACGCATTCCAGGCAATAGCCTTCGTCCTTTTCCTTGATATCCCACACTGTAAGTTATAAAGAATCTTTAGTCTGCTTCTTTTCTTTTGGGTTCTCCTTCTACTTTTATTTAAAAACCGTTGTTAGTACTCCATTCCCTCTCGCAATGTATCTAATTTAGTTTCCTTTTTCCTTTATATAACTTTTAAAATATTCTGTAATCCTTAATTTTGTTATACAGTTTTTGTTGGCTACTGTGTACACCCACTCCCATACCCAATACATTACAATAACAAAATATTTGAAGAGACCTTAATAAGTAAATATAATTAAATCACTACCGCCTCGGAACACAAAGTTTTCGTCGAACTACACACGATAAAATATCTATCAGAATCCAACGGATACAACAGAACAATAATCAATAAACTCCTACACAAAACAAACAACAATCACAGACAGAAGACAACAAATTCATAACATTAACATACATCAATAACCACACTGAAAAAATAGCCCTCAAATTCAAAAAAAGCAGAATACAGATTCGCATACAAAACAACAAACAAAACAGAACACACAATATCAAAACACACACACGAAGCACAAAACAATTTCGATCTACCTAGTGTTTACAAACTAGATTGCAACAAATTCTACATAGGCCAGACAGGACGTAGCTTCAAACATAGGTACATTGAACACACAAAGGCACGACACTCCACTACCGAATCCACCTTTGCAAACCACCTCATTGAAGGATTGAAGCAAACCACACATACAAAACATCGACAATAACATGGATATTTTACACGTACACACAAAAGACCGAAAACTAGACACTCGTGAACAATTGGAAATATACAAACACACAAAACTCATAAAAACAACATCCTAAACGAATAGACACAATTTAAATTACACGCATTATTACACAAACACAACACATCACACACACACACACACACACACACACAACATCGATCCTTCAAACGTCGACACCGTCGCCAAGAACAAGACGTACAGAACTCCCAGTGGCAGCCTCTGACGTCGGTTATAATAAGCGAAAACTGGTTCAGGCTATAAGCTAAAACTTTTAGGTTATTACACATTAAAAAACTTTGTGTTCCGAGTCGGTAGTGATTTTATTATATTTAGTTAATCAACGGACACATCATGGACAACGAAGTCCCTACCTTAATAAGGTAGAAACGGAATATCGATTAACAAAATTTACTCTTACTGATGTTTCATAAATCTAATAATCCTGACTGTTTGCCTGTGTACCCTACGGAAGCAACCGACCGAATACGGAATCACATGAAGCGATCCGACACGTAAATCTTATCATGATAAGTTGTGTTAGGTTGTGTTGAAGGAAGCATGGCGAACGAATTGATGTTCACCGTACAGAAGAGAACGCGATGTCGTTACTTGAGCGTGGGTATAATCGGGACAAAAAATTCGGGGGGGGGGGCAACAATATGAGGACACGGACGGATTGGTAATTAACAATAAAGTTTAATGTTTTTAACATGTATTAACTTGAATGTTGTCATGAGCGCAATACAGTGATACAGTGTTGGCCGTCACTCTACAAGCAGATCGTCACTTCGTATGTTCGCTAACATTAGAAGAAATGTTTTCAGTGTGATTAAGAAAAGGATATATTGACAGATAGGTTTGTTCGTTACTTGGTAAAAGGATATTCGTGATTATATAGCAACAGTATGCACTAGTTGTGAACATATATTTACGTGAACTAATTAGTACTTGTAAAGCATCAGTTGTAAAGCATTCTGTATAAAATAGCAGATATATTGTCAAGGCGTTCCGTTGGTTCTTTGGTATACTTATAAACTGTATGTGAAATATTGGTGTCGATATTCTAATATATTGACTTTTGCATAGAAAAATGTTGTAAATTAATTTTTTCTCTTAACTTTTTATCTGTAAAAAATAGTGTTTTTTCTTACTGCAAACGTGAGAAACTAAAAAGTTTCACTTATCGTTGACGTGTTAAAAAAGCAGTAAATCATATTTCTACGCAATACGAAACGTTCTGGTACAGTAGAGAACGTTGTTCTACGCATTTCTCGCTTCGCCCAGTACGTGTGTTTTCGCCAAGGCCGCGCTGAAATATCCTCTAGAATTTTCAAGTGATTGTTAAGGACGCATATTATGGAACCCTGCTGACTATAAATAGCCTAAATCTGCCGCTTGGAAGTTAGTTTACGTCGGGCGATGACAGAGTGAGTAGTGTTGAGCGATTTCTT